>CM039133.1:29578343-29993080 GCA_022036555.1 Microstegium vimineum | reverse complement strand
CAATCTGGATCAGTGCATCAGGCTCTCTATTGCCGATATGGAGAAGAACGAGAACATGCTGATAACGGCCTCTTACTTCTGGTCTGACACCATGAACGCTTTCCTATTCAGACATGGACCAGCCACCCCTACCCTTGCCGATGTCCATATGTTGACCGGCCTGGACATCTCCTCTGCCGATACCTTCACCCTGTTCAATAGGAAAGTCGAGTACAAAATAAACACTCGGAATATCGGCGGTTGGACTGGCTATATCCAGGAGTATCAGAAGACCGGATTGGTAAGCCAGAGAGAGCACGCCATATTTCTGAATATGTGGCTGGAAAAATTCATCTTCTGCGGCAGAGCAGTTGGTCCCACTACCATGCATCTTCCGGCACCTGAACTCCTTACCGATGGAACAAGACTTCCCTTAGGCAGATATCTTCTTGGATTGGTATACCGCCTCCTTCATCAAGTATCCAAGAAGTTACTATTAGGCGAGCCCATCGGCAACCTCGGGGGTCCTTGGTGGTTTATCAACATGTGGCTGAACGCACACATGTACAAAGCGCTTCAGTTTGACTTGTTCGCTCAACAATTCCCAAGGGACATATCGGAAGATTACAAGTATAGGGATGATGAATCGGCAACTCGCCCTCCACTCAACTTTGGAGAGGCCATCATAGTATTGCCAGGGACCAATGCCGATGCAGAACAGTTCGGCTTATTCTTTCAGAAATTTTACAACGGAATCCCTACTTCAGAACGGCTCTGGTGGCCATACATTGATGAGAACAATCAATTTCCGCTGCTGTTCAATCTGACCAATGGGAATGTGCCTCAAAATCATATAATCATGAAGGCCAGTATCGTTCCCCGAGCCATCCCAGTCAATATCTTCGGATCCGGGAAGAACACCCCTCCATCCTTTGAATTCTACTACCCATCGGTAGCTTCGAGACAACTGGCATTTAGCCAACTGCCGATTAAGCTCTGCTACTCCAAGGTGGTAAAGCCCAAGTAGACTATCTCTAGCGCTATAGACTAGAACAAAGTCGTCAATCTTCCTCCCAATGCCGATACGTCAGATATTGATTTATCCTCCTGGTCACCAACATCCTTCATCACAAATGAATATAAATTCTGGTGGCAAGAGTGGAGATATCAATTATTTGCCAAGTCATCACATTACTATCGGCACATGATTGACGCCAACCACATCATCCCCGACGATGTAGTAAGTTTTTATCCCGATGCATTCCTTATTACTTTGCTTTTATCATCGACACTTAACCTCCTTATGCTTGATAGGTCGACAATCCTATCCCCAAGATGAGCAACAGTGGCAAGCCCTTCAACCTTCGAATGATGAGTCCTATATCACTCATCGGCAATAATGCCCCCACGCTAGCTGCCTTCACCCCTCAGAAGGTACCCAAACCGACGCCTGTAAAAACCAAGGCTACATCGGCTGCTGCTGCTGCCTTGACGCGGGTTTTTGCAGTAAACTCATCTTCACTCATACCTATTACATACTGTTTCATCGGCAACAGGTTACTTTGTATAACTTATACTAATATTTTCAGGCAATGAGGTCATCGGCAGCTGCTCCAAGCACGCAAGCATATCCAAGCCCTGCTGCCGATGCCCCCCAGGCTTCATCGAAACGAGCTGGCCCCTCCACTGCCGAACCAAGGAAGAAAAGGTGCCTGAGACTGGCCACCCCATCCTCGCCATCGACTCCAATCGCATCACCAACTGCCGATGCGCCAACGGCAGGACCGTCATCGGTTCCAATCCCTGATCATCCACTTGATGACATCCCTGATTAGGAGACAACTCCATCCGCTGCAGCAGCGGAGGCGACATCGGCATCGGCACCAGCCGAGATCCCCGATGAGAGAACGGTGTCACCACCACGGGTGCCAGCTACTACATCGGAAGCGACCCCAGCAACAACGCCACCAGCACCAACGGCGTCAACTGCTTCCCCAGCAGAGGCTCATTCATCGGCAACTGCTGCCGATTTCTAGGATGAGGCTGGACCATCCACCATGCCAAGTCCTAGGCAAGAAATCCGCTTTAAAATGGTAAGTTGGTCACTTAAAACCTGTAACATAACCTTATAATCGGCATATCATAACTTCTTCCTTTTCAGGCCCAAGACATCCCAGACAACCTTTTCTCCTTCGGCCTCAACCTCCAGGATGAGGATGAACACCAAGAAGGCTCCGCTCGAGCAGACAGCCTATTCTCCTTCGCTATCGACATTCCTGATGAGGACGAGGACGAAGAAAGCTCTGCTCCAGCTCTATCGGCAGAGGTCAAATCTAAGCTTGAAGCGCTGCTCTCCTTGCTGCAACAGGATACATCCCAGCTCATCCAGGACTCAACCGCAGCAAGGATAGCTTTCAAGGATATCCAAGGCCACCTCCCTGCCGATACGGAAGAAACTCTTTTCCAGGCAACTTTCCTCGATAGCAAGCAGATCCAATACCAGAGGCTCTCCCGTCGTATAGCTGATAGGGTCGCCCAATCTCAGGCTGAGGAAGAGAAGCTCAAATTCAAAAGTATTGCCGATGAAAAACACAAAAGCATCGGCCAAGCAGAAGTCTCCAGCACCAACCTTGAGCGAGAAATTACTCAGTTATCGGCAAGGAAAGAAGAGCTACTGACTGAGTTAAAAAAGGTTGAGGAAGCTCTAAACACAGTCAATCAGCAGAAAGCCCAACTGTCCAACACTATCAGGGTCCCGCGGCAAGAAAGAGACCAAAACGCCCGACAAGCCATTCTACTGAAGAAAAAGATCAAGCCAGTCGAGGGCTCTGCCGATGCCGATGCCAAGGAGATGGATGAGATAGAGCAAATTCGCCTGCGTACGATATCAGCCATTCAATCCTTGTTGTAATTCATTGTGTCGGCCGTTGTAACATTGATACTTGACTTGGCTTTGTAATATAATGTCAGTACATTTTTTACCGATGTTTATATAATTTTTCCTTCATCGGCATTCAACTGAGCACTATGCGTCTACCCAAATACTAGGGTAATATTTCTTTAAGTATTTACCGTTGATTGCTCTAGAGAATGCAACCCCTTCGAGAGTTTCCAAAATATAGGCATTACCAGGAGCAGACTGTTTTATCCGATAGGGACCTTCCCAATTAGGAGACCATTTTCCAAACTTAGAATTCTTAGTCCCAATCGGTAAAATCAACTTCCACACCAAATCACCATCGGCAAACTTTTTCACCTAGTTGTCGGCAACCATTACTGACACCATGACTCATCGAATCGGCTGATATATTCCCTGAGTAATCCCAACTTTTAGCAGAACCTGGTATTCAACCCGATTGTTTGTTGAGGTAGCAATAATCGGCAACGAAATTTCATACTTCCATCGGAACGAAATTAAGACAATGCCGATTTCTTTGCATATAGACCCACCAAAGAAAATCCAAGGAGCAATCTCCCCTAGAATGCTTGCACCACATACTTAATTATCGCACACAAGCACGACAGAATCATTCTTACAATCGTTTTTCTTTGGCAGCTAACAAATTCACCGGCAGTACTACTTTTAATACACAAATTGTTTACTCAACCGGCCGGTGCCCCCAAGTGTAATAATTGGAATCGCTAGAGTTTGCCGAGTGCTGCTCCCAAGTCAAAATGTCCAAGATCATCGACTCCGGTCATACCATCGGCAATATATTGCCATTTGCCGATGGATCTCCATCTTTGCGCTTTGGCCTCCACTGCTTTTCCCTTAAAGGAACTTCACTGTCATATAAGTCATTTCGGCGCTCGCGCTGAATTCTTCTTTTCTGAGTCTTTGTTAGACCCTTAGGGCACCACTGAGGGAGTTTGGTTTTCTAGATAGGCTGGTGCTGCCTCTCATTGTTTGCATCGGCTCTTCTCCTGATGTTTGGATCTCTAGAGAACACTTCCTCATCGGGTACTCTTGCATTGGGCGTTTCCTCAAGTTCCTCTTGATCAACCCCCCTACCAAGCCCGTGATGCGCACTGAGCTTGCCCTCCAGTCCGTCATGCACCGACTTCTTCTCTCTAAGCGGCTTGACGTACCTGGATGCCCGATCATCAAAACAAGGTTTCTTACCTGACCGATCGGCAGTGTAGTACCCATTGCATTCAGGAAAATTATCGGCAGTAGGCAGCTTGATGCCTTCTTCCCAACAGTGAACGAAGAAGGGGCACCTCCAGTGGTCCTTCTGCCGAAGCCATTCTTGGTGCTCGTCTTCTTCCTGCCGATATCGCTCTTCACATGATTGCCGATAGTCTCGCCTTGGCTGCTTATGTGTGATCACAACACCAGGAGCCCTTCTGGCACTGCTGCCTTCATCGGCAACTCTCTTGTCTTTCCTGTCATCGGCAAACTTTTCTACATCACATTCAGCCACTTGATGATCAGGATCTACCGATGCACTTTTCCTGGCAGCTTCCGATGTCAGCACCTTAGTCTTTCCACCGGTTTCCACCATATTATTTGGAAACGGGTGCTGATCAATCTCCATCGGTCTTTGGACTTCAGAATTTCCAAATTTGATTCGTCTAGAGTCAATCTCTGACTGTAATTGCTGCTTGAATATTTTGCAATCATTGGTACTGTGCGACGTTGCATTGTGCCATTTACAATACCCTATCTTCTTGAGCTTTTCGGCCGATGGAATTACTTGATTAGGGGCTAGCTTGATTCGCCCTTCCTGAAGCAATAGGTCAAATATCCTATCGGCCTTAGTAACATCGAAAGTGAACTTCTCAGTCCTCTTTTGGCTGAGCGGATGAGGTACCGGCTCCTTATCTCTTACCCACTCAACATTGCCGATGTTCACCTCCTCATCTGACTCAGAATCCCCTTGTTCAACGAAGAGCACCTTTGCGCTCCAAGTCTTCTTAGGTTCGAACGATTTAACATCCTGATCGGCCTCTGTGATATCAAAGGTGAATCTTTCCAATTCAGCAACGTTGATATTTAGCTCTTCGTTCGAATCTGAATCTTCCATCTTCTTGGTCAACAACACCTTTGTGTCTTGATCTTGCCGATGCACAGACTCATTAACCGGTGGAGCAGGTTGATGCACCTCTTCATATTGTGGTGAACAGGCCGGAGCAATCGACACATCAGCAACACCAATCTGTTGAATATTATGCATCGGCTGATTGACCGATGGGAAACTCTGAACGCCCACTGGTTGAGTAGGTTGATGTACTTCTTCAGGTCTTGACGTCAAAGTACTTGAAATGATAGGCGCGCACACAGTACTAGTCATTAGAACACTATGCATCGGTTGCGTCGCCGATGAGCGATTTTGCACAGCTACTGGCTTGTGTTGTGGCATTATATTCATCGGTTGCTGTACCGATGTCTCATTGTACACATTTACTTGCGAGTATTGCGGTGTAGTATTTATTGGCTGATGTACCGATATTTCATTCTGTAGATTCGCCGGATGACACTGCGGAGCTCTTGCCAATTGGTGCTCAGGCTGTATAACTTGCTGCTGAATCAGTAATTGACCGATCCAACTTGCATTAGGTGTCATCGGCACGTGACTTACCGATGGCTGGTAACCAGCTGACTCTTGTAACTCTTGCACCCTTGGATGATAGCCTTGATTCGCGGGTACCATAGGTTGAGCAGCCATTGCCGATATAGGCTGATTGTCAATCGGCATGCCTTGTTGCATCGGCCAAGAATTTGCCGATAGCTGATAACCAGCTGATGCTTGTTCTTGTGGCGCCGGGTAATTCATTGCCGCCATGGGTTGACTTGCAGCTGCCGGGCCTTGTTGTATCGGCAAGTGATTCGCTGATGATTGGGCATAAGGCATTCTGGGTATTGCCATTTGAAGATCCCCCGTTGGCAACTGCAGCGTCGGAGAAGATGTAGCATAATGCATTACTGGAACCATCAACTGTACAGGTGTTGCCGATGCCATAGGAATCTTCCACCCCGCATGGTTATCTTGAACCAATCTGGAATCAGTAGATGGACTTGGAGACATACCGTATCCCCACCAGTTGGTAGAAGTTGGCTGATTCTGGATCACAGGTCCAGACATTGTTGAAGCCACCAAATTTGTGTTCACCTGAGTAATGCTTGCTGGGCTCAATCTTGGTGGCGTGATCTCATTGGCAGATCGGCTCATAATTGGTGCGGACACCCTCGGAACCACCGACGGAATCGCAATAGATGCCGATCCGAGTTGATGATACTCTGGACCAACATAATATGGTGCCTGTCCTCCCTTGAAAGTTTGCTTAACAGCATTGCATACAGTCTCGGACAACACGTTGGATTGGCTAATTAATACATTATTTAATGCAGAATGAACCATCTCTTGTATTTTACCAGGATTGGCATCGAAAGTGACCTGCCATGGCGATGACGGATCTTGCTTCTGGACTACTTCGCCAATTCTGTTTAGGCTGAAGGATTTGAGATATAACCGCTTGTACTCCTCCATTGCCTGCTCCATAGCCAGCTTCTGATCATCCTTTAGATCTGCTGTGGAGACTTCAATAGCACTCCTTGGATTAATCATGATAGATGTAAAAATTGTATAATCGGGTCCCACTGGGCGTGCCAAAAGAGGTGTTGACACAAAAAGCGTCAGGATCTGCGAACACCTCGGGCTTATACCCGAAATTCGATATCCGGAGGCGTGCCAGTCGATTTGACTAGTTAATCGACAAGGACGATAACTAGAACAAGATTCAATCAAGACAACGGCGATGCGCCCGGATGCCAAGATTGGAGCTTGATCGGGATAACTAGAGCAGAGCTGAACGAGACAACAGCGATACGCCCGGATGTCAAAGCTCAGAGATACTCCCACGCGGAACTTGCAAGGATTTTACGGAGATCAAGGTGATGCAGCCCGTTGAATCTTGAAGAACTCGTTGATAAACTATAACTAATGCAATAAAGGGTAAATCGCGATAAAAGTAGAATAAGAGTAAATTGATTTGTTTGATATTGGATTGATCATTTTACATGCAGCCCTTGGGCACATATTTATACTCCCGCATGGAGAGTTGTACAGAGACACGACTCGTATCTTTCCCAAAACAAACTCCTAACTTTAAGGAAACTGACTCGCGCAGGAGTCGGATCTAAAATAACAATATTATTTTCCTAAACAAACACACCTATTTTAAAGGAAAACAAACGACTCGTGCAAGAGTCGGACTCAAACTGCCATAATAATACTGGTATAAAATCACCAGTTTCCTTATGTCTCTCCCTCGATGAAAACTTTTCATCGGCAGATCCCTTCAATCCGCGGCTTCCTTCTTTGGCCTCCGACAATCTTCGGCTGACATCAAACGCTAAGTCACCCTGTGCTCATCGGCACCCCATGCCCATCGGCATCGGCAATACTTCCCGATCGGCAACCTTGTACTGGTAACTTGCCTTCACCAATCAATCCCTATCAGCAATCGGCATCGGCAACATCTCCTCATCGGTAATCGGCATCAACAACTTTGCATTTGGCCTCTGGTGAGCCATTCAACTCCTATCGATAACATCCGAAACTTCCAATTTCCATCGGCAACACACTTAGTCTTTCCACAGCACATTCCATCGGCAATACTGACTCATGACTTCTCGATGTCGATGGAAAACGGCTGCTGATTAACACAAGTCTTAGCTCATTTGACACATGCCGAAAAACGGTGTCAACACATCCTTCATCTTGAAGTGAGATAGCTTGTCCTTGAGCATGTACAACTTGGCATTCTTTACCGTTGAAATGCCTTCATAAGTATCTTCAAGTCTCTTCCACACTTCACTTGCCTTCTCAAGATCCTTGATTTGCTCAAACACTTTTGAGTCAATTCCATTGTAGATCACATTGAGAGCCATTATGTTGCATTGCCGGTTCTCTTGCTCTCTAGGTGTGGGAGAAGCTTCATCAAGAATGACAAAGTCACTTTCGGTCACACTCCACACCTTCTCATGTATTGAGCCTAGATGCATCTTCATCTTCCTCTTCCAATAATCAAATGAGGTGCCATCAAACATTGGCGGTTTGCTCCTCACATGGTTGAATGATATTTGATCCATCACTGACACCGAAGGTTGTTAAGCCTTGATAATAGCGGTGACCACGACTCCGATACCACTTGAAAGGTTCTAGATGGCTAGAGTTGGGGGGTGAATAGCCTAATAAAATTCTACAAATCACTAGAGCAAAAGGTTAGATAACACTTAAGCGAAGCTTTTTGCTCTATCTCTACTTGGGCGTCCAAAGCCACTTATCCAATGCAATTCTAGTTAGCTAAGTGCTTACAATCAATAGCAAGAACCTAAAGCACTTAGCACAAGCTAGTAAGAACAACTACTAGAGAAGCTAACTAGACAAGATATGAAGGAATATAAATGCAAGAGAGGAGGTGATTGATATACCGATGCCTTGTGATATAAGGATGTCAATGTAGAGAGCCAATCACAATGAACACCAAAGAGTAGCCGGGAGACAAGAAGACAATTGATTTTTCTCCTGAGGTTCACTTGGTTGCCACCAAGCTAGTCCCTGTTGTGTCGACTACTCAAGTGATGTTTCGATGGCTAATCGACAATTCACAAGCCAAGCCCACTACCGGGGCGCCACAAGAAACCACCCAAATGAGATTAACTCAATGAAACGAGCAATCCACTAGAGTTACAAGCCCTTGTTGGTATTTCTTATGACTATTGGATAAATCCGCAAGCGCACAGATTATACCGATGTAGCACTTCACCGGGAGTATTCCAAGTATCGTATTTTCCTCAGGGAACGATAGTGATCTAACTAGGATTAAAGATATGTCCTATGATGGATCAAGGGAGATTATGATAACTGGGTTAGAGGTTCAAGATAACACAGATGTCTAACAAGGGATAGCTGGTTATACTGGCCTTATCGGCCCTTCTCTTGTAGGAGGCGACGAGATAGATCAGAAAGAGGGCAAAACTCTAACCGGACCGTGCCGTCACGTTATATTGAAGCCTTACCTTTTAAGAACTTATATTACACACATGGTGGAATACAAAGACTAGATAGAGCTGTCACTTTCTACTAGCATCCACAAACAATCCATGCGATAAACAGTTTACAAAGGTAAGATCTAGACTAGACACCACGTCTACACTATTCTTACTACTTTAACCCAAGCTTAAGATTAAAGCACTCTACTTAAAGTAAAGCGATGATCAAGCATGAAAAGTTGTATAACAGCTAAACCAGATTTAGAACACTAAATACTATAAAGAACTTAGAAGAAGTCACTTACAAGTGCTAAACTTACAAGAGACTCGCATCCGCTGAGGAAGAACTCCGGAGAAGATTCCCGACAGACCCGGGGCTTTCTCCAGAAGGCTCCTCACTCTCCACCGACTAGCATAACACTACTGAAAAGCTCCGCTAAGATACTAGAGAGTAGTTTCTCCAATGAGGCATGAATGAGAAGGGAGCTCTAGGGGTCTATTTATAGCATATAGGTGGAGTAGGGGCTACTCCGGCGCCACGTCACCGATCCAGGGTCTTCCATCCTCCACCCTTGGATCCAACCGACTTGGAAACCGACCAAGGCATGGATGGTGGTGATCCAACACGTGGGGGAGAGGTATGGCGGTTGGGGGGAGGCCAACCGACCTAGGGGTGGTTCGGCCAAACCCCCCTATGGCCAGTGGGCCCTCCTCTGTCCTCATGGAGGTGGCCCCACTGGTCAGGGACCAAGTGGGGGCCTGGTGGGCCCAATGATGGTTCTGTCGAACGTCTTTTGTGGCCAAATGAGCTCATCTTTTGCAGGTAGCTTCTAGAGGTAATGCCCATCATGATGGTGTATGCTTTTTGCACATTTGTCATACTTGGAAGTATGTCATGTTGGGCCCATGGATCCTCGTGCTTTGATCCAGAACCGTTGAGAGGTAGCACACTTGGATCCAAGGGGTAGAAAATACTTTGGAGAGTGTTACTTGGACCATGAGAGGCTTGGGAGGTCTAGTGGCCCCACAGGGTGGTCGGCCACTACTACACAAAAGATTTTGCATAGCACTTGGCATTTATTAACCATGGCGGGCTTTCTCCTAAACCGCCACAGTTAATAGGTGGCCGGAAAGCTAGCCGGCTGGGGGGGCACAACCGCCATGGTTAATCCATTAACCATGGAGGTTGTTATAACCTAACCGCCACGGTTAATGTCCTATTAACCATGGCGGTTAATGTTGCACAACCGCCACGGTTAATGCATTAACCGTGGCGGTTGGTATTACGTAACCGCCATGGTTAATCCCATTAACCGTGGCGGTTGCTGTTGCACAACCGCCATAGTTAATGCATGAACCATGGCGGTTGATGTTACTTAACCGCCACAATTATTAATGCATTAACCATGGTGGTTGTTGTTAAGATAACCGCCATGGTTAAGTCTGTAGTATAAATACAACAACCCCCTCTCTTCTTCCCACGGATCCTTCTCCATTTTTGATGGTTTTGAGCTCAAAACCATCAAATTGACCATTTTTTGAGGGGGGAGGTTTTGCCCTTGGATTTGGTAAAGTTTGGCACCGCAAAAGGTTGATTTCTACTCTCCAAGTCGCGATTTTCTCTCTTTCTGATGATTTGGGTGCTTTTCCCTAATCTAGATCTAGATCCAATGGAGAGGAGAGAGAATAGGAGATCTAGAGGCTACACACATGTTGGGGAGGTTTTTCCCTTGGATTTGGTGAAGGGTGGCACCTCAAGATGTTGACTTTACTCTCTAGCGTCGATTTCCTCTCTTTTGGATGATTTTGTGCTTTTTCAACTAGATCTAGAGAGGGAGAGAGAATAGTAGATCTAGAGGCTACACACATGTTAGGGAGGTTGATTTGGTGAAGGGTGGCACCTCAAGATGTTGACTTTACTCTCTAGCATCGATTTCCTCTCTTTTGGATGAGTTTTGTGCCTTTTCATCTAGATCTAGAGAGGGAGAGAGAATAGTAGATCTATAGAGATACACACATGCATGGTAAGCTAATTTGGGTTTTTTGTGCATTTGAAAGGTTATGGAGCACACGGATGTGTGGATGTACAAGACATCGAGGATGGATCTGAGATTCCTAGAAAATGTGAGGAAGAAGTTCATTCCCGTTGCGCAGAAGCATCGCCTCAGTCTGGATCAGGAGCTCATGGTTTGTCCATGCAATGACTGCAAGAATCGGTTTGCCCAGAAAGATGCAGTGGTGCAATCACACCTTGTACAATATGGTTTCATTAAGGATCCAAAGTACCTTGTGTGGAAGTTTCACGGCGAGAAAAAGGCGAGTGTCGCCAATGAACATGGGGGAACCTCGTCGACGACATTCACAGTTGCGTCTGGCGATGGAGGACACCAACAACCCACCGCAATACCGAGCATTGATGATGAGAGTCGTGACTACATCACTATTGCCGATCTGCTCCAAGACGAAGCTGCTAGCACCGAGGATGACAACAATGGTGACCCGATGATTGATACGATGCGGCCCGAGGATGCAGAGCTTCTTGAGGAGATTGCTAACCGTCAGGACCATGACGATGTTTTGTTTGGTAATCCAAAGTGGCTAGAGAATTTTAGGGAGATGAAACATGCAACAATTGATCTCCTCTACCCGAACGGTGGTGAATGTCCAAAGCATTCCACGACATTGCGTTTCGTCCTCTAGATGCTGATGTGCAAGGCTCGCCATGGGATAACCGACACAGGCTTCAATGACATTTTACGCATCATTGGTGAAACGCTACCATAGGGTAACAGGGTTCCCATCAATACATATCAAGTGAAGAAGCTGATCAGGCCAATAGCGACGAAGCTTCAAAAGTTTCATGCATGGCCTAACCACTGTATTCTGTTTCAGGGTGAGTATGAGAATGCATAGAGTTGTCCGAACTGCAACGCGAGCCGCTACAAGAAGAATGCCTGTTGTTGCGCGGACGATGAGGAAAAACCGTCGAGAGGGGTGAAGAAGAAGAAGACAGGCAAGAAGCATTTGCCGCCTATTGATCAGGACGAAGAAGAACAGGGTTACACACAGAGGAAAAGTCCTGCCCTGTTAGTGTGGTACCTTCCTATCATCGACCGGCTACGTGCATTATTCGGGAACCCAGAGGATGCCCAGCTCATGTCCTGGCATGCATCAACTTCGTGTATCAAGGGTGATGGCAAGCTGTGACACCCCTCCGATGGTAAGCAGTGGAAGCGGTTCGATGCCATGTTCGCGAAGGAGTTTGGGGACGAGCCGAGGAATGTGAGGTTCAGGCTAAGTACGGATGGGATGAATCCGTTCGGTGACCTCAGCAGCACGCACAACACCTGGCCAGTCACCCTCACCATATATAACCTACCTCCACATCTATGTCAGAAGCGCAAGTATCTTCTACTGTCAATGCTTATCTCAGGACCGATGCAGCCCGGGAACGATATAGACGTGTTCCTAGAGCCGTTGATGGAGGATATGCAGAAACTATGGGTGGAAGGGGTCCGGATGATGGATGCGTCCGTAAAGAAGGAGTTCACTCTAAAAGCCATCATCTGTGTCACCATCACCGACTACCCTGGTCATTTTTCACTATCGGGATAGATTAAAGGGAAGACTGGTTGCGTAGTATGCATTGATGGTACCTGCTCCACTTATCTTAGTGGATCCCAGAAGACGGTGTATATGAATCATAGAAGATTCCCCACAAGAAGCACAGGTACCGTCATTCTTCGATGAATCAGTTCTTCGATAACCAGGCCGAGCCACAGACTGAGCCGGAGAGGACGAGCTACGACCCAAAGGTGTTTGATATTGTGAAGGACATTAACTTCGGTTTGGAAAGAAGAAGAAAGAGGACGAAGATGGGAAGAAGAAACCAAGGAAGAATAGAAAGCGGGATGAGGAGGACGAGGAAGGACCTACCGTGAAGGTTTCATTCAAGAAGAAGTCATGTTTCTTCAAGTTCCTGCCATACTGGAAGTTTCTCAATACACTGCATACCATCGACTGTATGCACCTGGAGAAAAATGTCTTCGAGAGCACGATTGAGGTCCTCCTGGACATGAAGACTAAGACAAAAGATTGTATCAAGTCACGTATGGACCTTGTGAAACAGAACATTAGGCACGAAATCTACCCAACACCAGCGGGACAAAGTGGAAATAAAGTTGACCTTCCTGGCGCAAGCTACAACCTCACACGAGATGAGAGGAGGGTTTTCTGCAAGTGTCTTAGGGATGTAAAGGTCCCGACCGGTTTCTTTTCCAAGATCAAGAGTCTGGTCTCGATGAAAGACCTGACAATGACCAACTTCAACTCCCATGACTGCCACATAATGCTGACTATGTTCCTTCCTATTGTGATAAAGGTTATCGGTCCAGAGTACGTGAAGATGGTCATCACACGCATGTCCTATTTCTTTAACCGCATCACACAGAAGGTCATCGATGAAGCTGACCTGCTTGCCTTAAGAGAGTTTATCGCGGAGACTCTTTGCCAGCTTGAGATGTGTTTCCCACCTTCTTTCTTTGATATTATGCCACACCTAATGATGCACATGGTGGATCAGATAGAGGAACTTGGTCCCGTCTACTTGCACCAGATGTGGACGTATGAGCGGTTCATGTCCACCCTCAGCAGATACGTCCATAACCGTGCTTACCCGGAGGGCTCCATGATCGAGGCATACACAACGGAGGAGGTCGTTAACTATTGCACGAGATACATCCGAGATGGAAATGCTATTGGGATGCCCGTCCACCTACATGAAGGCAGAACAACAGGTATAGGGTGCACGGGAAGGAAAGTACGCACTGATATAAACGAGGAAATCTTGCAAGAAGCCCATCACGCCATCCTTAATCAGTTAGTGTCGATGGAACAGTGGGTCGAGCAGCACCTGAACGAGGTTCACCAAACTGTGGCCGGTCATACGGAGGCCTGGGTACAGAGACAACACAAGTCAAGTTCACGACGTGGATCCAAAAGCAGGACATCCCCACCGACGGAAGCACTGAAGAATCTAGGCTTGCATCGGGACCGTCCAGCCAAATCATCACATGGCAAGGGTATTACATCAATGGATACAGGTTTCACACGAAAGAGAAGGACAAGAAGAGCGCGACACAAAACAGTGGTATTCGATATGAGGGCTTTGACGAGGTGACAATGCAGATGAAGTCATTCTACGGGCAGATCGGCGAGATATGGGAACTTGACTATGACGGTGACCTTGAGATACCCATCTGTCGGTGCAATTGGGCCAACCCGAAGGGAGTTGAGATAGACGAATATGGACTAACCACCGTTGACCTACAAAGGGTCGGCTACAAAGATGATGAGTGGGTACTCGCAAACCGTGCCGCGCAGGTAGCCTACTACAAGAAGCCCAGAGATTCCAACAAGCATGTGGTTGTGTCAGGAAAGCAAAGGATCGTTGGAGCCAATGGAGTCCAGAGCCCCGAATAATACAACAACTACTAAGAGCTCTTGCTCTTTACTGATCATCCACGCAAGATCAAGATCGTCGAGAACCGAGATGAAGCCCTCGTTCTGCCCCGACGGCGAGAAGAAGACCGTTCTAGGATCACTTCCAGCAAAATGATATATGTGTGTAATAATGTATTTATTGATTAACGACTGAGAATTTTTATGTTTTTCACACCTATATATGTAATAATGTACTCACTTATTCATTAATAATAATGTACTCTACTACGCTCTACTTTTTTACTACTACTACTACTCATACTACTCTCTACTACACTCTACTGCACTTTACTACACTCTAGTACTGCTATTACTCATACTACTCTCGACTACACTCTACTTTCTTTACTACTACTCATACTACTCTCTACTACCTCTACTTTCTTTACTACTACTCATATAACTCTACTACCTCTACTACTTTACTACTACTCATACTACTCTACTATACCTCTACTATACTACTCATACTAGTTTACTATACCCTCTACTACTTTACTACTCCCTACTACTTGACTACTACTCATACTACTCTCTACTACCTCTACTACTTTACTACTCATACTACTTTACTATAACCTCTACTACTTTACTACTCCCTACTACTTCACTATTACTCATACTACTCTCTACTACCTCTACTACTTTACTACTCATACTACTTTACTATACCCTCTACTACTTTACTACTCCCTACTACTTGACTAACGACAAAGAAGACTGTTAGAGAATCACTACCTCTACTACTTTAATACTCATACTACTTGACTACCACCCTATTAACTATGGTGGTTACCTTAACACAACCGCCACCGTTAATGGCTATTAACCGTGGCGGTTGTCTTAGAGTAACCGCCATGGTTAATATTAACCGTGGCGGTTATGCTAAGGCAACCGCCACGGTTAATAGTTCCTATATAAGCTGGCGCTGGCACCCTTCTTCCCCCATCTTCCTCCACGGCGCCGACACCACCCCGAAGGGCTGCCGAATCGCCACGGTGCTCCTCCGCGGCGGCAGTCCCCCTCCCTGGTGATGGCACCTCCTTCCTCCTACGCTGCGGCTGAAGGACCGAGAACGGCGACCAGAGGGGAGGGGGGTGTGATGAGGACATCCTCCATTATTACCCGTTGGCAAAGACGCAACAAATAATGGGCCAAGTGGCCCAGTTGTAGTCGGGCGGTGAACGTGTGAGCCTTTGAATAATCCCACCTTGCTTAGCTTGGGAGGAGGAAGCCACCTTAAAAGGGAGAGCCACCCTTCCCTTATCAGACTAGTCTTTTAGGGAGATTGGGCCTTTCTCCGAGTGGGTGTGCCTAAGAACTGTTGGGGTCCGGGCAACCTCAATTTATCGGGCCTCGGCCAACCCTACCTGGGCCGGATGTATCATTTGGTATCAGAGCTGGGCCCTTGTTTAAGGGGGTGGGAATGATGAGGACATCCTCCATTATTACCCGTTGGCAAAGACGCAACAAATAATGGGCCAAGTGGCCCAGTTGTAGTCGGGCGGTGAACGTGTGAGCCTCTGAATAATCCCACCTTGCTTAGCTTGGGAGGAGGAAGCCACCTTAAAAGGAAGAGCCACCCTTCCCTTATCAGACTAGTCTTTTAGGGAGATTGGGCCTTTCTCCGAGTGAGTGTGCCTAAGAACTGTTGGGGTCCGGGCAACCTCAATTTATCGGGCCTCGGCCAACCCTACCTGGGCCGGATGTATCAGGATGGAATGGGAGCCTCAAATTTCTCTCGAAATGTTCGAGCCACTCTTCCCAAAAACCAAACCCAGTTGCTGGGTGCTCAACCTCCCCGAGCAACGCGAGCGGGGATTTAGACGAAAACGGAGAAAAGAGAGCTCACCGGTAGAGGAGGAAAATCACCGGAAACCAAAACAGGAGAAAACTGCAACCAACAGGGAGCTCCGGACCAGATGGGACAGAGCCACCGGACTATGGCAAGTAGTCCGGAGCTATGGTCCGACGCTGGCCAAACCGAGACAGAGAAGTGCAGGGAGCACCCGACCTCCGGACTACCTGCTCCAGACTAGTCCGGTGGTACGAGAGACTGGTCCGATGCTCACTCACCAAGAAGTCCAGTAAGCTATCGACCTCCGGACCAGACCACCGGACTACCCCGTCGGACCAAGGAAAGTGGTCTGACGCGTGGTAGTGTTCCTCAGAAAAGCCACCGGACCACTCGTCAAAGGTCTGGAGCTAAAAATCCGGGAGGTCCGGAGGGTGGTCCGACGCCCCTTGCTGCTTGACACGGGAAAGGTCAAGACCACCGGACCACTCGCTATGGTCGGGAGCTTAGAAGGGAAGTGGTCCGACGCTCACAACCAGAAAACTGTTCCTCGCGAAAACGAACTTCTCTCCGCCAAATATTCTCTAAACTCAACCAAATGATCACCAACTGCAACCAAACTTTGTAGGCATGATCCTAGTGCAGTTGGGGAGCTATCCCAAAGAAATCATCGCTCAATTTGGAGAGGATAAACGAGAACACTTAGATTTGGGGGAGAAGAGAGCAAAACGAAGAACTCCACAAAGAAAATGCCCGATCTACGCACTCGTGAGGTTTGAGGAGAATTCCTTCGGTGCAAAGAAACTCCTCACGATTACGCACAACTTGGTTCAAACGGAATTGCATGAGCTACTACCTACAAAGAGAAATCATCTTGGGAAAAGAGGGAGCAAAAGCAAAACGCGAAGGACACAAGCAAACCAGGGACACGATCAACAAAACGAAGCCACCATGGCTTACGGAGGTTACGTCCTCCGATTCCTCGCAACAATCACAAGTTCTTACACCGGTGACACGATGGATCTCAAGCAAGAAGAAGCTAGGGAAGGGAAAGAGAGAGTAATGCAAGAGATGAGGATGAGGATACCCCTTCATCTTCTATTTGACGAGGCTTTGGCTATTTCCCAAAAAATCCCCTAGATACAAGAACGAATTACCTAGCCCTAAGACATTGTAATCCAAGTCTGTAACTCTGAGCCACTCGTTTGAATGGATGGCCCCGCTTCCTGCCGGGAGTTGCCGTCGCCTCGACGCAACCTCCAGGATTCCGCCACGTGTCATCCCCGCTTCCTCGGAAGCTCCGCCTAGGTTTTGAGGCCCAAACTCAGGAAACCCGCCACCAGTAGCTTTGGGCTCAACTACCGAACCCCGAGTTTTGTGGCCCAAACTTGGAAACCGACGCATATGGTTTTGAGGCCCAAACCACCAAACCACTCAACGCGAGCCATGTGACACCCTGTGTCAAGCTTGCATTAGGATCATCATTAGCCACTAAGCACATCATGTCATTGCATTCATGTTTGCATATGCTATCATCTCATGTGTGTGTTTATATGTTTTGAAACTAGAATTGAATAGGCGTTTTGTGCTTAATCTTGTGTTTAACCTGTTTAGTTAAACCTTGCTTTGCTTAGAATAAAAGTGTGGTTTGTTTATGTCTAGTTACCCTGCTTAGTTTTGTCTTTTACAAGAAAATGGAAAAGGGAATCAGAATCGAGATAGGCTGAGTGCCACCCCTCGATCCCGACCCCACCGCTCGATAGGCTCGATGACGGACTGAGGGTCCGAGCGAACGACCCCAGGCCAGAGGCTCGACCGAACCCGAGGCTCGATCGGCCAGTCGATCGACGCCGCCTCGCCATCGACCTCTACCCCTCGAGTTTTACCCCTCGATGACGGACTGAGGCTTGAGCGAACGACCCCGCACGGAAGGCTCGATCAAGCCGATCGACCCTACCCTCGATATCGACCCTCTCCCGCGCCCTCTCCCGCACGCACGTGTCGTGCACGCTCGCGCGCACTCACCCGACCGCGGCTGAGCCGTACGTCGGAGTCATCCGCCGCGTGGCCGCCGATGCCTGACCGCGGAAGTGGAACACGCCATCGCCGCTGCTTCGGCTCTGCGCCGACATCGCTGTCGCCGATCGCGCTGTCTCGTTCAAATCTGCGTTAACGGCGCTAGGACCAAGTCGGCTCCGCTTTTCCGCCGCTGACGTCCTGCTTCGCCGCCGCAGACCTGCCAGCCGCCCTACCACGCGCCGCGCCGTCGTTTCGCAATAACGTCGCCGCAGTGCCGCGTCCGATCAGCGCCCCGCCTTGTCTCTTTCGCAGTTAAGCGTGAATCCGCGCGAACGGCGCGTCGACCAAGTCCCGCTCTGTTTCGTCGCCGCAAGCATGCCAGCGCCGCTGCCACCATCGCATCACGTCCCCTCTAGCAGTGCCGGTCGGCCATGACCAAGCAAAGAGGAGCGCCTATACCTCGACCACCTCCCGCACTCGTTTGCACTCATCCGCACTCGCGCAATCGCTCGCAGTTCTCTGTTCTTCGTTGCGCCGAGAGCTCCGAGCACCAATATCGCCTTCTTCTTCAATCCACCACCACCCAAGCTCCTTTGCTCAATCCCTCTCGTGCTTGCCTTCGCTTTTGCCCCGCACCCACGCTGCCCGCCTCTTCTTCCTCAGCCGCAGACTCCAGTCACCGGAACGCCTTTCGCCGTTCTTCGACTTCGAGTCGCCACCGCACTGATCAACCAGCGTTCGCCGTTCACCGTCTCGTCTCCGACGCCTCCATCTTCGTGGAAGCTTCGCCGAAGTTAACCGAGGTGAAAACACCGTTCCCTAGCTTCAGTTCGACCGTGTCGTCACAGCACCGTTGGCCGTGCGCCATTGTCGCCGCCGCGGAGCTTGCACGTGGCCAGGTTTCCACAGAGCCTTTCTGGCTCAGTTAGCCCTCGAGCCGTGCTCGCCACCTCACCACGATGCTCACGCACCCCGGCGCCGAGCTTCGCTTTGCCGGTGATCACTTCGCCGCGTCACGCCACCGTGTTGCACCGCCACTGCACACCATCGACCTCTCTTCACGGTCGCGCCAGTTCAACCAACACCACCAGTGGATGCGCGTAAGTCATCCCGAGCCTAGCATAGCCAATCCTACCGCCGAAGACTTCACCATCGGCGAGAAAACATCGATCCGCACCGTTCTCTATTTTCGATCGACGGTCGCTGGACCTCGAGTAATCGAGGGTCATCCTCGAGTAATCGAGGGTCACGCCCGTCAGTTGCCTCGAGTGCCTCTGCGTGCCTCAAGCCCGTTCCCGAAATAGTTTCCTATTCTGTTTTCAGTGGTATGCCTTGCTTGTGTGTTTTTATCTAGAGTTAGTAAAGTCTTGTTGCTAGTTTCTGTTAGAATAAGTATAGCCTGTTGTGTCCTGCTAGCTAGTAGCTCAAGCCTTAGTAGCCTTGTGGTAGTTTTCTTGGGTGTATGCTTAGAATCTCTGTTGTGTGTTAAATCCTGTTCAAACATCATCCCTGCACCTTTCAGTTATTTATCTATGCATTGCAATCATTTAGGATCCGTGGAGGAACATCAGGAGCCCACAGAGACCGAAGTCCAGGAGGTACAGGAGCTGTACGAGGAGTACCAAGAGCTCGACACTAACCTTCCTGAGTGCCCTGACCACCAACCCTCCACCTTCTCTCAAGGCAAGCCCCGGAGCATTCTTAAGCCTCCCAGTTTTTACAATTAATCTACTTGAGTATTTTATACTGTGATGCATTAGGTAATAGGAGTTGTTTTGAATCCCAAATTGATGCATTACCATCCTTGATACTTGTTTTACCTACCTTGTTACCCTGTTAATAATAAAGTAAAAGCAACCGCTTAGCATGCTTAGAATTATGGTTACCTTTCTTTTTATGTTTCGTATTATCCCTTGTGGGTAATACTATCACGGTTGGCTATATTCGCTATCGTGGAAAGAACCTATGGTAGTAATGAAATACGGCCAACTGGAAGGCAAGTGCACCAAGTGGTCAAGACTTGGGGGCAGTCCATCCGTTGGATCGTGTAGGTTTGTACACGATGGTGGCCCTCTTACATCTTTGAATGCGCCCTTTCACATAGGGGCCGTCGGGAGTGTCGACCCCGAAGCCGAGTAAACACTGTCCGGGCCGGAGCTCGCTCAGCTGTGAGCACCCCTCTAGACTGTAGGCATGATCTGCCCCGTGGTGGCCATCTATTTTCTACAATTGGGGTGGACCCATGCGAGCCCGCGTCGATTACCACCTGGACTTTGTTGAGCGGTAACCTAATGGTGACCCGACGGGGAAAGTATGGGCGTGTGTTAAAGGTAATCTGACCAGCTGGTGTATATCGATTCGAATTGCCGCCCCCCACTGGATATGGGGGATTATGCTGAGCTTCACCACGGTACAACTCCATGTGACAACTTAATGGTTCTACTAAAATGTTGATGAAGGAACTGGATATATGTTATTATATTGTTTGAGTAGAATCAAGTGTGTGCTCTAGTGTAGATGCATTAACCTAGAAATAATTAGTAGGATAAAAGATGACTGCTCATCGCATCATTAAAGTGAACTCCTTAAGTTAATCATTTCCGCAAAGTAAAGCTTACCCAACTCCAGATACAACCATTCATATCCTTGGAGTCTTTATTTTCAGTTAGACGGGTAAGTCTAGCTGAGTACATTCCCGTACTCAGGGTTTATCCCGTTGTTGCAGATGGCCAAGTATACATCGGCTATTGTAAGCACTGTCTCTATCCTTTCTACGGAGAAGATGAGTAGGCCTTGGGCAAGGTCTTCTACAAGCTCACCTGTTGCTGTTGTTGGACCTGACATTGTGGGCACCCCTGTCTTTTGAAAACTTCAAGTTCAGTTTCAAACAATGTTTTATTTGGCCGCAAGTGTTGTGGCGTAAGTACTACTTGTATTTGGAACAAAGTGTTGTAATAACTTTATTTCGTACTTTAAGTATTTTTCAGTTGATCTGTGACTCACTCGAATGTGTATCCCTGAATGTACGCGATCCTGAGTTGATGTAAGAAATCCTTCGAGATTTCCGGACTACCGGGTTTATATGGGCTCAAGTGTTTTAAATGGTAGTTAAGTCAGCTACATTAGCACTTGATCTCTTATAATCTGGGCGGTTCCGTCACAAGCCACCTTGTCTTCGCCCGGTCGGACTCCGAGTCCCCTGAGCCTCCGCTCGACTCGCGTGTCCACCGTCTTGACTCGGCCGACTCGGTCTACTTCCATGTGTTCTCACACTCGCCGGTGCCAAGTACTAGCCACCACAGCTAGTCGGCCGGCGCCCATGGTCCCTCAGTCCGAGCCTTGCTTCCGCCCTTCACCGCTCTCAGTCCATCGGCACGGCAAGCCTCTACTCGACCGTCTCCACGCCATTGACCACTGTCACTAGGCATAGCACCTGCACACCACAAGCCGATAGTCAGGCACACATTTGCTTTCACAAAGGGTTAGAATAAACCGCTCAAACTGAAACACTCACATGTTGGTCAATCACTCATCATCAAAGCTGAACATACATGGGTACTTATCCACCATGTGTTCGCAATCTCCCCCTTGATGAGTGCATTGTCAACACAAGTGCATTTCAGATTTGAGCCACAAGGTAAAGCTCTCTAAATGACCAAAAAGCTAAGAAAGCCAAAACGGGGTCACTTGAGAGAAGCAAAGCGAATCCAAAACTTGGTTCCCAAAGACATGGGCAACGACTCGACACAACCAAGCAAAACAAAATGATGAGGACATCACCGGCTTAGATATGACCATGCCAACCACTTCTATACCAAAGGTGAAACCATTCTATATGAGGTTTATCATTGTTACATTTGATGAATGGGTGCTGCACTATGAAGTGTGTATGTTTTCATTTTCAGAATTGCTTACACGGATCAAGGAAGGGTTAGATTGCATATGGAAAGCATGGATGGTCAATGAAGTTGATTGGGGACCAAATCCAAGTGTTCCTAACGTTCTCCACCAGGCCACCACGTCACATTGGATCCAAGGAAACAAAGAGTCCAAGTCCAACACGTTTTGGAAAGTTCAATTCGGACTGCAGAAGAGTCCAAACTTGCGACGGTTGCCACGACTTCATACGGACTCCGATTGGGACGTTCTAGCACTTTTTGGAAAGCTTATCAAGTCTACTTTCCAATGGGTCCGGACTCATACCTATATCCTATCAGATGTGTACGCAGTAGACAATTTAATACCGAGATCTTTTCTGCCAACGGTGCTGCGTCACCCTATTTTGGGCCGATGGCCCGTGTATCAAGTTGAGTCCATTAGGGACTCATCCTAGGGTTGTAGGACGACACTAGGACCCTTGTGGTCGTCCTCCCTCCTCCTTATATCCTCCTAGAGCCGCAACAAACAGATTGGGTTTTGTTTAGATGAAAGTTTAGCTGCTGCTACTTCCTTGTAGACGCGTGTGTCGACTAGACCATCCGTTCTACTTGATTCGGAACCCCACCTTCATGTGTATCACATCTGATCCTTCATCTCTTATTTGCATTTGAGTGCTTGTTCTACTTGTTCTTGCTTGTTCTTCGATTGCTTGCAGGAATAACCCTAGTGGTTTGGTTGGTTGTGATCCGCAAGATCGTGAGCAACCGCTGGATTTGGTGTATCGATCGCTAAGGCGCAGCGTCCTTGGATGGTTGTAGTCGGATCGTGAACGTCTCTCCAGTCAAATCGTAGTTATCTATCTCCACCGAAAGATCAGGACACCCACACACTCATCAAGTGGTATTCAGAGCAAGGTTTCATCGGAAAGATATGAAAAGACATTTTAGAGATGTTTTTGTTCCTAGCTATTATTCTGAATTTTTGTATGGAAAATTGCAATCTATAAAACAAGAAAACAAAACTGTAGCAGAATACTTGGAAAGACTAAAATTATGTTTGCTACGTTGTGGCTTTGAAGAAAATGATGAGTTTCTAGAACATAGATTTTTGCAAGGTCTTAACATGCAAATTCAGAATATTCTTGTTGATAAACATTATGATACTTTTGATGAGTTGTTTTGTCTTGCTTGTGATTCTGAAATGACTCTAAAAAAGGATCTCACAAATACTATAGCAGCATGTATCTCTCCTATTACTAATAATTTGCAGCAAGTAGATGACAATATACAAATGTAACAATGATAAACCTCATATAGAATGGTTTCACCTTTGGTATAGAAGTGGTTGGCATGGTCATATCTAAGCCGGTGATGTCCTCATCGCTGATTTTCCTTTGTCACACTTTCATATGCTTGATATTCCATGTGACAAAGAAGAGTTGTGTGATAATGAATTACTTATATCCATATCACAACTAACGAATAAAGCTAAAAATTCTAAAGAAGAGTGCTGAATTCCAGCATATTGTTCATATTGTAAATGAAAAAGAAGAAATTCAATTGTTTTCATCTTTACATACAATAGGGTACATTGAGTTTGATGATCTTTGTGAGCTTAGCTATTTGCAGAATAAACTGATTGGTAGATTTGAATTGCCATGTTATTCTAATGTTAGTTTCCATGCTACTGGAAAATATAATTGTAAAGAGGAGTATATGGTACATCGAATTTACATTTGCTCAGTTCTGCAATCTTCTTTTATTGTGAAAAGATATGATCAATTAGAGGTATGCAATAATTATAAACATGCCATGTCGAGCTTCTCTAGTTTTATTATGCAGAAACAGGATAACAAACAAGAAAGGGAGCCCGGTTTGCTTTTACCTACACCACATTCTCCAATAGTAGTCAAACCGAGGACGGTTTGCTATCAAGAAAGGGAGAATGATGAGGACATCACCGGCTTAGATATGACCATGCCAACCACTTCTATACCAAAGGTGAAACCATTCTATATGAGGTTTATCATTGTTACATTTGATGAATGGGTGCTGCACTATGAAGTGTGTATGTTTTCATTTTCAGAATTGCTTACATGGATCAAGGAAGGGTTAGATTGCATATGGAAAGCATGGATGGTCAATGAAGTTGATTGGGGACCAAATCCAAGTGTTCCTAACGTTCTCCACCAGGCCACCACGTCACATTGGATCCAAGGAAACAAAGAGTCCAAGTCCAACACGTTTTGAAAAGTTCAATTCGGACTGTAGAAGAGTCCAAACTTGCGACGGTTACCACGACTTCATACGGACTCCGATTGAGACGTTCTAGCACTTTTTGGAAAGCTTATCAAGTCTACTTTCCAATGAGTCCGGACTCATACCTATATCCTATCAGATGCGTGCGCAGTAGATAATTTAATACCGAGATCTTTTCTGCCAACGGTGCTGCTCACCCTATTTTGGGTCGATGGTCCGTGTATCAAGTTGAGTCCATTAGGGACTCATCCTAAGGTTGTAGGATGACACTAGGACCCTTGTGGTCGTCCTCCCTCCTCCTTATATCCTCCTAGAGCCGCCACAAACAGATTGGGTTTTGTTTAGATGAAAGTTTAGCTGCTGCTACTTCCTTGTAGACGCGTGTGTCGACTAGACCATCCGTTCTACTTGATTCGGAACCCCACCTTCATGTGTATCACATCTGATCCTTCATCTCTTATTTGCATTTGAGTGCTTGTTCTACTTGTTCTTGCTTGTTCTTCGATTACTTGCAGGAATAACCCTAGTGGTTTGGTTGGTTGTGATCCGCAAGATCGTGAGCAACCGCTGGATTTGGTGTATCGATCGCTAAGGCGCAGCGTCCTTGGATGGTTGTAGTCGGATCGTGAACGTCTCTCCAGTCAAATCGTAGTTATCTATCTCCACCGAAAGATCGGGACACCCACACACTCATCACAAAACTAGCCCTCAAGAAGAGGTAGAAGACGGGCTCAACACCGCTAGCAAATCCAAGATACCAATCACAACTTTCAAAGCTCAGACTTTCAATAAAAACACTAAGGGAGCTCAAAAGATACCAATTGAAACCACTTACGTCCCTTAATGCTCAAGAAGCAATCGAAACCTGTCGGAGCCAACAAAGAAAGCTAGACCCTCCAGAAGAGGCAAAGGCTCAACACATCCAGCAAAAGCTCCCCCTGGGCAAAAGCACACTCAAGATACCAAATGAGCTCCTTAGGGCAAAAGAAGCACACAAAACTCCCCCTTGACCAAAGAAGATCTAAACCAATGAGATGCACTCTTTCTCCCCCTTGGAAGTAGATGGCTGAAGATGAAATGAAATGCACATCTCTCCCCCTTGTTGACACATGTAGCTCATCAAACATCAACAACTCAAGATCTGGCTACAAATGCCATGAAGTGCAAAATGAGTGCAAAAGCTTCATACTTAGAGCTAAGACAATAAATAGATGCTCTAAGTGATGTGATCTTGTGAGAATAGGAAAAGCTCTACGTGCCCAACAAAGACTCAAGTTGAGCTTAAGATCACTTTAGAAGCTATTGTAGAGAGCATATCATGTGAGAGCAGAGAAAGGGTATCACCTCCTAGAGTCAGCTAGACATGGCAAGCAAGATATGATCTATCTCAAAGCAGTCTCATGTATAGCAAGTTAAACTATCCCTTAGCAAAGTTCATACAACAAGCCAATGACCCAACCGAATGAATTTTCCAAATTTCAGAGTTTTGTAGCCAATTTTCAGGTTTAGGCACATTTAAGCTGTATACGAGTGGTTGTCTGCAAAGTGATGCCACTGCTTACCAACCGGGCGAAGTCAAAGGACTTGACACACTGGTTTTGGTCATACACGACACCGCTCAAGTATCAACCCATATGGGAAGCAGTCTCGAACACACGGTGAAGTGCTCACAATGCAGACCCAACTCAATCTTTTCAATTCACAAAACAGAGAGCAATTTAATTTTAGATATTAATCATGGTGCTCAAAGGTAGTGAATGAAACAATGAAGAGCCATAGTTACAAGCTATATACAAGACAACCAAGAAGGATCTTCTAAAGCCTACACATGCTAGTGCCATTTCAGAGGTGACATGGGGAATTAAATTCAGTTTTAAAGCTTTTCTAACTTAGCTCTATTGCATATCATATAGATCCAAAAGAGTCTAAGTTAGGAAACACCATAGACACATAAAGCACCTTAAACAGAGCATAGATTCATTATATTGGCTATAAGTATGAAGCTTAAAATGAACTATGTCACAAATGCAAATGAGATGCACAATGCAATGACACCTACTAACACAATCAAGACACCAATTGAGAAGAAGGACAAAGAAAAGACAAAAAAGAACCAGAAAGAACTATGATAGACAAAACTTTCCTCCTCTAAAAAGGAAAGCAAACACCCAACTCGCCCCGAAGGCGAGAAAACACAGCTTGATCCAAAGGCTTAGTGAGAATATCCGCAAGCTGGTTTTAGGTCTTGACATGCCAGAGGTCAATGTCACCCTTCTCATAATGATCACGCAAGAAGTGAAAGCAGACCTCAATGTGCTTGGTCTTTGAATGAAGCACATGATTTTTGGCCACACTAATTGCACTCGTGCTATCGCAAAGCAGAGGCACCTTAGTAATCTCAAGACCGAAATCTCTCAAAGTGGCAATCATCCAAATCAACTGCGAGCAACAGCTAGCCGCGGCAACATACTCAGCTTCGCACGTCGACTGTGCCACGCTAGACTGCTTGCGAGAAGACCAAGAAACCAAAGAAGACCCGAGAATCTGGCAAGTCCCAGAAGTGGACTTCCGATCAAGACGACATCCGACAAAGTCGGCGTCAGAATAACCACACAGCACAAGAGAGGAAGAGGTGGAGAACCAAAGTCCAAATTCGGGCGTGAAGCAGAAGTACCTCATGATGCGTTTCACCGCCTGCTCGTGCGAAGTCCGTGGGGACGCCTGAAAGCGTGCACACAAACACACGGCGAACTGAATGTCCGGCCAGGTCGCCGTCAAGTATAGAAGCGACCCGATCATGCTGCGGTACTCGGTCTGGTCCATCGCCTCTCCTTCCTCGTCCGCATCCAAGGCAATAGTAGTTGACATAGGCGTCGAGAGGGGCTTTGCCTCGCCCATGTCAAACTTCTTCAAGATATCCTTTGTGTACTTGCCTTGGTGCACAAACGTCCCTTGCCGGGTTTGCTTGATTTGCAACCCGAGAAAGAAAGTCAACTCTCCCATCATGCTCATCTCAAATTCCCTGCTCATAATATCTGCAAACTTGGCAACAAGAGCATGAGAAGAACCACCAAAGATGATATCATCCACGTATATTTGGACTAGGAGAGTGTCTTTTCCTTGCTTGAGGAGAAACAACGTCTTATCTACCGATCCCATTTTAAAACCCTTAGCAAGCAAAAAGGTTTTTAGCCTATCATACCATGCTCTAGGTGCTTGTTTCAAACCATACAAAGCTTTGTGAAGTTTAAAAACATGGTTTGGAAACTTGGGATTTTCGAAACTGGGAGGTTGTTTAACATAAACTTCCTCCTCTATGTTGCCGTTTAAGAAAGCACTTTTAACGTCCATTTGAAAAAGTTTAAAACCCTTAGAAGCCGCTAAATCTAGAAGGATTCTAATGGCTTCTAAATGAGCTACGGGAGCAAAGGTTTCCTCATAGTCTATGCCCTCCTTTTGACAAAAGCCTTGAGCTACCAACCTAGCCTTGTTGCGCACTACCACCCCGTCTTCACTTTCTTTATTTTTGAAAACCAATTTTGTACCTATGGGGTGGCAACTAGGTGGTGGAGGAATTAAGACCCAAACACAGTTTCGCTCAAAGTTTTCTAACTCCTCATGCATGGCATTAACCCAATCCGGATCCATCAAAGCGTGTCCAACATCTCGGGGCTCAAAAGAAGCGACAAAAGACGAATGAGCAAAGTGAGAGATATAGGACCTGGACCGCGTGACTCGACGGTCAATGTCGCTGATGATGTTCTCCGGCGGGTGCTGCCGTTGTATGTGGTGGGGAGCCTGCCTGGACGAAGTGGCCTCCCCCTCGACAGCAGCTGGAGCTCCCTCAGGTGCAACGAGCACCGACTGAGGAAGCTGCTCGAACGCCCCCCATGTAGAGGACGTAGTCGGATTGGGACCGTGAGCCAAAGTGGACGTCGTAGGGTCGACGGGGGCAGCCAGTGGAGTTGGCTCGGGATCACCCCAATCGGCATCATCCTGCTCCTCCTCCACAAAGATGCTAGTGTTCACCTCATCATCATTTGCAAGCTCAAAAGCAGTGGAAACACAGGGCATAGTCTCATAGAAGGTAATCTCACAAGTTTCCATTACTCGGTTAGTCTCAAGGTTAAGTGCACGATCAACACGAGAGTGAGTAGAATAACCAAGAAAGATACCGCCAGAAGATCGTGATTGAAATTTATCCAACTTACCGCCCTTTTGAGGATGAACCACCTGCACCCAAACACCAGTAGGTGACTTACCTTGGGTGGTCTCCCAAATCGCAACTCATAAGAAGTCTTCTTCTTGAAAGCTCGGAGGAAAATGCGATTGGAAACATAGCAAGGAGAACTGAGTGCTTCGGCCCAATACCGCCTAGGAGTCCTATGCTCATCGAGCATCGTCCTGGCCATCTCAACAAGGGTCCAATTCTTGCGCTCAACAACACCGTTCTGCTGGGGAGTGTGAGGTGAGGAAAAATGGTGATCGAGACCCAAAGAAGAGCAAAGAGTTGCAAAGTGAGCATTCTTGAATTCTGTGCCATTGTCACCGCGGATAGCTCTCATGGCATTCTTAGGTAGCTCATTTTGCAATCTGAAAATCAGATCTCGAACAAGTGGAAAAGCCTCATCCTTACTCTCCAAAAAGAACACCCAAGAGTACCTCGAGTAGTCATCAACGACTACAACAACATACCACTTCCCTCCTTCTGACCTGACCCGAGCTGGACCAACTGTGTCCATGTGTAAGAGCTCGCCGGGTCGAGTGGTCATGATCTCAGTCATAGGAGGATGGGAAGCGACAACCATCTTGCCATGCCTGCAAGGGTGGCAAACCAAATCCTTCTGGCAATCCTTGGATAAGGTTCATCGAGCTAAGGCTTGCAAGCAAGTCGAAGCTAAGATGTCCCAATCTCCTATGCCACTTCCAAAGCTCGGAGGAAGAACCGGCAAGAAGACAACGAGAAGGTCCAGAAGAGATAGAAAAATCCACACAAAAAACCTTCCCGAAGGGTAAAATCCAGCAAACAAGCTCACCACGAGAGTCCAAAATCCGAGAGAGATTAGGCTTGAAACTCACTTCAAAACCGTCATCAAGGAGTTGCGAAACCGAAAGAAGGTTAAAATGCAAATTCGCAACCAGAGCAACATCCTTGAGGATAAAAGAAGAGTTCACTTGGATCGACCCTCGGGACACAACCTTACCTTTACTCTTGTCCCCGAATGTGATATGCTCGGTGTGGTGCACGAGGTCGAGGCTGGAGAACCACTTGGCACATCCGGTCATATGGCGTGAGCATCCGGAATCCACAAGCCAAGTCTCCTCCAGTCCTCCTTCCTACATCAATAAAAAGACATAGGGTGAGAAAATAGACGAACACTGGGGTTAGTAAACTGTGAAGGATACCAGTGTTGTACCACTTGCCAAAAGAATGGGTTAGGAGAAAAACCAAACATCTCCTGTCCCATGGGGGAATAGCGATCGCCATGATGGGGAAAACGTGGTCCGCTAAAGAAAGGTGGAGTAAAGCCACCGCCACGAGGCCCGTAGTCGTATGAGTCACGACCGGTACCCCGCCGGGCATGACCACCACGTGGTCTCGCCTCCTGAGGCCTAGAACCTTGAGGCATTGTACCTCTAGGCCTAGAAGTGTGCCTCCGAACTTCTGGTTCACGCACCCCAACTCGTGGGTGGTACATGTCCTAGTTGTTCAACTCAACCAGCCTCTGATCATCTCTCTTCCTCCTATAGCAAAACTCAGCCAAGTGCCCATCCCTCTCACAATACTCACAATGGTACCTCACCACACTCTTGGTAGGCAATCTCTTGTTGGGTTGGGTGGCTCTAGCTTTCTTAGGAAGGGGATCACTAGAGATGTCTGGTAGTGTGTCAAGTGGGTTGCGTAGATGGTTCGGTTTGGCAATCCACATTTGCTTCTATGGAGTGGTTTTTGGTGGATCTTCAAACACACCATCTCTCACAGGTAGCTTGGTAGGGTTGGTAGGCTTAGGTGGGGAAAACTTGGTACGCATCTTCAAACACACCTAGCTCAAGATGAACCGAAGGTATGTGTTTTCTTCCTCGGTACACATCTTGTCGTGTCTGCACAACGTGATCTCAAGCTCCAAAGCCTCAAAGAGATCCGACTCTCTAGTGCTATCTGAGCTGACCTTCTCTAGCACAGCAATCCTAGCATCTCTTTGTGCCAGCTCAAAACACAAGCCTAAGCAAGACTTGCACGCACCAAGTAAGATAGGCCTAGCCTTCAGCTCACTGACCTCCTCAAGTAGAGTGCCATACTTGTCCTGGAGAGTGACAAGACTAGACATGTGGATGGCACAAGCATCACACTCTACCTCCTCGGTAACCACCACTGATGCCTTAGCAAACTCTAACTCATGCAGCGTGCTAAGATACTTAGTCTTGAAATCGTTCCTCTCGCATGCGGCACGTTTGAGCAATGCATCCTGACTCATCAAGGTGTCGTTTAGAGACTCAATATCGAGAGAGAGGGACTCGACGGTGGGTGGTACCTCGGGTGTGTCGGAGTTGTAGTCGTAGTCGGGGCCTTCCTTGCGCTTGCCGACCTTGCCTTCTTCAATTGCCATGGTGCAAAAGCCACTGTGCTTGGCGTTGGCGTAGAAGCATAGGCCGTTGAGCTTGTCCTCAACCTTTCCCTTGGACTCATCATCGCTCGAAGAAGCACCTCCATCGGAGGAGGCATCGATGTCGCTGAGGGAGGCAAGGAAGGCTTGGTGCTTGGCCTTCACCTTGTCGATCACCTTCTTGGAGGACCTTCGTTGGTAGCCACCCTTGGGCTTGTGCTTGTCCTTGAAGTGGTGCTCGCGCTTGTCCTTGCACTTGGTGAAGTCACCCGCAGCTTTCTTAGGGCAGTTTGCGATGAAATGATCCTCATCAGCGCAATGGTAGCACCCCTTGGCTGAGCCACCACGCCGACGGTTCAAACGGTTGTTGTGAAACTGTGAGAACTTGGTGATGACCAAAGCCAGCTCATCATCTCCAAGAGCCTCCACTTGCTCCTCTGTCACAGAAATAAAAAACAAAGCGAACAGAGAGTGTGAAGGGTCAGAGGAGGAATAAGACGTACCGCCGGGGCCAAAAACCAACGCCATAGATGGTTTCGACGGGTTCTCAAGCTTGGCCCGGGTCTGGTAGTCAATCTCCAAGGACTTGAGCTTGCTGAACAGCTCGTCCACGGTCAGGGCATCATAGCTCGACGACTCTTGAATGGCAGCCACCTTCATCTCCCATACCTTCCGATCAAGAGCATGCAAAAGCTTGATAGCCATCTCATGATCATCATAAGGCAAGTTGGCCCGATTGGCACGCATCTTGTTGACGATAGATTGGAAGCGAGTGAACATCCCCGTCAATAGATTTGTCGGCCAACTGAGCAAAGTTTTCGTACTCTCTACGGTACGTGTCAAAGAGTCTGGACTTGATCTGAGGGTTGCCCTCATGATATCTCAAGAGTGTTTGCCAGATCTCTCGAGCCGCAGTGAGACTCGAAACCTGCTCAAACTCTGGAAGAGACAGACAAGAGAAGAGAATGCTACGGGCTCTTGCATTAGATGCATGCTGCGTAACCTGGGCATTGGTGATCCAAGCCTCAAGAACAACATAGTTCTCATTCTCACAAATCTCCCAAAACTTTGTGTCAAGCCCTTGGAGGTAAGCCGACATGCGCACCTTCCAATAGGCAAAGTTGGTTCCATCGAAGTAGGGAGGTTTACCAGCACCTCGCTCCATGTCGCCTTCGCGGATCAAGAACCGTGTAAGGTGGATTGATCCTTAACCGGCTCTGATACCAATTGAAGGACCAAGAACGGCGACCAGAGGGGGGGGGGTGAATGGAAGCCTCAAATTTCTCTCGAAATGTTCAGGCGAAAACGGAGAAAAGAGAGCTCACCGACAGAGGAGGAAAGTCACCGGAAACCCCAAAACACAGGTTTTCAACCCCTAGGGAAAAGAGGCAAGAACCTAGGCAAAACGGGAGTTGTCGTCGCCTCGACACAACCTCTAGGATTCCGCCATGTGCCATCCCCGCTTCCTCGGAAGCTCCGCCTAGGTTTTGGGGCCCAAACCGAGGAAACCCGCCATCGGTAGCTTTGGGATCAACTACCGAACCCCGAGTTTTGTGGCCCAAACTCGGAAACCGACGCGGATGGTTTTGAGGCCCAAACCACCAAACCACTCAACATTAGCCACCTTGTCTTCGCCCAGTCAGACTCTGAGTCTCCTGAGCCTCCGCTCGACTCGTGCATCCACCGTCTTGACTCGGCCGACTCGGTCTACCTCCATGTCTTCTCGCACTCGCCGGTGCCAAGTACTAGCCACCACAGCTAGTCTGCCGGCACCCATGGTCCCTCAGTCCGAGCCTTGCTTCTGCCCTTCACCTCTCTCAGTCCATCGGCACGACAAGCCTCTACTCGACCGTCTCCACGCCATTGACCACTGTCACTAGGCATAGCACCTGCACACCACAAGCCGATAGACAGGCACACATTTGCTTTCGCAAAGGGTTAGAATAAACCGCTCAAACTGAAACACTCACGTGTTGGTCAATCACTCATCATCAAAGCTGAACATACATTGGTACTTATCCACCATGTGTTCGCAGCGGCGGACCCCCCTCCCTCCCTGGTGGTCTCCTCCCCCGCGACGGCAGACCCCGCGGCGCTTTCTTCTTCACCCGCGGCGGCGGACCCCGACGCTTCCTTCCTCCCCGGCGGCAGCGGACCCTGGCGCTCACGCCTCCTGGGATCCCCGCGGCGGCTGACCCCCTCCCCGGTGCTCGCCTCCCCCGTGGTGGCGGACCCCGCAACGCCGCCCTCTTCCCCCGCGGCGGCGGACCTCGGCGCTCTCGCCTCCTACCTCCCTGGCGGCGGCGGCCCCCTCCCTGGTGCTCGACTCCTTCCTCCCCCACAGCCACCCTCTCCACTCCAAGGTAAGGTATCTCCTCCCCGTCTCTCCGATGCCTGGCACGATGCTGGAAACCCTAGGTATTTCAATTTGATGCGAGGTACTGTGCTATATCAATTTGAGTATTTCCGGCCCTAGATGCAATGTGATTCAGTGATAGAAGATGACCTAGAACTGAGCAAAGTGTCTTAGGTTCATGATGTTTTTTCAATTTGGAAATGATGAGCTCAAATCTGTGCTTTATGTTCTCACTTGTTGCCCCATTTTGTACTTGATGCAAGGTTTCTGTGCTATATCAATTTGAGTATTTCCGGCCCTAGATGCAATGTGATTCAGTGATGGAAGAAGCATTAGAACTGAGCAAAGTGTCTTAGGTTCATGATGTTTTTTCAATTTGGAAATGATGAGCTCAGATCTGTGCTTGATGTTCTCACTTGTTGCCCCATTCTGTACTTGATGCAAGGTTTCTGTGCTATATCAATTTGAGTATTTCCGACCCTAGATGCAATGTGATTCAGTGATGGAAGAAGCATTAGAACTGAGCAAAGTGTCTTAGGTTCATGATGTTTTTTCAATTTGGAAATGATGAGCTGTGTGCTTGATGTTCTCACTTGTTGCCCCATTCTGTACTTGATGCAAGGTTCATGATGTTTTTTCAATTTGGAAATGATGTTGGCTATTTCAATTCTTACATACTGAGAAATTGTATATTAATTGAGACCTAAGGCACTTTGCATTGATGTTGATTTTAAAAATCCAATGATGTTGAAATGATGGTGTTGGCCTAAGGCACTTTGCAATGATGTTGATATATATTAACTGAGACCTAAGGCACTTTGCAATGATGTTGATATATATTAACTGAAACCTAAGGCATTTTTGCTTTCCTCTACTACTACTCATACTACTACTACTGCTCTACTACACTACTGCTTCTCTCTATTACTCTACTACTCCTCTCTATTACTATTACTGCTTCTAGACTACTGCTACTTCTGTACTACTGCTGCTGCTCCTCTACTACTACCCTACTACTACTAGTTGTTGCTATCAACTACTGCTGGCTGTTGCTATATATGTACTACTGCTGGCTGTTGCTTTGTACTACTGCTAGTACTACTAGTACTATTACTACTGCTACCCTCTACTACTACTATGTTGACAACACCTACTACTATTGCTACTACTTCTATTACTATGTTGCTGCTGCCTCCACTCTTCTACTCTCTTTTGCCTATTTTATTGCTTTTTTGCCTCTCCTCTCCTCTCTTTTGCCTCTGATGAAATTGTCCAAGTCATATATTATCTTGTGAGGAACTTGGCATACTTGTGATATCTTGATGCTCCAAGTTCTTGATCAAATGATGATTGACTTAAATCTGATGCCTGTACTTTTGCTACTTATCATACTACTTCTATACTACTGTTGCTGCTGCTCTCTGTCAGCCACTACTACTCTCTACTACTAGTGCTCCTCTACTACTAACCTATTGCTACTAATACTGCTTCTACATCTGCTACTACTCATACTACTCTCTACTACACTACTGCTACTACTGCTACTCTCCTCCCTACTACTCCTACTATGTTGTTCCTCTCCTACTACTATGTTGTTCCTCTCCTCTCCTCCCTACTGCTCCTACTGCCACATCTCTTCTACTACTACTACTACCCAGGGTTTTTCAAACCGGTCGGTAACCGCGGTTACCGACCGGTTACCGACAAACCGCCCCCGGGCGGTTCGGTTTCGGTTTGAATTCAAATTTCAAATTTGAAAAAAAAAATCGAAAATGCTAAAAAAATTCCTAAAAATAGTTCATGATTTATAGAGTCGAATGGTGTACAAATTTTTCAAATTGGAGTTCGTTTGCTATTTATTTTGACGTGTACAAGTTTGAAAAAAAAAGAAAAAGGATCTTTTCTATTTTTTTCCAAACTTGTACGTGTCAAAATAAATAGCAAACGAACTCCAATTTGAAAAAAATTTGCACCATTTGACTCTACAAATCATGAACTATTTTTAGGAAATTTTTCAGCATTTTCAATTTTTTTTTTTCAAATTTGAAATTTGGTTTGGGGGGTAACCGCCCAAACCGGTCGGTAACCGGCCCTAACCGGCCCTAACCGACCGGTTACCGGTCCCAAACCATTTGAACTGTGTGATTTGAATTCAAAATCCAAACCGTTCAGTTTGGGACCGGTTTGGGCGGTTACCGGTCCAAACCGCCCAACCACTCGCCGGCGGTTACCGGTTTCGAAACGGTAGGGTAAACCCTGCTACTACCTACTTCTACTACTCCTCTCCTCCCTACTGCTACTACTACTATGGTGCTGTCCTACTACTACTTCTAATACTCTTCTACTCTACTCTTCTCCTCCCTTCTACCACTCCTACTACTCCTACTACTTCCACTACTACTGCTCCTACTACTCCTCCCTTCTACCACTCCTACTACTTCTACTACTACTGCTCCTACTGCTTCTACTACTACTACTGCTCCTACTACTTGTACTACTACTCTTCTCCTCCCTTGTACCAATCTGTTGGTGCTGCTCCTCCTCCTACTACTAATATACTACTACTACTATGGTGCTGTCCTACTACTACTATGTTGACAGCACCTACTACTATTGCTACTACTTCTATTACTATGTTGCTGCTGCCTCCACTCTTCTACCCTACTACTACCCTACTACTACTACTTCCCTACTCCTCTACTACTACTACTACTACTACTACTACTACTACTACTACTAGCCTACTCCTCTACCCTATTACAAGGCTGGGCTTTCCTCTCTACTACTTCCCTACTACTTGTACTACTGTACTACTACTCTACTTCTGCACATTACTTATGCTGCCTATTTCAATTTGATCTACTTCTATTTCAATTTGAATCTGAGAAGATGATGATGTCTATTTTGATATTTACAAACTGAGCCAAGTGTCTTAGGTCAGTGATGTTTTTTCAATTTGGAAATGATGATGGCTATTTCAATTCTTACATACTGAGCAATGTGCAATAGGTATATGATGTTATTTTGCTTCTTGAACATGATGATGGCTATTTTGAGTTGTGTAAACACTTGTTGGCGGCAGCCGCGCCATAATTGTTTACTAGAATCTTTGCTCTAATAAGTACAACTGCACATTGCAATGATGAAAATTTGTAATATGAACTGAGACCTAAGGCACTTTGCAATGATGTTGATTCTAAAAATCCAATATTGGGAGAACTTTGCTGTTATGTTTCTTGGACACTTTGATTGTTTTGTTGCTCGATGATATAAAGCGGTGTAGTGAGACAATGTGACAGCCGAGTTCTACAGTGTTTGTCATGACTCTCATCAAACTGTGGCTCACGTCCATACCTAAGCAAAAGCATAGTCATGCTGTGTTGATGGTTAGGTTGGACGTGTGCCATGGTTCCATGATTGTTATGATTTGAGTTTTCCTGTCTGTGAGATTTTGCTGCCTATGGTAAGAAGAGTTGTCACATTAGTCGAGGATCAATGATCAACATAAGCGTTGGAAGGCTGCGTTGTGCAGAAACTCGCTATTTTGAGAGCAATTAGTCTACTACTACTCCTAGTCTCTACTACTTGTACTAGTCTACTACTTCTATACTTTGACTCCTAGTCTCTACTAGTGTTGTTTATTTGCTGGTTGTTCACTGTTGTTCACTATTGTTAACTAATGCCTATGATGATAATAACAACCAACAATTGAGGTGGTTGCCTTTGTGCATTTGCCTTTTCCAAGGTTTTATGTGGAAGTTGTGGCTGTCTTTGTCATGTTACGTCATAACTCATCATGAGACACATTCGGAAGGGTCGAATCCACCCTTCACTCCTTATGTGGCCTTGAGAGTGCTAGAGGATGTGCTCATGCATGGTAGAGATACATTGAACAAACTGCTCACCTTATTTTGCTTCCTTTTCAAAAGGCAACCACTAATGATATTGATGACAAGTAATCTGAGAAGGGAATTCCCATATCTGAGGCATTTGCACTGATTAAACTTCAAAAATATGCTGAGCTAGTGTGATGATGATCAAATCTCCTCCTAATAATAAGCTCCTAAACTAGGATGGCTTGTCTCGCAAGCAACCAGTTTGGAAGCTATGTGATGACATTGGGGTGGTCTGAGCCAAATTCATACTTTTTAATGATTATATATTTTTCTTTGGACAATTTTGTAATTTTCATTGGACAATTTTGTACATTTCCTCACATTTTGTATCCTACACCCAATGTACATGAAAAAGTGTAATGTTTGACTCCAAATTAATACAATTCATGATTCCAAATGAATATCCATGTTTTCATATTCTCATATGTGAATGCACTACTCTATCGTCTTTGTAGTAGATAAATGGCAGACCAACATAGAGGAAAAGAATGGCGCGAGACAAGCTCGGGCCCAAGTTATAAGGGCTCAGACGACGACGCCTCAGACAGCGAGGGATCTCCTTACAAGTCCGCCTCAGACGGCGAGGGGTCTCCTCACATGTCCGCCTCAGACGGCGAGGGGTCTCCTCACATGTCCGCCTCAGACGGCGAGGGGTCTCCTCACATGTCCGCCTCAGACGGCAAGGGGTCTCCTCACAAGTCCGCCTCAGACGACGAGTATGATGTCGAGAATGAGGAGGTATTTACACCGAGGGCCCCTAAGAAAGTAGACCTAGAGGTAGAGCTTGATCCAGACTATGAGCCAGAAGAAGAGCCAGCAGAAGAAACGGGGCCCTCAACTCGAGCATCTCATAACACCCCAGGACGACACTTTTTAGATGACGAGGAACGCGTAAGTATATAATTAGCTTACACAACATTGATTCGCCACGTGTAAGTATACAACTAATGCATGCTCATATATACTCTCGACAGTTACCTACGGTGCCTATGTCTTTGGAGTTCCCCGACGATGAAGAAGAGGGGCATGCATCAGGTCCCACCCCGAGCACTTCAGCTGCAACGGGAGGTGCCAACAAAGGCAACAAGTCTAACTTGAAGAGGGGCCAACATGAGAGGCACCAGTTAACCAAGAAGGTGCATGTCATCGAGCAGATAGGGTCACAGGGAGAGCCTTTGGCGCCACAGTCAATCATCGGCACCTTCAGCAACCAATGCTCGTGTATAGTCAGGGAGCACGTGCCGATCACGTACTCCAACTAGAAGACGATGCCAAATGAACTCAAGGACAAAGTATGGACTGATATCAAGAAATATTTCCAGTACCCACCAGACCAATTCAATGAGGAAAGATGCAGGGGGCATGCGCTGTTTGTTGCAGGCAAATCCCTTCGCACCCTCCGGGCTACCCTAAACAAGAAGTATGTGAAGACCGGGAAGACACCCTTCGCGGACTACACCTTCATTAAGAAACACGTCTGGGATGAGTATCTCGAGAAGATGAGCACTGACGAAGCAAAGTCCAAGAGCCAAAAATTCTCGGAGCTTGCAAAGAAGAATGAGCCGTCGCACCACCTAGGCATGACCGGGTACGCCGGTAAGAGGCCGAGTTGGCGCTAGGAAGAAAGGGACGCAGAAGCGTCCGGGCAGAGTTATCCATTACAAGGCATTGACGAGAGGTCACACAACTACTTCTATGCTCGTCGGCCAAAGAAGCTGAAGGAGGGGATGACCAAGTACAATGAGCCAAAGATCGAGGAGGCAGAGAAGTCTTTTCTTGTAGTCAAGGCGGCAAAGGAACGCGGGGAGTTCGTACCTCGCAAGGACCATGACGAGCTCACCGAAGCGCTGGGAAACCCCGAGCACTACGGCCACATCCGGGCTATTTCGTTGAGGCAAAGCTGGAAGAATATCGGGTCGTGGCAGTCCGATGCCTCCTCATACCACACGAGGCAAGGATACAAGGAAGGTATATTCCAAGCCGGCAAGGAAGCCGCAATGAAGGAAATAATCATGGGGTCCATACGAGATGCTTTCACAAGCACCGACCCCAAGATGGTGGAGCTGAGGACACAGATGTTTCGCCAGGCTGGCGTGATGCCATCACAAGGTGAAGGCACCTCAGCACCCAAAAGGTATCCGGTCGATGAGGTCGTGAAGACCACATACGCCCACCTCTTGGTGCCGTTTGGCAGAGCAGGAAGGAAGAAGAAGGTGGCGGAGGGCTCGGTAGACCCACCCAACCCTGAAGACAGGTTCTTAGGCAAGCCCATCCCGCCCGAGTATGCTAGGGTCACAGTGGCGTGGACGGACAATAACCACGAGGATGATGAACTAGATTTCACCACTGAAGAGGGAGGCAGGACCCTAGCAAGTGCATTGGGCACTGATGTGCTATGGAACAAGGACGACCTTGACTTCCCTCCGGAGCCACCATCGCCAAAAAGCTCACAACAATCACCAAATCCCCCAGGTGGCGGCCCAGGTGACGACGCCAACGACGACAACGATGACGATGTTGGTGGCCACGAAAGCCCAGGTAGCCCATCACATAGCCCGCGTCCGGACATGAGCAACCCACATGGAGATGAACAAACGGGCCACCAAACACCGCCTCAATGCCAGAAAAATGTGGAGTGTCCACCACCACCGAAGAAGCCAGAAGAAGAGGGGGACAAACCCGCCCATCTGACAGAGGTCAAATGGGCGGTGTGGAACGCCACAGAAAAGAACCAGTAGACAACTACGTTCCAAAGGTACAAATGGCAACCAAACATCACAAGTAGAGTATGTGTGCACATATATATGATACTAACACACTCTTCTCTTGTCTCATTAATAGGGAGCGAAGCCCGCCTGACCTTTGGCCTCTGAGTCCAGATTGCCCTGCTAACTTTGAGAATGGCAAGTTCATGGTGCTGTTAGGGTAGCTTGTTGAGGAACCGTGGGAGATTAGAAGGTTCCATCACCGGTATATGCATGCTTCGAGGTTAGGCATGACAGAGTTTGTTCAAAGGGTACCCAAGGAGTACTTCCTCTTGGATGAGGACGCCTATTTGTCAATTGTCTTCCACGACATGCATAGAATGCTGCGGCGCAAAGACCTCGATGTCGCCCAAGTCACCCTGTTTGTCATGTAAGTTATTGCACATCTGCATCTCTATAGCTAATTAAGTAAGAGTATGCAATGTTGACACTGCTGCTTGCAGGATGCAATCATATGTAAGCAAGGAGTTGTCGCATAAGGTTATTTACCTATCTCCTATGCATATTACCGAGAGGGCCATCATTGGACACGTGCTAATGGACACGCATCCGAAGTTGGCGAGCTTGACTGGGATGGAGCGAGTGAACGCCACAGCTTTGATGCGAGGCGAGATCAAGTTCAGGGAGGGACACTACATCCTCAAAGCCATGAAGCAGCTCGAGGGAGAAGGGTGTATCCTTGCCGCTCACTAGTTTGGGTAAGTCCAAATGATACATGCATGCATGTCTTCACCATGTTTCATATTTCAAGATCTTAGATCCATATTGTTTGAATGGTGTAGCACAGGCGACGCGAGACATTGGATTGTATTCTTGATTTATCCTCAGGATGGAATGGCGGTCATATTGGACTCCATGCGGGACACACACATGAAAGGCTACAGGCATTTTGAAGGATTCCTGCGATAGTACGTGACTACACATATTTTCTTTTATAAGCACTCAAAGTATATGATTGTATCTGATGTTTGACACTAGTGGCATGAACATTCAGCGCTTACCGGATGTACGTGGAAGACCCCACCTGCGTTGACCGTAGGTCCGATGAGGTGAAGGAGGAGTGGGGCACAAAACTCAGGCTTAGGCGAGAATTCCCGGTAATACGACTTGTACTACTGATATCCTACTAACTAGCACTACTACAACCCTACTACTACTTACTCTTACATATGTATATCTTACATGCAGTGTGCCAAGCAACCTGAAGGTTCACTCTTGTGTGGATACTATGCTTGTGAGTACCTCAAGAGATGCCCGAAATTTAGCCAAAGCTGGCGGCAGCTCCAGAAAGGTACAAAATGGTGGCAGAAAGGAACCGTCAATCAAAAGACCAACACTCGCACAATAGCCGACATTTGTAAGTTTGTCACCGATGAATGTGCTGAAATGAGTGGGAAATTCTTCTACACGGGCAACGCGCTAGCGGCATTACCTCAGTACCGTGCGTTAGCCAATTGGAGAACTAGTGGTTTAGACATGACTAACTACAAGCTGCCGGACATTGATTAGATGAACTTGTTGTAATGAACTGCTGGAAATGATTTTGCATAATGAACTTGTATATATAATGAACTTTCTGATATCGGTTCTCTTGGAAGAAGACAACACATTCATATAATATGCTTGTTTAATCCATGTTATATAATCTGTGCTCTTATATAATATGTGCTTGAATTTGAGAAATATTTTGAAATCATTTTTAAAATTAAAAAAAACATTTTTTTTATTTTTTGGAAAATATTAACCGTGACGGTTGCTATAAGAAACCGCCACGGTTAATACTAATTAACAGTGACAGTTTACATAAGCAACCACCATGGTTAATACTATTAACCGTGGTGGTTGGCCTTACATAACCGCCACGGTTAATATATATTAACCGTAGCGGTTGGCCTAGTACAACCGCCACGGTTAATGGTCCGATTAACCGTGACCATTGCTCCGTGGCGGTTGGAAAAACTGCCATGGTTAATCCATTTCAACCGTCACAGTTAATCATTTCTGTAGTAGTGGGCCGACCCCCTAAGTGGGCCCACTAGCTCCCAAAAGTCCCCATTTATCATTACCTGCACTCAAATAGTCATGGGACATGTGGAACTAGTTATTGGGTAAATTATGTTCATGTTATTCTTGTTTTCCTTTGAATATGAGGATGTTGACGGTGTTTTGATGGTGATAAAATAGCTCGTAATTACCGTCAACAAGATCCCCCATACTTACCTCTTTGTTCGTCCTCGAGTAAAGGTTAAAAGATAACAAGACTATGCTATTCAAAGTATAAAGCAAACATAAAGATTCATTCAAGACATTTTGTCATACCAATGGGATATGTGGTATTGGCTAACATATATCCTTGAGAAGTTGAGAAATGGAACAGTTCTTCAAGGCAAAGTCATCTTTCCCAAATCATATTTTAGTACTTGGAGTTTTTGAGAAGTTTTTCAAAAGAAAGCTCATAAGTCATCTTACTCCTCTTATAGCACTCTAAGTCACTCAAAGTGTATGAATCCTTACCAAGCCATAACATGAGGTTGCCTTCTTTTTATCTTCCTACTTCTAAAAGGCTTATGTGGAGCTTAGGTAGGGATAGACAATGTAGCATACTTACCTTGCATGTATTGTAAAGTCAAATTCGGGATCCAAGGAGAGAAATGTCATACTCTTAGATCAAGATGTGCAAGTGTGGGGAAACATGGGAAATGATCAAAAACTCCTTTATATGATCTCTCTTTCCTAACTTACTATTTTGAGACATAGTTATCATTTTATTTTTCTATGAGCTTTGATATGCTCATCATCATTTTTTTTCTATGAGCTTTGATGTGCTCATCATTCATTTTTTTGATATATTTTTTTTCATAATTTTGCATAGTCTATGTCTCATTTACTAGCACATACTAGAGAGAGGATTTTCTATTAGAACATGGAGCATGAATTATGTGGAAAATGTAAGGCATGTTTCTGCGTACTTCTAGTATAGAAGCAGCATGTATATGTAGCGTGTATGTGATCTTGATCTTGGGAGCATGATAAATCTCTCAACAAGGTCCACAGAGCTTGATCAAACTCAACACAAAGCAAGCAACTTATGTAGAAAGCTTATAACATCTACGAGCATGTATGGTTGTGGTAGGAATGTTCTCACTATAGAGGAGTAGTGACATTATGGTTTTGTGATGTTTTCAAAAGTTAATCTCCAAGAACCTTAAATAGATAGGGTATGAATCATGAGCCGAGAACTATATCACATTAATCAACAACTTAGTCAATATGGTTCCCTATCAAGATATTTTCCCACTAGCATAAGCAAAAGCAAGAATTCATCTTTATGACGCTTTTACCCTCAGAACGTCATAGATCATGTCACTTTTCAAATTTTAGTTTCAAATGTGATCTTCTTGTTTTTATTCAATATTAAAAGGAAAATAAACTAAGCAATTCATTTTATGAAGAAATAAAATTTTATTTTATTTTATGATTATTAATTTTTTTAAAATTTTTTATTATTATTATTACAAGAAGAGAAATTAACTAAGTGAAAAGGGGAGAGACATGGCAAACCAGTCAGAATAGACGTTTGAAGTTGAACGGATGCTGGCTGGTGGGCCCGGGGCTTCTAGGTGTGGTTGGCCGACCACCCCGTGGGGCCGTTTGGCCAATTCGAGCTCTGCATTCAGATCCCTTACCTCTGAATATTGCTTTGCTCTGTCTTTTCTGAATTTTGGCCTCCAAAGTGGATCGGCCGATCCACAAAAGTGGCCATTTTGGTCCAACTTTTCTGTGGAACATGTTATGGACGTGTACAACATGATTCAGTCATCCTTTTGGTGTTTTGACATGTTGGGGTGTCGACCGACCTCCCCCCCATACTTGTTTCAGCGCATACTGTGACACAGGACAGAGAAAGATCAAATGCAGGGGTTCTGCTGGAGTAAGATACCAGCAGAACCAAGAGTTTCATTTGCCATTGACAACTTAGGCATGCGTTTGTTAATTCATGAGTGATATACTAACAAGCCTAAGTGCCAGAGGAGAAGGTGGAGAGAGAAAGATCTATGGTCTTAGCATAAGGGATGACAAGATTTTGTCCTGCTCTCTTTAGCAACAACATGTATAACTTTTCCATATCGCTCTTTTGATATTCTTCTTGGTGGGACCATGGTGAGGTCAAGGAAGGTGAGAAGGGAAACAAGAGGAGATGGAATTTCTACTGGTGAAGAAGAACAAGGTAAGAGGAGGAAGCGGAGGGAGAGGTTAAGAAGAAGAGAAACAACGTTCAGGGCCTTCGTGTTTGCTTGGATCGCAATGAAAACTGAAGGAGAACGTTGGCCCGACGCTCCTGTGCAGTGGGGTGTTTGAACTAGTTCGAAACAAGATTGGCCGAACGCTTTTTGAAAGATTTTGAACGACCGAGCCAGGTTTCGAACTTGTTTGGGTCAGGTGAGTCAGCTCGTGAAGTTTCGGGCTGTTTGGCCCAAAGACAGGTTCAGTTGAACCACTTTAGAGGCCAAATGGGCCGATCTTTCACGAGGGGGGAGTCAAGGCTAAGTCTAGGCCATTTCTAAGGTCTTTTTCGAAATTTGAACAAAAAAGTTGAAACATGTAGATTTTAGTTCGAATTTGGATTAAGAACAAAATCTATCATATCAATTTCTTGCTTAGGAATTTCATGCTCATAGAAAACTTTAAGATGTTGGCCATTTACCTTTATAGGTGTTGCAACCATAATCTCGAAGCGTGACAATTCCTTGCGTCATGACATTGATGATGACAAATGGTCTTTCTTCTGTGAATCATCACGTTGTACTCAGACCCTCTTTCTCCATTCGTTGCTTCTCTCCTGCGAAGGATTAGTGGACAACACATACCCAAAGGGATTCATGAATAAATTGAAGCAAGGGCATTGTTGTCATAGAGGACATCTTTTATGCTATAGAAAAGTTGGCTTTAATAATTTTAGCACAGAAAGAGGTGTTCCATCATTGCTCACCAATTCAAAATCAAGCAAGGTTAAGGCAAAGATGCACAAGGTTATTTCAAAACTACCTCAAACCTTGATTTGTCTCTTATGATCTCATGACTTAACCACCAAATATTTGAAGTTATCATGCATTGATTAGTCCAAGAGCACAACCAAATTCCATACAAGTTTACTTTAGGTTCATTAATCAAACTTGACACCATGTCTAATTTGATTAAGGAAGGCTATTTAACCTAAGCACCATGCTTAATTTAAAGAGCTTTTGGAAGCACAATTTCTACTCCCAAACCAAAGCATACTTATAAAAGAACCAGGAAGCATGAAGGCATAAAGAGATTCACTTAAGAAGAGACAAGAGCATGGATGGTGAACCAGATGAGCATTTGTAGATTTTTTTATATATTTTTTATTATTTTTATGACTTAGAAATATGAGCAAGGTAAAAAGAGAAAGCAAGGTAGAGTCATCCAAACAAAATTAAGAATGAAGCATGATATAAATTTCTTAGAGAAATCTACTCCCCCATACTTGGATTTTGCAACATTTTACAATGTGAAAAATCCAAGTCTAGGATGTGAAATTTTCTTTTAAATGGGCTTCATTATTGAAGGATGTTTGGTTGGACATACCTTGTGTTTTGCTCCATTGTTCTTTTTGTTCAAACCTGAAATGGTTAGTGACAAAAATACCCGAAGGAACACTTTCATAAATATTTCCTTAATCTCTGTTTACAAAGTTATTTTATTTATTTTAGAATTTTGGGAAACTCAAAGAAAAATATTTTTATTTTGTTTTATAAATATATATATATATATATATATTTAAGAAAACTTTAATAGAAAATAAGAAAGCTCGGATTATCTCCCGAAAGTGCTTAATTTTAAGACACAAGCTTGTCTTTGGGAAACCTTCAAGTTGCAACTCATGTTGGTGAAGCGGTTCCCCTTCAACTCCAACATTTTCGAACCTATCCTCAAGACCAAAACCACTACGATATTTGCAAAATTTATGGTAGACAAACACATCTACAACCATCCTTGCAAAGATTTTTGAAACAAGAAGGATGAAGGGGTTGTAGATCATGTGTGTAGTCATGGTAGAGGGAAGGATTGATTTGGGAGATTTCTCATTTGAGCATGGATTTGATTGGAAGATTGGGGAATAACTTCCACGCTTATTGATATCATTCTCCCTTTCAAGGAGTGGGTGAGCACTTCCTTTCTCATGACATTTCAAGTCATTCTCAAGGCTTGAATGGGTCATGACTATTGGTGAGATTGACATTAGCTCACCCCTTGGATCAAGAACTGGTTTGGATTCTAACCCTTTGATGAGAGGTCGGGAAGACCAAACGGGTAGATAATCTTCACCTATTCTATGACCAAGCTTCTCATTTCCTATTGTGTTCTCCAAGATTCTCATGATTGGCCTTCCGATAAAGGTAAGATGAAAGGAGAGTCCAGGAAGGTCAAAGATATGGAAATCTAGGAAGATCTTGAGATCATCAACCACCACAAGAACATCATGAAGGACTCATAAACAATCAAGGACTTGACCATTGGGGAGTCTAAGGTGTTTTTGTGATTGGGCTAGATGATCCTTTGATGGTGTTGGAATATGGAAATGAGGAAGGATGTTGATCCCGAGGCTAGGATCGTAGCAAAATTCACCATCAATGCCCAACACTTGATAGGATATTCTCCTCACATGTGTGGGAATTTTAGCGACTTCCTTTGGAGATTCGGCCTCATCCAACCATTCTTGACTTACAACGGTAGATGGATGTTCTAACCGTTGATTATGCTCCTCTTGGTCAGATTTATGGCCCTCATGGATTCCATACCTCAGGTGTCTTAATGAGTTCCCAGAGTCATTAAGTGGGTCATCATAATACTTGAATGAAGGAACACATGGGGGATCATTAGGATCAAGGATGGGTTTGTCGAATAAGTCAAATGTGGGCATAGAGAAGAAGAGGATAGATTTGGCTTCTAACCACTTTAGTTCTTCTTCTATAAGCTCACTCGACATTTCTTCATCAAATATCCCAAGCTTTTCCTGATGTGCCATGTGGGAAGTCGAGGCATAAGATGATGTTGATTTGGGAGACTTTCAAAGAGATCCTTCCATGAGAGGTCTAGAAAGATGTTTCTTAGAAGGTCTCTTTTGGATACGATAATTGTGGGCATTCCCAAAACCAGCAAGATCATATGAAAGGTTAGCCTCGAACTCAAAGGAATGGTTTAGATGTTGAATTTCTTCTTCCTTCGAGATTTGTGGTATTTGTGGTTCAGGATCGATGGCAGAATCTTTGGATGGGAGTTGTGGTGATTCGGCTATCGAGATTTCCTTTCTAGGGACTGGTTTTTCTCCTTCTATGGGTCCTTCATTATAAACATTAATGTAGGGGGTGTTTTCAAGAATCTTCATGAGAAGACTCTTCCCTTCCCTAACGGGTAAACACAGGAAGGCTCCCCTAGAAGTCATGTCAAGAAGTTGTGCGGCATCTTTGCTAAGACCGCCATAAAAGTGTTGTAACAATGTTGGCTCGGTTATAGCAAGATTAGGGCCAGATGATACTAGATATAAGAGACGAGCCCATGCCGCACCAAGAGGTTCTTTCTCCTTTTGTGAGAAGTTGATGACCTCTTTTCGAAGATGAATAACTCGAGGAGTGGGAAAGAAAGCTAAGCAGAATATGGATTGTAACTTTTCCCATTCTCCGTTTGCATCATCTACGTGGCGAAGGTACCATTGTTTGGCTATTCACATCAAAGAAAATGGAAATAGCTTCCACTTAAGGGTACCTCGCCTCATCCCATGGATGTGGACACATGAACACAATTGTTCAAAGTCACGTAGATGAGTTTAGGGATTTTTGTCTTCGTCCCTAGAAAAAGGTTTGTTCTGAACCATCCTTATGAGGCTTGGGCGAAGCTGATAAGGAATGTCCAATATGGCCTAAGATGAACTAGGTGGCTCCAACCTAACGCCCGTTGGAGCACCATACTCGAAAAGAGGTGTTTGATCCATAGGTGTATATGTGGAAAGAAAGGTTTAAATCAAACAAGGATAATAGGACCAAGGGGTAGTAGTTAAAAGCTACCGTTCCCCGGCAACAGCGCCAGAAATGCTTGTTGGTATTTCTTATGACTATTGGATAAATCTGCAAGCACACAAATTCTACCGATGTAGCACTTCACCGGGAGTATTCCAGGTATCATATTTTCCTCAGGGAACGATAGTGATCTAACTAGGATTAAAGATATGTCCTATGATGGATCAAGGGAGATTATGATAACTGGGTTGAGAGGTTCAAGATAGCACAGATGTCTAACAAGGGATAGCTGGTTATACTGGCCTTATCGGCCCTTCTCTTGCAGGAGGCGATGAGATAGATCAGAAAGAGGGCAAAACTCTAACCGGACCGCGCCGTCACGTTGTATTGAGGCCTTACCTTTTAAGAACCTATCTTACACACGTGGTGGAATACAAAGACTAGATAGAGCTGTCACTTTCTACTAGCATCCACAAACAATCCATGCGATAAGCGATTTACAAAGGTAAGATCTAGTCTAGACACCACATCTACACTATTCTTACTACTTTAACCCAAGTTTAAGATTAAAGCACTCTACTTAAAGTAAAGCGATGATCAAGCATGAAAAGTTATATAACATCTAAACCAGATTTATAACACTAAATACTATAAAGAACTTAGAAGAAGTCACTTACAACTGCTAAACTTACAAGAGACTCGCATCCGCTGAGGAAGAACTCCGGAGAAGATTCCCGACAGACTCGGGGCTTTCTCCAAAAGGCTCCTCACTCTCCTCCAACTAGCATAACACTACTGAAGAGCTCCACTAAGATACTAGAGAGTAGTTTCTCCAATGAGGCATGAATGAGAAGGGAGCTCTAGGGGTCTATTTATAGCATATAGGTGGAGTAGGGGCTACTCCGGCGCCACGTCAGCGATCTAGGGCCTTCCATCCTCCACCCTTGGATCCAACCGACTTGGACACCGACCAAGACATGGATGGTGGTAATCCAACACAGGGGGGAGAGATATAGCGGTTGGGGGGAGGCCAACCGACCTAGGGGTGGTTCGGCCGAACCCCCCTATGGCCAGTGGGCCCTCCTCTGTCCTCCTGGAGGTGGCCCCACTGGTCAGGGACCAAGTGGGGGCCTGGTAGGCCCAATGATGGTTCGGCCGAACGTCTTTTGTGGCCAAATGAGCTCATCTTTTACAGGTAGCCTCTAAAGGTAATGCCCATCATGATGGTGTATGCTTTTTGCACATTTCCCATACTTGGAAATATGTCATGGTGGGCCCATAGATCCTCGTGCTTTGATCCAGAACCGTTGAGAGGTAGCACACTTAGATCCAAGGGGTAGAAAGTGCTTTGGAGAGTGTTACTTGGATCATGAGAGGCTTGGGAGGTCTAGTGGCCCCACAGGGTGGTCGGCCGACCCCCTAAGTGGGCCCACTAGCTCCCAAAAGGCCCCATTTGTCATTACCTGCACTCAAATAGTCATGGGACATGTGGAACTAGTTATTGGGTAAATTATGTTCATGTTATTCTTGTTTTCCTTTGAATATGAGGATGTTGACGGTGTTTTGATGGTGATAAAATAGCTCGTTATTACCGTCAACAGCCCTCTCACAATCGATGAAGCCAGCCGCAAACAATCACCAACACGCGCCGAAGCTTCTCCACAATCGCCGAGCCATCTATGTGTTGGCAAACACCAAGAATAACAAGAAACTTCGTGGCGATGACGATGACCAAGTGCCACTAAGATGCAATGCAATGATAAATGCACTTGGTTCACTCAAACTCTCACAAGTATGCAATTAGAGTGAAGAGAGTGAGTTGGGGGCTATCTCAAGCAAGCACAAATGTATCAAATGAATGGGAGGTGCAAGGGAGAGCTCTAGGAGCCAGCCAAAACATATTGATAGTCATCCACCAAAGACTAGCCGTTTTGCCCCTCATTCACACCTTACTGCGTGACTCCGGACGCATTCTTCATGGGGGGTCCGGACCAACGCGCATGCGTCCGAACCCCTTGCAGTTTGAATCTAGCCGTTGGCGCCTCTTTTCTGTGCTTCCACGTCGCCTCCAGACGTGTGCCACGGTAGCGTCCGGACCATCGTCCGGAAATATTTCCAGGCAACCCGAGAGCACCCAAGAGCATCCAGTGCCTCCGGACACACTTGCATAGGTTGAGTCTGGACCATCGGAGCCTGCGTCCAGATCTACACAGAGAGCTCCCAGAGGGCTCAAACCCTCCAGACGCGCGTCCGGAGTCTGCGTCCGTTCCTCTGTCCAGTGAGGCCAAGCCTTAGGGTATGCATCCGGACGCAACCGCATTGGTCTGGACCGCATCTCATTAGCGTTCGGACCTGCGTCCGGAGCTCTTCTGAGTTCCAAACCGAGCTGCCTCTTCTTCTCCAAGCTTCCATGTGCTAACACCTTGTGATCCATGCCTTTGTTCACCTGTGTTAGCTTTTACAATATATTTCTTGGATTTTAGTTCATGTTTGTCATTTAGGTTCATTTTAGATATGCAATGCAAATGACCTAGTGGCACATGATAACCGCAATCGACATGAGTTTTCCCTTCTTGATAGTATGGCTATCTATCCTAAATGTCATCACACTTTCTATAGTGTCTTGATCACTAAACCAAAAATGGCCCTATAGATATACCTTTGCCTTGGGTCCATTTTGTTTTTCTCTTTCTTCTTTTCCTTAGCCATGGAGCACTTGATCCATCATGATCTTTCATATAGCTCCATGTCTCAAGGTGAACCACCCTATCTTGATCATACACTTAGTTCAAGGGTTAGTCCATAGGTTTCATCAATTACTCAAAACCAAACATGGGCTTTCACTTGGATCAGGAGTTGTTGCAATGCTTTCACACCTCAAAAGTTCACTTGCTTTCAAATAGAAATTCTTCTATGAATTCGAAAAAACTACTCTAACTTTCGAACTCACACGTATTACCTTTAACCATGGGGCTTTAACTATCACTTGGGTCTTGAGCAATCGAAAGACAAAGTAATCCAATCAGGCACTATGTCTCAAACTCTTCACTCTACCAAAATTCTTGGTTTTGCAAAGTTTTCGAAATAAAACTCAGAGCTTAATATATGACATCCTCAAGTCTCTTATATATGTGGTATGTGTGGATCTCACTGAGACATTAATAATGTCATTGTTGGGAATTTTAGACACACACAGATAAATCCGCAAGCACACGGATACCGTTGTAGCTTTCACCCGAGACGAGTTTTAAATATCGTATCCACAGGGAAACGGGAGAATCATCTAACTTAACCAAAAAAGATAAGTGGGTGAAAATAAAGTATATGGTAAGAACAAGATAAGGTGAAAACAAGGTTAAAGGTAAGGGAGAACAATCTAGTGTAGGGGCGACAATAGGAGAATAGAGAGGATAACTAGGGTTTCTCTACATGGTTAACCCTAGGCATGCCAGTCCTGTGAGGCCTACAAACAGGATGTGGGATACAAAGGTAACGAAGGAACTGTCACTTGCCGCGCTACTACCACGGGTCCGAAATGTAGGGGACATTCACAAGTAATCTAGGCCTAAGCACTGTGCTTGCACCTATGCTACTCCTTTAACCTATATCGTCCTATTGATTAAAGTACTCACAAGAGTTGCAAACCAGAAGCACATAAATAGTAATTGGTCAATGAAATAAGAAGTAGATTACCAGAGTTATCTCAGGAGCAAGCTTGATTAGAGCTTGATCATGTCAAAGCACAACCGGAGGAGGCACCGATAGGCCGACATCTCCTCTAATCTTCCCTCGCTCTCCATCTCTCTACTATCTAGATCTATTCTAATTTAGAGAAGAGAGAATATCCATTCGAGGGACATCTCTCATCTCCAAACCCAAGTTTTTGCTCTCTCTATGAATTATGATAATGGGGTTCCGCCCTCAGGGGGTCAGGGCCTTGCTTATATAGCCTCCTCAAATGAACATGGTCTGTTGGATCAAACCGACCTATATGAAGGGTTTAGATTCATCCTCATAGGCGGTGGAGCATAATCCACGAAGTAGAGCCTGATTGGCTGCTGGCATAGGGCGGGCGCCCTGGCTCCGGGCCCGATCCACCTCCCGTTCGTTCTCGTGTCTTCTGGAACCTTCTAGAGTACATAAAATTGTGCAGTTGATAATTATCTCTATGTAAAGATGACATGTGGGCCTTTCCTTGGTATTTCCTGATAACCCCCCTGCAGAAATAGACATTCACCAAAACTTGTGGAATCTCATTAGTAAACCCCCCCTATATCTAGATGTGAATTGCATATGATCCTTTTTCATGTTTAGTTGACGGTTAAAATTGGTACTTAAGGACCGTCAACAACTCACCCAAGCTTACCTTTTGCTCGTCCCTGAGCAAAGATTAACTCAATGATGGATTAGGAGTTGCTACAATGCTTTCACGCCTTAAAGGTACACATGTGTTCAAACAAGATCTCATCTCCGGGTTAGAGCAAACAATTAAGACTTAAAACTTACTCATATTACCTTCTACCAAAGGGCTTGTAACCGTCACTTAGTTCTTGAGCAGTTGAAAGATAGAACGGTCAAGTCAAGTGCCATGTTTCTTGCTCATTGATCAACTATGACTCCGGAGTTTTTTGCGGATTTTCAAATAAAACTCAAAGATTCCTTGTATGACCCTCTCAAATCTCTCCTTTGTGGTATTTCTCTTACCAAGGCATTAATGGTGTATGCCCTTCTCTCAGATATGTGGTATTTGGGGTATAAGGCATTGTGGCATTGCCTTCTCTCTCACCCTACTTCTAATGAGGCTTATAATATCTGGAGCTCATAGGTGGGAGATAGCGAATACATACTTACAAGACATTTATTGCATAGTAAAACCGTGGATCCAGAGGAACGAGTCATAAAGTCAAATCAAGATGTGCATGTGTGGTGAATAAATGGTATATATAGTGGTAGGGGTATATATGATAGAAATGGTGATGATGGTAATGAGAGGAAACATAGGTGAAAGTCTAATTCTACTTTTGCTCCTTTGAAGGGATACATACCTTTCTTGCACTTTGAAGGTTTTAAAGGGAACTGAGATGCTCGATATATATATATATGACCACACTATTTAGCATCCTGGCTGCTAAATAATATTTAGCACCCACCACCTTTTACTCCAATGAGCACAGAGGTAATAAAAGGTGGGTGTTTTAACTCCTGCGGTTGGTTGTTGCATGCGCAATGAGTAATGACATGGCAATACTGAAGGACCGAGAACAGCGACCAGAGGGGGGTGAATGGGAGCCTCAAATTTCTCTCGAAATGTTCGGGCCACTCTTCCCAAAAACCAAACCCAGTTGTTCGGGCCAGTTGCTAGATTCAGACGAAAACGAGCAAATGAAAGCTCACCGGCAGTGGAGAAAAACTCACCGGAAACCCCCAAGAAGAGTTAACAACCCCTATGAGAAAAAGGCGAGAGTTCCAAGCAAATCAGCAAGAAAAGCAGGCGACGAACGTTGGAAGACTATGCGACGGAAGCTCCAGGGCAGCGCATCGGACGCTGGCGACGGACGCTTAGGCGAGCATCCGTCGGCCTTCCAGAGAGCCTGACAGAGACTGAAAAACTACCGAGGCGACGGACGATCGGCGACGGACGTTGTGAAGATCGTCCGTCGGCCTACCCGAGAGCCAAACAAAACTGCACAGCACACAAGACGCGACGGACGCTGGGCGACGGACTCTGAAGAGAGTCCGACGCCAAAATCGAAAGACGCAGACAAGCCGAGCGATGGACGCTGACATCAGCATGTACCAGCGTCCGACGCAAAACCCTCGGAGCGTCCGACGCCCCCAACAGAAATGCAGAAACCTCGAAAAGCGATTTTCTCTTCGCCAAAACTTCCCAAAACTCAACCAAATGATCACCAACTACAACCAAACTTTGTAGGAATGATCCTAGTGCACTTGGGGAGCTATCCCGAAGAAATCATCGCTCAATTTGGAGAAAATAAACGAGAACACTCAGATTTGGGGGAGAAAGAGGAAAACGAAGAACGCAACAAAGAAAACACCCGATCTACGCACTTGTGAGGTTTGAGGAGAATTCCTCCAGTGCAAAGAAGCTCCTCACGAATACGAACAACTTGGTTCAAACGGAATTGCAAGAGCTACTCCCTACAAAGAGAAATCATCTTGGGAAAATAGAGAGCAAAAGCAAAACGCGAAGCACACAAGCAAAACGGGGACACAATCACGAAATCGAAGCCACCATGGCTTACGGAGGTTATGGCCTCCGATTCCTCGCGATAAACTCAAGTTCTTACAAAGGTTGGTGGAAGCAACCTAGGGATCTCATGAACTAGAGAGAGAGAGGGGGCAAGTGATTAGGGTTCAAGAGATGGGATGAGGGATACCCCTTCACCCCCTACTTATCGTGCTTTGGCTATTTCCCAAAGACCCCCCCTAGATACATTGAGTGAACTACCTAGCCTAAGCATTGCAGTCCAAGCTCCGGAAAATATCTCCCGCATTTTGAATGGACGGCCCCGCTTCCTGCCGGGAGTTGCCGTCGCCTCGACGCAACCTCCAGGATTCCGTCACGTGCTATCCCCGCTTCCTCGGAAGGTCCGCCTAGGTTTTGAGGCCCAAACCCAGGAAACCCACCACCAGTAGCTTTGGGCTCAACTACCGAACCCCAAGTTTTGCGGCCCAAACTCGGAAACCGACGTGGATGGTTTTGAGGCCCAAACCACCAAACCACTCGACGCGAGCCACCTTGTCTTCTCCCGATCGGACTCCGAGTCCCCTGAGCCTCCGCTCGACTCGCGCGTCCACCGTCTTGACTCGGTCGACTCGGTCTACCTCCATGTCTTCTCGCACTCGCCGGTGCCAGGTACTAGCCACCACAGCTAGTCCGCCGGCACCCATGGTCCCTCAGTCCGAGCCCCGCTTCCGCCCTTCACCGCTCTCAGTCCATCGGCACGGCAAGCCTCTACTCGACCTTCTCCACGCCATTGACCAATGTCACTAGGCATTGCACCTGCACACCACAAGCCGATAGATAAGCACAGTTTCTGCTTTCGCAGAGGTTAGGGTAAGCCACTCAAACTGAAACACTCATGTGTTGGACGATCACTCATCATCAAAGCTGAACATACATGGGTACTTACCCACCATGTGTTCGCAATCTCCCCCTTGATGAGTGCATTGTCAACACAAGTGCATTTCAGATTTGAGCCACAAGGTAAAGCTCTCCAAATGACCAAAAAGCTATAAAAACCAAAACAGGGTCAGTTGAGAGAAGCAAAACGATACCAATAGAGAGGACTTCAAAACATGATACCAATTCAATCGCATCCTCAGAAACACCTCATGACAAAGCCACTTACTGAAGCCAATCAAAAAGCACAAGGGCAAAACAAAGCTAGCCCTCAAGAAGATGCAGAAAACGGGCTCAACACCGCTAGCAAGTCCAAGATACCAATTGAAACCACTTACGTCCCCTAATGCTCAAGAAGCAATCGAAACCTGTCGAAGTCAACAAAACAAGCTAGATCTTCCAGAGGAGGCAAAAGCTCAACACATCTAGCAAAAGCTCCCCTTGGGAACTAGCATTCTCAAGATACCAAGAAGGGGTGAAAAGAGCTAAGTCAAAAAGATACCAATTAAGCTCAAAAAGCACATTTGCTCCCCCTTGGAAGTAGATCGCTGAAAATGAAAATGGAATGAAATGCACATCTCTCCCCCTTGTTGACACAAGTGGCACATCAAACATCAACAACTCAGGATCCGGCTACAAATGCCATGAAGTGCAAAATGAGTGCAAAAGCTTCATACTTAGATCTAAGACAATGAATAAATGCTCTAAGTGATGTGATCCTGTGAGAATAAGAGAAGCTCTACGTGCCCAACAAAGACTCAAGTTGAGCTTAAGATCACTTTAGAAACTATTTTAGAGAGCATATCATGTGAGAGCAGAGAAAGGGTATCACCTCCTAGAGACAACTAAACATGGCAAACAAGATAGGATCTATCTCAAAGCAATCTCATGTATAGCAAGAAAAACTATCCCGTAGCAAAGTTCATACAACAAGCCAATGACCCAACTGAATGAATTTTCCAAATTTCAGAGTTTTCCAGCCAATTTTCAGTTTTAGGCACATTTAAGTTGTATGTGAGTGGTTGTAAGCAAAGTGATGCCATTGCTTACCAACCGGGTGAAGTCAAAGGACTTGGCACACCGGTTTTGGTCATACACGACACCGCTCAAGTATCGACCCATATGGGAAGCAGTCTCGAACACATGGTGAAGTGCTCACAATGCAGACCCAACTCGATCTTTCCAATTCACAAAACGGAGAGCAATTTCAGTTTAGATATTAAACATGGTGCTCAAAGGTAGTGAATGAAACAATGAAGAGCCATAGTTACAAGCTATATACAAGGCAGCCAAGAAGGATCTTCAAAGCCTACACATGCTATTGTCATTTCAGAGGTGACATGGGGAATTAAATTCAGTTTTAAAGCTTTTCTAACTTAGCTCTATTGCATATCATAAAGATCAAAAAGAGTCTAAGTTAGACAACACCATAAACACATAAAACACCTCAAACAGAGCATAGATTCATTATATCGGCTATATATATGAAGCTTAAAATGAACTATGTCACAAATGCAAATGAGATGCAAAATGTAATGACACCAACTCACACTAACAAGACACAAAATTAGAAGAAGGACAAAGAAAAGACAAAAAGAACCAAAAAGAACTATGATACACAAAACTTTCCTCCTCTAAAAAGGAAAGAAAACACCCAACTCGCCTCGAAGGCGAGAAAACACAGCTTGATCCAAAGGCTTCGTGAGAATATCCGCAAGCTGGTTTTGGGTCTCGACATGCCGGAGGTCAATGTCGCCCTTCTCATAGTGATCACGCAAAAAGTGAAAGCGGACCTAAATGTGCTTGGTCTTCGAATGAAGCACGGGATTTTTAGCCACACTAATTGCATTCGTGCTATCACAAAGCAGAGGCACCTTAGTAAGCTCCACACCAAAATCTCTCAAAGTGGCAATCATCCAAAGCAACTGAGAGCAACAACTAGCCGCGGCAACATACTCAGCTTCGCACGTCGACTGTGCCACACTAGACTGTTTGCGAGAAGACCAAGAAACCAAAGAAGACCCGAGAAACTGGCAAGTCCCAGAAGTGGACTTCCGATCAAGTCGGCAACCGGCAAAGTCGGCATCAGAATAACCACAAAGCTCAAGAGACGAAGAGGTGGAAAACCAAAGACCAAATTCTGGAGTGAAACGTAAGTACCTCATGATGCGTTTCACCGCCTGCTTGTGCGAAGTCCGTGGGGATGCCTGAAAGCGTGCACAAAAGCAGACGACGAAATGAATGTCCGGTCGAGTCGCTGTCAAGTACAGAAGCGACCCGATCATGCTTCAGTACTTCGTCTGGTGCACCGCCTCTCCTTCCTCGTCCACATCCAAGGCAGTCATAGTCAACATGGGTGTCGAAAGAGGCTTTGCCTCACCAATGTCAAACTTCTTCAAGATGTCCTTCATCTACTTGTCTTGGTGCACAAACATCCCTTCCCGGGTTTGCTTGATTTGCAACCCGAGAAAGAAAGTCAACTCTCCCATCATGCTCATCTCAAATTCCCTGCTCATAAGATCTGCAAACTTGGCAACAAGAGCATGAGAAGAACCACCAAAGATGATATCATTCACGTATATTTGGACAAGGAGAGTGTCTTTGCCTTGCTTGAGGAGAAACAACGTCTTATCTACCGATCCCATTTTAAAGCCCTTAGCAAGCAAAAAGGTTTTTAGCCTATCATACCATGCTCTAGGTGGTTGTTTCAAACCATACAAAGCTTTGTGAAGTTTAAAAACATGGTTTGGAAACTTGGGATTTTTGAAACCGGGAGGTTGTCTAACATACACTTCCTCCTCTATGTAGCCGTTTAAGAAAGCACTTTTAACATCCATTTGAATAAGTTTAAAACCCTTAGAAGCCGCAAAAGCTAGAAGGATTCTAATGGCTTCTAAACGAGCTACGGGAGCAAAGGTTTCCTCATAGTCTATTCCCTCCTTTTGACAAAAGCCTTGAGCTACCAACCTAGCCTTGTTGCGCACTACCACCCTATCCTCACTTTGTTTATTTTTGAAAACCCATTTGGTACCTATGGGGTGGCAACTAGGTGGTGGAGGAACTAAGACCCAAACGCAGTTTCTCTCAAAGTTTTCTAACTCCTCATGCATGGCATTAACCCAATCCGGATCCATCAAAGCGTGTCCAACATCTTAGGGCTCAAAAGAAGCGACAAAAGCTGAATGAGCAAAGTGAGAGATATAGGACCTAGACCGCGTTACTCGACGGTCAATATCGCCGATGATGTTCTCCGACGGGTGCTGCCACTGGATGTGGCGGGGAGCCTGCCTGGACGAAGTGGCCTCCCCCTCAACAGTAGCTGGAGCTCCCTCATGTGCAACGGGCACCGACTGAGGAAGCTGCTCGAACGGCCCCCATGTAGAAGAAGTAGTCGGGTCGGGACCGTGAGCCGAAGTGGATGTCGCAGGGTCGACGGGGGCAGCCAGTGGAGTTGGCTCGGGATCATCCCACTCAGCATCATCCTGCTCCTCCTCCACAAAGATGCTAGTGTTCACCTCATCATCACCTACAAGTTCAAAAGCAGTGGAAACACAGGGCATAGATTCATCGAAGGTAATCTCACAAGTCTCCATCACTCGGTTAGTTTCAAGGTTAAGTGCACGATAAGCACGAGAGTGAGTAGAATAACCAAGATACCATCAGAAGACCGTGATTCAAATTTATCCAACTTACCGCCCTTTTTGAGGATGAACCACCTGCACCCAAACACCCGTAGGTGACTTACCTTGGGTGGTCTACCAAATCGCAACTCATAAGAAGTCTTCTTCTTGAAAGCTCGGAGGAAAATGCGATTGGAAACATAGCAAGGAGAACTGAGTGCTTCGGCCCAATACCGCCTAGGAGTCCTATGCTCATCGAGCATCGTCCTGGCCATCTCAACAAGGGTCCAATTCTTGCGCTCAACAACACCGTTCTGCTGGGGAGTGTGAGGTGAGGAAAAATGGTGATCGAGACCCAAAGAAGAGCAAAGAGTTGCAAAGTGAGCATTCTTGAATTCTGTGCCATTGTCACCGCGGATAGCTCTCATGGCATTCTTAGGTAGCTCATTTTGCAATCTGAAAATCAGATCTCGAACAAGTGGAAAAGCCTCATCCTTACTCTCCAAAAAGAACACCCAAGAGTATCTCGAGTAGTCATCAACGACTACAACCACATACCACTTCCCTCCTTCCAACTTAACCCGAGCTGGACCAACTGTGTCCATGTGTAAGAGCTCGTCGGGTCAAGTGGTCATGACCTTAGTCACAGGAGGATGGGAAGCGGCAACCATCTTGCCATGCCTGCAAGGATCGCAAACCAAATCCTTCTCGAACTTTAGCTTTGGCAATCATTGGATAAGGTCCATTGAGCTAAGCCTTGCAAGCAAGTCAAAACTCAAATGTCCCAATCTCCTATGCCACTTCCAAAGCTCGGAGGAAGAGCCAGCAAGAAGACAACGAGAAGGTCCGGAAGAGATAGAAAAATCTGCACCAAAAACCTCCCCGAAGGGTAAAATCCGGAAAACAAGCTCACCACGAGAGTCCAAAATCCGAGACAAGTTTGGCTTAAAGCTCACTTCAAAACCGTCTTCAAGGAGTTGCGAAACCGAGAGAAGATTAAAATGCAAATTAGCAACCAAAGCAACATCCTTGAGGACAAAAGAAGAATTGACTCGGATCGACCCTCGGGACACAACCTTACCTTTACTCTTGTCCCCGAATGTAATGTACTCGGTGTGGCGCACGGGGTCGAGGCTGGAGAACCACTTGGCACTTCCGGTCATATGGCATGAGCATCTGGAATCCACAAGCCAAGTCTCCTCCAGTCCTTCTTCCTACATCAATAAAAAGACATAGGGTGAGCAAACGTACCAACACTGGGGTTAGTAAACTGTGAAGGATACCAGTGTTGTCCCACTTGCCCAAAGAATGGGTTAGGAGAAAAACCAAACATCTCCTGCCCCACGGAGGGATAGCGATCATCACGATAGGGAAAACGTGGTCCACTAGAGAAGGGTAGAGTAAAGCCACCGTCACGAGGCTCGTAGTCGTATGGGTCACGACCGGTACCCCGCCGGGCACGACCACCGCGTGGTCTCGCCACCTGAGGCCTAGCACCTTGAGGCATTGTACCTCTAGGCCTAGTAGTGTGCCTCCGAACTTCTGGTCCACGTGCCCCAACTGGTGGGTGGTACATGTCCTGGTTGTTCAACTCAAACTGCCTCCAATCATCTCTCTTCCTCCTATAGCAAAACGCAGCCAAATGCCCATCCCGTTCACAATACTCACAATGGTACCTCACTGCACTCTTGGTAGGCACTCTCTTGTTCGGTTGGGTGGCTCTAGCTTTCTTAGGAAGGGGATCACTAGAGATGTCTGGCAGTGTGTCAAGTGGGTTGCGTAGATGGTTCGGTTTTGCAATCCACCCTTGCTTCTGTGGAGTGGTTTTGGGTGGCTCTTCAAACACACCATCTCTCACAGGAAACTTGGAGGGGTCGGTAGGCTTAGGTGGAGTGATCTTGGTAAGCTTGGGAGTTGTGGTGGGTTTCTCATTCTCGCTCAAACCACTGCACTCATCGATCTTACCGAACAAGCTATCGTCCTTCCCACCTATAGAAAAGTTTACTCCCGTGCTGCCAGCCCTTTTGCATTGGCTAAGCATCATCCCCAACTGCGCCTCTCGGCAAGACACCCAGCTCAAGATGGATCGAAGGTAGGTATTTTATTCCTCGGTTCGCATCTTGTCGTGTCTGCACGATGCGATCTCAAGCTCCGAAGTCTCAAAGTGTTCTGACTCTCTAGTGCTATCTGAGCTGACCTTCTCTAGCACAGCAATCCTAGCATCTTTCTGTGCCAGCTCAGAACGCAAGCCTAAGCAAGACTTGCATGCACCAAGTAAGCTAGGCCTAGCCTTCAGCTCACTAACCTCCTCAAGTAGAGTGCCATACTTGTCCAGGAGAGTGACAAGATCAGACATGTGAATGGCGCAAGCATCACACTCTACCTCCTTAGTAACCACCACTTACGCCTTAGTAAAATCTAGCTCATGAAGCGCGTTAAGGTACTTCGCCTTAAAGTCGTTCCTCTCGACAACAGCACACTTGAGGAACGCATCTTGACTCATCAAGGCGTCGTTCAGAGACTCAATCTCAAGAGAGAGGGACTCGACGGTGGGTGGTACCTCGGGTGTGTCGGAATCGTAGTCGTAGTCGGGGCCATCCTTGATGAGGACATCACCGGCTTAGATATGACCATGCCAACCACTTCTATACCAAAGGTGAAACCATTCTATATGAGGTTTATCATTGTTACATTTGATGAATGGGTGCTGCACTATGAAGTGTGTATGTTTTCATTTTCAGAATTGCTTACATGGATCAAGGAAGGGTTAGATTGCATATGGAAAGCATGGATGGTCAATGAAGTTGATTGGGGACCAAATCCAAGTGTTCCTAACGTTCTCCACCAGGCCACCACGTCACATTAGATCCAAGGAAACAAAGAGTCCAAGTCCAACACGTTTTGGAAAGTTCAATTCGGACTGCAGAAGAGTCCAAACTTGCGACGGTTGCCACGCTTCATACGGACTCCGATTGGGACGTTCTAGCACTTTTTGAAAAGCTTATCAAGTCTACTTTCCAATGGGTCCGGATTCATACCTATATCCTATCAGATGCGTGCGCAGTAGACAATTTAATACCGAGATCTTTTCTGCCAACGGTGCTGCGTCACCCTATTTTGGGCCGATGGCCCGTGTATCAAGTTGAGTCCATTAGGGACTCATTCTAGGGTAGTAGGACGACACTAGGACCCTTGTGGTCGTCCTCCCTCCTCCTTATATCCCCCTAGAGCCGCCACAAACAGATTGGGTTTTGTTTAGATGAAAGTTTAGCTGCTGCTACTTCCTTGTAGACGCGTGTGTCGACTAGACCATCCGTTCTACTTGATTCGGAACCCCACCTTCATGTGTATCACATCTGATCCTTCATCTCTTATTTGCAATTGAGTGCTTGTTCTACTTGTTCTTGCTTGTTCTTCGATTGCTTGCAGGAATAACCCTAGTGGTTTGGTTGGTTGTGATCCGCAAGATCGTGAGCAACCGCTGGATTTGGTGTATCGATCGCTAAGGCGCAGCGTCCTTGGATGGTTGTAGTCGGATCGTGAACGTCTCTCCAGTCAAATCGTAGTTATCTATCTCCACCGAAAGATTGGGACACCCATACACTCATCAAGTGGTATTCAGAGCAAGGTTTCATCGATGAGAGATTTCAGTTTGCTTTTAATCTCCTAAAGTCCAGAAAAAGCCAACAAAAAATAGTAGATTCGTTTCCCATAATCCCATAGACCTTTTGAGCCTTTTACTAGTATTGATTAGTTCGGACTTGTTGAGTTTGGTTTACATCGGTTGAGTTGTGTTGCTGGTCTTAGGGTTAGGCTTTTAGAGTTTCGAGTTCTTGTCACGTTTTGGTCACTATATCTGCTGTGTTTACCATCACCATATACATCTCCACTACATCATATATATTTTTTTTGCAATCGTTGCTACCATATACATCTTCGCTGCACCATATCCATCCACAATTTTTTTTCACATCCAGATCTGATTTAGGCACACAAAAAAATATCAGCATTGCTAGTTCTTTAAGAAAGAAAACACATTGTTACGTTGCTTATTGGAATATGATTTGTCAAGATCCAATTTTGTTATAGTTGTGCAAAGTAAAAGAAAAGAAGAAGAAGAAAAATCAGAAAGAAAATAGAAAAAAAGAAGAAAAGAAGAGAAAGAGAAAGAGAAAAGAAAGAAAAGAAGAGAGGAGGAAAAGAAAGGGATTGTTTTGCTTGCTATTCTTGTGCCTTTTTTTTTGCTGTACCGTGACTTCGTTTGTGTCTAGGCTCGCGTCTCTAGCACTGTCTAGCCTAGGACCAGCACGGTACCTCCGTTGAACGATCTCTCAACTTGCTTTTGCAACTAATGTGGTGCTAGTACTTCCTTGCACATTATTTTTTAGCCCTCCTATAGCTCCACATATCCGGATACAGCTTGACAGGTGTTGTTGCTACGGTGTCGATACACTACATCCAAGGTTTCCGACTTGCTGGTTGCTGCAACCACCTGTTTTGTTGGGTAAGAACTTGTAAGAATTTGTTTGATCGAGTTTAGAGTGAGAGAATTACAGCAACCACATCCTACTAGTTGATAGGGACATAAATATTATTGTGTATGTTTCTTGTTTTCTTCTAATCATGGCAGGAAACTACATGAAATTAGGAGATGATCAGGTTGCATATTCGAATCACTTTGCTAGTGGTATGACAAGTGATAAGCTTGCTACTTACGAGGTATGTGATGCTTTGCTAGATAAACTACAATCTGCACTACCTTCTTTTGAAGGAAACTATGATCCTTATGCATATATTGAATGGGAGATACATGTAGACAAGGAATTTAAAAAGTATGATCTATCTGAAAAACAAAAGGTTAAAGTTGCTTTAAGTGTTCTTATTAAGTATGCTTTAACTGAGTGGAAACACCTTTGTAGATTTGATAAAGCTCCTCAATCATGGAAAGATATGAAAAGACATTTTAAAGATGTTTTTGTTCCTAGCTATTATTCTGAAATTTTGAATGAAAACTTGAAATCTATAAAACAAGGAAACAAAACTGTAGCAAAATATTTAGAGAAACTAAAATTGGGTTTGCTACGTTGTGGCTTAGAAGGAACCGATGAGTTTCTGGAACATAGATTTTTGCATGGTCTTAATGTGGAAATTCAAAATATACTTGTTGATAAACATTATAAGAATTTTGATGAGTTGTTTGATCTTGCTTGTGATGCTGAAGTAAATCTACAAAGGGAACATACAAATACTATAGAAGCATTTGTCTCTCCTATTACTGACAATTTGCAGGAAGTAGATGATAATATACATGTCGACAACAATCAATTTGAGATAGGAGGTGAAACATTTAAAGAGAGCGTGAATCTGGCTACACCTACACCAATTAAGATGAGCATCCAAGGTATGTCAAATGCTTGTAAACTAAATCAAGGTGAGAATACTTTAGTTGACTTAAATTTGCCAACTAATCATGATATTATAGATCAATCAATTGTTGAACTAGTCGCTGATTTTCCTGTGTCACACTTTGATATGCTTGATTTTACTTGTGACAAAGAAGAGTTGTGTGATAGTGCATCACTTATATCCATACCACAACTAGTGAATAAAGCTACAAATTCTGTATTATTGAGTGCTGAATTCAAGCATGTTGTTCATATTGTAAATGAAAATGAAGAAGCTCAATTGTTGTCATCTTTACATACAAACGAATATATTGAATTTGATGATCTTTGTGAGCTTAAATATTTGCAGAATAATCTGACTGATAGATCTGAATTGCCATGTTCTTCTAATATCAGTTTTTATGCTATTGGCAAATATAATTATGAAGATGAGTATATGGTAAACCGAATTTACATTTGCTCAAATATACAAACTCCTTTTATAGTGAACAGAACTAATGAATTAGACGTATGTAATAACAATAACCATTCCATGTCAAGCTTCCCTAGTTTTATTTTAAAGAAACAGGATAACTATCAAGAATGGGAGTATGGTTTGCTTGTATCTACAACACATCCTCCGACAGTGGTCAAACCGAGGACGGTTTGCTATCAAGAAAGGGAGAATGATGAGGACATCACCGGCTTAGATATGACCATGCCAACCACTTCTATACCAAAGGTGAAACCATTCTATATGAGGTTTATCATTGTTACATTTGATGAATGGGTGCTGCACTATGAAGTGTGTATGTTTTCATTTTCAGAATTGCTTACATGGATCAAGGAAGGGTTAGATTGCATATGGAAAGCATGGATGGTCAATGAAGTTGATTGGAGACCAAATACCGAGATCTTTTCTGCCAACGGTGCTGCGTCACCCTATTTTGGGCCGATGGCCCGTGTATCAAGTTGAGTCCATTAGGGACTTATTCTAGGGTAGTAGGACGACACTAGGACCCTTGTGGTCGTCCTCCCTCCTCCTTATATCCCCCTAGAGCCGCCACAAATAGATTGGGTTTTGTTTAGATGAAAGTTTAGCTGCTGCTACTTCCTTGTACACTTGGATTTGGTCCCCAATCAACTTCATTGACCATCCATGCTTTCCATATGCAATCTAACCCTTCCTTGATCCATGTAAGCAATTCTGAAAATGAAAACATACACACTTCATAGTGCAACACCCATTCATCAAATGTAACAATGATAAACCTCATATAGAATGGTTTCACCTTTGGTATAGAAGTGGTTGGCATGGTCATATCTAAGCCGGTGATGTCCTCATCAATCCTTGCGCTTGCCTACCTTGCCTTCTTCAATCGCCATGGTGCAAAAGTCACCGTGCTTGGCATCGGCATAGAAGCATAGGCCGTTGAGCTTGTCCTCAACCTTTCCCTTAGACTCATCATCGCTCGAAGAAGCACCTCCGTCGGAGGAGGCATCGATGTCGCTGAGGGAGGCGAGGAAGGCTCGGTGCTTGGCCTTCACCTTGTCGATCACCTTCTTGGAGGACCTTCGGTGGTAGCCACCCTTGGGCTTGTGCTTTTCCTCGAAGTGGTGCTCACGTTTGTCCTTGCGCTTGGTGAAGTCGCCAGCAGCTTTCTTGGGGCAGTTCGCGATGAAGTGATCCTTATCACCGCAACGGTAGCACCCCTTGGCTGAGCCACCACGCCGACGGTTCAAACGGTTGTTGTGAAACCGTGAGAACTTGGTGATGACCAAAGGCAGCTCATCATCTCCAAGAGCCTCCACTTGCTCCTCTGTCACAGAAATCAAAAACAAAGCGAATAGAGAGTGTGAAGGGTCAGAGGAGGAATAAGACATATCGCTGGGGCTAGAAACTAACGCCATAGATGGTTTCGACGGGTTCTCAAGCTTGGCTCGGGTCTGGTAGTCAATCTCCGAGGACTTGAGCTTGCTGAATAGATCGTCCACGGTCAGGGCATCACAGCCCGGTGACTCCTGAATGGCAGCCACCTTCATCTCCCATACCTTCCGATCAAGGGTATGCAAAAGCTTCATAGCCATCTCATGATCATCATAAGGCAAGTTGGCCCGATTAGCATGCATCTTGTTGACGATAGATTGGAAGCTAGTGAACATCCCGTCAACAGATTCGCCAGCCAACTGAGAAAAATTCTCGTACTCTCTATGGTACGTATCGAAGAGTCTGGACTTGATCTGAGGGTTGCCCTCATGATATCTCAAGAGTGTTTGCCAGATCTCCCATGCCGTAGTGAGACTCAAAACCCGCTCAAACTCCGGAAGAGACAGACAAGAGAAGAGAATGCTACGGGCTCTTGCATTAGATGCATGCTGCGTAACCTAGGCATCGGTGATCCGAGCCTCAAGAACAACGTAGTTCTCATTCTCAAAAATCTCCCAAAACTACGTGTCAAGCCCTTAGAGGTAAGCGGACATGCGCACCTTCCAATAGGCAAAGTTGGTTCCATCGAAGTAAGGAGGTTTACCTGCACCTCGCTCCATGTCGCCTTCGCAGATCAAGAACCATGTAAGGTGGATTGATCCTTAACCGGCTTTGATACCAATTGAAGATCCGAGAACGGCGACCAGAGGGGGGTGAATGGGAGCCTCAAATTTCTCTCGAAATGTTTGGGCCACTCTTCCCAAAAACCAAACTCAGACGAAAACGAGCAAATGAAAGCTCACCGGCAGTGGAGAAAAACTCACCGGAAACCCCCAAGAAGAGTTAACAACCCCTATGAGAAAGAGGCGAGAGTTCCAAGCAAATCAGCCAGAAAAGCAGGCGACAGACGTTGGAAGACTGTGCGACGGACGCTCCAGGGCAGGGCGACGGACGCTGGCGACGGACGCTTATTCGGCCTTCTAGAGAGCCTGACATAGACTGAAAAACTACCGAGGCGACAGACGGTCGGCGACGGACGCTGTGAAGATCGTCTGTCGGCCTACCCAAGAGCCAAACAAAACTGCACAGCGCACAAGACGCGACGGACGCTGGGCGACGGATTCTGAAGAGCGTCCGACGCCAAAACCAAAAGACGCAGACAAGCCGAGCGACGGACGCTGACGTCAGCACGTACCAGCGTCCGACGCAAAACCCTCAGAGCGTCCGACGCCCCCGATAGAAATGCAGAAACCTCGAAAAGCGATTTTCTCTTCGCCAAAACTTTCCAAAACTCAACCAAATGATCACCAACTGCAGCCAAACTTTGTAGGAATGATCCTAGTGCACTTGGGGAGCTATCCCGAAGAAATCATCGCTCAATTTGGAGAAAATAAACGAGAACACTCGGATTTGGGGAAGAAAGAGGAAAATGAAGAACGCAACAAAGAAAACACCCGATCTACGCACTTGTGAGGTTTGAGGAGAATTACTTCGGTGCAAAGAAGCTCCTCACGAATACGAACAACTTTGTTCAAACAGAATTGCAAGAGCTACTCCCTACAAAGAGAAATCATCTCGGGAAAATAGAGAGCAAAAGCAAAATGCGAAGAACATAAGCAAAACGGGGACATAATCACGAAATCGAAGCCACCATGGCTTACAGAGGTTACGGCCTCCGATTCTTCGCGACAAACTCAAGTTCTTACAAAGGTTGGTGGAAGCAACCTAGTGATCTCATGAACTAGAGAGAGGGGGGGGCAAGTGATTAGGGTTCAAGAGATAGGATGAGGGATACCCCTTCACCCCCTACTTATTGGCCTTTGGCTATTTCCCAAAGACCCCCCTAGATATATTGAGTGAACTACCTAGCCTAAGCATTGCAGTCCAAGCTCCGGAAAATATCTCCCGCATTTTGAATGGATGCCCCCGCTTCCTGCCGGGAGTTGCCGTCGCCTCGACGCAACCTCCAGGATTCCGCCACGTGCCATCCCCGTTTCCTCGGAAGCTCCGCCTAGGTTTTGAGGCCCAAACCCAGAAAACCCGCCACCGGTAGCTTTGGGCTCAATTACCGAACCCAGAGTTTTGCGGCCCAAACTCGGAAACCGACGCGGATGGTTTGGAGGCCCAAACCACCAAACCACTCGACGCGAGCCACCTTGTCTTCGTCTGATCGGACTCCGAGTCCCCTGAGCCTCCGCTCGACTCGCGCGTCCACCATCTTGACTCGGTCGACTCGGTCTACCTCCATGTCTTTTCGCACTCCCCGGTGCCAGGTACTAGCCACCACAGCTAGTCCGCCAGCGCCCATGGTCTCTCAGTCTGAGCCCCGCTTCCGTCCTTCACCGCTCTCAGTCCATCGGCACGGCAAGTCTCTACTCGACCTTCTTCACGTCATTGACCATTGTCACTAGGCATTGCACCTGTACACCACAAGCCGATAGACAAACACAGTTTCTGCTTTCGCAGAGGTTAGGGTAAGCCACTCAAACTGAAACACTCACGTGTTGGACGATCACTCATCATCAAAGCTGAACATACATGAGTACTTATCCACCATGTGTTCGCAAATACTATTATTGTTCCCTAAGTCATTAAAGCATTGATTGTCGACTACTCTATTTGTTACAATAAATGAGCCCAAATCACGCCAAAGACAACCAACTAACCACACCGTTTCCCCAAATTATAAATGATATAAATAAATCTTAACCATAATTAATTAAATTTTACCGTCACTACAAGTGACCCTACATTGTAAACCGTAAAAGCTACGTCAATTTAAACTCCTCACACTTAACTATTTATTTCTAATATTTAATTTCGATAGGATTTATCAACACAACGGGATGTTTATCTGGATAAAGTATTTTTTTACTAATAGTAACATTAGATATCTAAATAATTTTGTCCAAACATGTGTATAGTAAAATTTGTTGTAATCACCACCATGTCCAGTCTCAGATGAGACTTTTTTTTATTACCAAGAGTTTTATTTTGGTCTATAAATAATTCTATTTTGACCGTGAGTAGTCGAATTGACTATCATAGTCACTGAGGCGTCCGTCAAACTTTTTTATCACTAATATTATTATTTGGACTTATAAATAATTCCATATGTACCTCTAAGTAGTAAATTTGCTTGTGGTAATCAATATGGCATCCAGTATCCAAATGAGATATTTTTTATAACTAATAGTATCACTTATTCTATAAATAATTCCATCGTGACACGTGATGAATAAAATAGACTAGCATATGCACCGTTTTTATATATTTTAATCCTTTTTAATGAATATTTTAAAGATAACTCTTTTAAAAAAATCAAATCTAACCCAGTGGAGGTAAATTCGCCTGCGTTAATTACTATGTCGTCCGAGCACCGCTTAGACTATTTTTTATTACTGATAGTATCATTTCGCTAACAAAATAATTGCATCATTTTAGATTGATTACCACAACTAAATTGCTTCTGTGGTAATAAGTGGTTCGTCTGTGCACCGCTCGAACTATTTTTTTATTACTAAAAGTATCATTTCGTTAAGAAAATAATTATGTCATGTCTAAAATAAAAATCCTCTCTCGTAATCATTGTGTACCCATGCATGGCATAGGCCAATTTTTTATTACTGATATTATCATTTCGTTAATAAAATAATTTCGTACATTGTTCTAATTACTTTTTATTACTTAAAAGTATCGTTTTCCTAACAAATAATTCCATCATGTCCAGAAGAAAATTCGTATGTGGTAATCACAATCATTTTTTTATTATTGATATTATCATTTCGCTAACAAAATAATTCCGTCGTATCTAGGGAGAGGTAAATTTGCATCGCTAATCACTTGTAGTATCATTTCGCTAACAAAATAATTCTGTTGTTGCCGGTGGAGGTAAAATTGCATGCGCTAATCACCAACGTTGTCAGGTTATCTATCAGATTCAATATCGGTTGGGACAAATAATTAAGATTCCTTCATTAATATGTACAAAAATATAGAAAAATGAAAATTTTAAACATCCGTATAAGATCGCTCACGTTAAAAAACAATAAACATATGAATATAATATTACTCACGTTCGTCACTTCCTACAAAAAACAAGTAAATTCATCTAAAAAACCCCATCAAATCCAACATATACATAGCCACAATTTAAGATGAATAGTTAAGTCGAGACACAAAGGCGTGGGGGGCGACGTCCGCATGGTGTGGGATGAGCCATAGTTGTCGGGCGCCTTCCTTGTGATTCCCAAACCGAGAATCCGCCGCCGCCCTAGTCCAACTGTCGATGACCGACCTGTGGTCTGAAGTGAGGATCGAAACAAAAAAAAGAAGGGACAAAATGAGAGTAACCAATATGCATATCACAAAGATGAACGAAAAAATAGAAAATCGCCAACAGGTATCGTCCGTGCAAGGATGGTGTACCGCTGCTGTCAAAGCTAGGAGGATCGGGCCGCCGCGGTACAAGAGGGTGGGCGTGCTGGAAATTGCATAGTTGGAGAGTCGTGGCACGGCGCTGCAGTCGCAGCTAAGAGGGACGACGGTGCCGCCGCAGCTGCCGGCATACGCCAAGGCCCATCAGCTGCCACCCATGAGATCCACCCGTTGGGGACGCCACCATTTGCCGGAGGAGGAGGTCCGCTTCCTCCATGGATTCTGTCGGGTCTAAAGATGCAGCTACCAACGTTGCAGGGTGATAGAAATGAGGGAGGCGAGAACAAAAAAATAGTATGCCAGATGTTTTATACGTGCCACATCAATAAGGATAAATACAATTTAAAAAAGGAGGTGATAGAGAAGGCACATTTAATTCCATCAGCCATAATTACGCTTTAATCTACATTATTACGTTTGGGTCCACTTGAGTGAGCTAAATAGTATATATATATATATATATATTCTACATCTTAATTGTAGAATAATATTCTACACCCAACCGGTCCAGCCCAACTAGCTAATAAACCAACCACTTACCGAACCGGCCCACCCCGTGGCCGCATGCGCGCACACGCCTAGCGCCAAACCCGCGCAACGGACCGCCCCGCGCGCCCACACGCCCCGCTCGCATGCAGCCCAGCTGGCATGTCGCATGCAGCCCAGCAACCCAGTCGCAGCCCAGCAACGGACCGCCCCGCTCGCATGCAGCCCAGTCGCTCGAGCGAAATTAAGCAAAAAATCTATGGGCAAGAGATTCGAAACCTGCACACTATCCTCTAGAAGCTAGAGCTTGACCAGTCCAGCTACGAATCTTTTTGTTTATAGGACACCAGCACCACTATTTAAGCATATAGGAAATAATACCCCCTAATTAATGACTTCTTGGTAAGCATAATTATGTCCTAAACGTCAATTAATATGGGTATGAAGGAAGTATACTAATTAAATAATTTTGCTACATGTTTTATGTACTAAAACTAAATTAAAGGAGGGAGTAGTACTAAAGCTTAATTAGATGATCAATTACTTAATGCTATTCAATTGTGACTATCACAAATACTAAATTAAATAGTTGTAAGTATTTTCTAGTATTTTTTGTTGGTATATTCAAATATTTTGTTAGTATATGTACATATTTTATAAGTAGCTTGGTGTAACTAGTACTATAAGTTTAGTAGTTGTTGGTACCTTTTAAGTAGTTGTCAATATCTTCAAATATTTGATTAGTATTTTTGTTAATAGTTTGGTTCAGTTGGTGCTATAACTTCAGTAGTTGTTTTTTTCAGTATCGTCGAGTATATTTGTTAGATAGCTTGGTACAGTCAGTACTATGACTAAGTAGTTGCTAGTATCTTTAAGTAGCTATCAGTATCTTCAAGTATTTTGTGAGTACTCTAACTCTTGTAGGTATAAGTATTTTTTCAATATCTCTGTTAATACTGCTGTGTATAATGATTAGGGGGCACAATACAAATACTGATTATGGTTGTAGCAAGAATACTAATTAGGGTTGCATCACCCATACTACTGACGGGTTATGAGGTTGCTATGCTAGCCGGAAAACAAAATTTTCTGCCCCATAAACCAGGAACTAGTGCTAGTTATAGATCACGAGGTTACCACTAGACGCGCAGGTGCAGCGGAAGAAGCGTCACGCCTCTAGACTGCTAGGTCCGTGAGGAGTACTAGGCGCGAGCGTGGGGAGGGCGACGACGGCTGCCAAAGGACGTGAGTCAGTCTCGCCCTGCGCCTCCCCTTGCTTATATAGGCGTCCTAATGAGCTCCCACGTTGGAGGCCCATTAACAACCCTAAACCTAGTCTAACCCGAATTAGACTTGCAGCCCCTTAAGCGTGCGACCCTATGGGCTCACGCATACATAGACATGGCCCAAGTACTCTTTCTCGACCAATAGTTGATAGCGGCCTCTAGCAAGGCGTGTCAACTCTCATGCATACGCTACGATCATATTAGACGAACCACCACAATACAATATACATATTATTCCTTTGCCTCATGATATTTGGTTCAACTCGTGGGTTAACAATTAACCAAGCACGGCCATGCATTTCATGATCTAATCATTTGAGTGATCCAGTGATATCTCTCTCATAAGGAGAGTGGCAAATTCCATCTTGATTGACAATGTCTCACAGCATGTTTCCCGACAAACCTAAAAGCCACCTTTATAACTACCCAGTCACGGAGTAGCGTTTGGTAGTCCTAGGGTAGGTCATTTCACATCTTGAGTACATACGACAATCTCATGTCTAAGGACATAACGTACATGATGTGTATAGAGACAATCTCATGTTGGGTCTGTCTAGCCCCATGTCATACATGTGCCCACATTATTAACTTGACATCTCATGTCCATGACTTGTGAAACATAGTCATCAACTAATAATGTGTTGATCTAATATTCATGTGCATTCTTGCACGAACTCCGATCAGGGACAACTTTTATAATAACCATACAAGTAAAAGAGTTTCACAAGCAATTCACATAATTGCTAAACGATACAAGTTGTCTTTAATGGATATTCATAACATGTCATGAATACAAGGAATATATCATCTCTATGATTACCTCTAGGGCATATTCCCAACAGTCTCCCACTTGCACTAGAGCTAATCTCGAAGATATCTAATACCCATAGCTTTCACGTGCACCTCATGCTTGGGTTGTGGAAGAGCCTTTGTTAAAGGATCTTCAATATTCAAATTCGTATGTATTTTGCACATCTTGATCTCATCTCGACCGATGAACTCTCGAATGAGATGAAACTTCCGCAGTACATGTTTGTTCTTTTGGTGATTCCTAGGCTCCTTAGCCTGCGCTATCGCCCCATTGTTGTCACAATGTAGATTCAACAGGCGATACACATTTTGAACCACACCAATCTCGATGAGAAACCTCCTCATCCAAACACCTTCCTTTGCAGCTGCAGAAGCTGCAATGTACTCGGCTTCTGTTGTAGAATCAGTCACCGTCTCCTGCTTGGAACTCTTCCAACTTACAACACCACCATTAATTGGGAACACAAAACCTGATTGAGATTGTGAATCATCCACGTCAGTTTGGAAGCTGGCATCGGTGTAACCATTTACAACGAGCTCCTCCTCACCTCCGTAGATTAGGAACACATCTTTAGTCCTTTTCAAGTACTTAAGGATGTTTTTAACAAGCGTCCAGTGACTCTCATCTAGATTAGCTTGGTACCTGCTCGCAACACTTAGAGCATATGAGACATCTGGGCGAGTACATATCATGGTGTACATAATGGAACCAACGGCCGAAGCATATGGAACCTTACTCATGCGCTTTTGCTCATCAGTTGTCGAAGGACACTGCTTCTCGCTAAAACGCATACCATGTGACATAGGCAAGAACCCTCTCTTGGATTGTTCCATGTTGAACCGTTTCAACACCTTGTCTATGTACGTATCTTGGCTTAATCCTATAAGCCTCTTTGATCTATCTCTATAGATCTTAATGTCCAAAATGTATGTTGCTTCTCCTAAATCCTTCATAGAAAAACTATTATTCAGTGAAGTCTTTACGGATTGCAACATAGGAATGTCATTCCCAATCAATAGTATGTCATCTACATACAAGATTAGAAATACAACAGTGCTCCAATTTCCTTCTTGTAAACACAAGGTTCTTCATTCTGACGAAAGCCAAACCCTTTGATCACTTCATCAAAACGAATGTTCCAACTCCGAGATGCTTGCTTCAACCCATAAATGGATTTCTATAGCTTGCATATTTTTCCAGCATTATTAGGATCAACAAAACCTTCGGGTTGTATCATATACACGTCCTCTTCCAAATTTCCATTTAGAAAGACTGTTTTAACATCCATCTACCAAATCTCATAATCGAAATAAGCAGCAATTGCTAGAATGATCCGGATAGATTTAAGCATCGCTACCGGTGAGAATGTCTCGTTGTAGTCAACTCCTTGAACTTGTCGAAAACGCTTTGCAACAAGTCGAGCTTTATAGACGTGACCGTTTCCATCCATATCCTTTTTCTTTTTATAGATCCATCTCCACTCAATAGGTTTAACCCCATCAAGTGGGTCAACCAAGTTCCAAACTTGATTGTCTCCCATGGAATCTATCTCAGATCTCATGTGATGAGGGTATGGGTTGTCCCGATCTTTCGGTGGAGATAGATAACTACGATTTGATTGGAGAGACGTTCACGATCCGACTACAACCATCCAAGGACGCTGCGCCTTAGCGATCGATACACCAAATCCAGCAGTTGCTCACGATCTTGCGGATCACAACCAACCAAACCACTAGGGTTATTCCTGCAAGCAATCGAAGAACAAGCAAGAACAAGTAGAACAAGCACTCAATTGCAAATAAGAGATGAAGGATCAGATGTGATACACATGAAGGTGGGGTTCCGAATCAAGTAGAACGGATGGTCTAGTCGACACACGCGTCTACAAGGAAGTAGCAGCAGCTAAACTTTCATCTAAACAAAACCCAATCTGTTTGTGGCGGCTCTAGGGGGATATAAGGAGGAGGGAGGACGACCACAAGGGTCCTGGTGTCGTCCTACAACCCTAGGATGAGTCCCTAATGGACTCAACTTGATACACGAGCCATCGGCCCAAAATAGGGTGACGCAACACCGTTGGCAGAAAAGATCTTGGTATTAAATTGTCTACTACGCACGCATCTGATAGGATATAGGTATGAGTCCGGACCCATTGGAAAGTAGACTTGATAAACTTTCCAAAAAGTGCTAGAACGTCCCAATCGGAGTCCGTATGAAGTTGTGGCAACCGTCGCTAGTTTGGACTCTTATGTAGTCCGAATTGAACATCCAAAACGTGTTGGACTTGGACTCTTTGTTTCCTTGGATCCAAAGTGACGTGGTGGCCTGGTGGAGGACGTTAGGAACACTTGGATTTGGTCCCCAATCAACTTCATTGATCATCCATGCTTTCCATATGCAATCTAACCCTTCCTTGATCCATGTAAGCAATTCTGAAAATGACAATATACACACTTTGTGGTGCAGCACCAATTCATCAAATGTAACAATAATAAACCTCATATAGAATGGTTTCACCTTTGGTATAGAAGTGGTTGGCATGGTCATATCTAAGCCTGTGATGTCCTCATCATTCTCCCTTTCTTGACAGCAAACCGTCCTCGGTTTGACCACTGTCGGAGGATGTGTTGTAGATAAAAGTAAACCATGCTCCCATTCTTGATAGTTATCCTGTTTATTCATTTTCAAACTAGGGAAACACAACATGATATGGTGATGGTTATTACATATCTCTAATTGGTCATATCTTTTCACAATGGAAGGAGATTGTACAATTGAACAAATGTAAATTCGGTGTACCATATACTCCTTTTCACAATTATATTTGCCAATAGCATAAAAACTGGTATTAGAAGAACATGGCAATTCAAATCTAGCAATCAGATTATTCTGCAAATCGCTAAGCTCACAATGATCCTTGAACTCAATGTACCCTATTGTATGTAAAGATAAAAACAATTGAATTTCTTCTTTTTCATTTACAATATGAATAATATGCTGGAATTCAGCACTCATTGATTTAGAATTTTTAGCTTTATTCGGTAGTTGTGGTATGGATATAAGTAATTCATTATCACACAACACTTCTTTGTCACATGTAATATCAAGCATATGAAAGTATGACAAAGGAAAATCAGCGATGGGTTCCACTATTGGTTGATCTAGGATATCAAGATTAGTGGACAAATGCAGTTCAACTAAAGCATGCTCACCTTGATTTATGTTACAACCATCTAACTTACCTTTGATGCTCTTCGCAAATGGTGTTCTTGCAGCTAGATTCATGCTCTCCTTTAATGTGTCACCTCTAATCTCAGATTGATCAATGCCCATTGGTATATTGGCATCCGCTTGCTACAAATTGTTAGTAATAGGAGAGACATATGCTTCTATAGTATTTGTGAGATCTGTTTTTAGTGTTATTTCAAATTCACAAGCAAGATCAAACAACTCACCAAAAGTCTTATAATGTTTATCAACAAGTATATTTTGAATTTCCACATTAAGACCATGCAAAAATCTATGTTCCAGAAACTCATCGGTTCCTTCTAAGCCACAACGTAGCAAACCCAATTTTAGTTTCTCTAAATATTTTGCTACAGTTTTGTTTCCTTGTTTTATAGATTTCAAGTTTCCATTCAAAATTTCAGAATAATAGCTAGGAACAAAAACATCTCTAAAATGTCTTTTCATATCTTTCCATGATTGAGGAGCTTTATCAAATCTACAAAGGTGTTTCCACTCAGTTAAAGCATACTTAATAAGAACACTTAAAGCAACTTTAACCTTTTGTTTTTCAGATAGATCATACTTTTTAAATTCCTTGTCTACATGTATCTCCCATTCAATATATGCATAAGGATCATAGTTTCCTTCAAAAGAAGGTAGTGCAGATTGTAGTTTATCTAGCAAAGCATCACATACCTCGTAAGTAGCAAGCTTATCACTTGTCATACCACTAGCAAAGTGATTCGAATATGCAACCTGATCATCTCCTAATTTCATGTAGTTTCCTGCCATGATTAGAAGAAAACAAGAAACATACACAATAATATTTATGTCCCTATCAACTAGTAGGATGTGGTTGCTGTAATTCTCTCACTCTCAACTTGATTAAACAAATTCTTACAAGTTCTTACCAAGCAAAACAAGAGGTGGCAGTAACCAACAAGTCGGAAACCCTGGAAGTAGTGTATCGACACCGCAGCAACAATACCTGTCAAGCTGTATCCGGATATGTGGAGCTATAGGAGGGCTAAACAATAATGTGCAAGGAAGTACTAGCACCACATTAGTCACAAAAGCAAGTTGAGAAATCGTTCAACGGAGGTACCGTGCTGGTCCTAGGCTAGACCGTGCTAGAGACGCGAGCCTAGACACAAACGAAGTCATAGTACAGTAGGAAAAGGCACAAAAATAGCAAGCAAAACACTCCCTTTCTTTTCCTCCTCTCTTCTTTTTTTTTCTTTTCTATTCTTTTGTTTCTTTTCTCTTTCTCTTTGTTTTTCTTTTCTGTTATGCTCTTTTCTTTTCTTTAACTCTCCTCAAATACCTTTTCTTTAACTCTCCTCAACTAGAACAAATCTGAAACTTGACAAATCAGATTTCAACAAAAGAAATTGACAATGTGTTTCTCGAACAAGAATAGAACTAGCAATCCTGATTTTTTGTGTGCCTAAATCAGATCTTCTCGATGAGAAAAAATAGGGTGGATGGATATGGTGCAGCAAAGATATATATGGTAGCAATGATGGCAATGGAGATTTATCTGTGTGTGCCCAAATCAGATTTTCATGGTGTAGAAAAAAATAGCGGAGATGGATATGGTACGGCAAAGGTGTAGATTGCAATGAAGATATATATGGTGTAGTGGAAATATGTATGGTGGTGGTGATGACAGTGGATATGTATACAAATATAGTGACCAAAACGTGACAAGAACTCGAAACTCTAAAAGCCTAACCCTAAAACCAGCAACACGACTCAACCGATGTAAACCAAACACAACAAGCTCGTACTAAGTAATACTAGTAAAAGGCAAAAAGGGTTTATAGGATTATAGGAAAACAAATCTACTATTTTTATTGGTTGTTCTGGACTATAGGAAATTAATAGCAAACTGAAATCTCTCACCGATGAACCTTGCTATGAATACCACCTGATGAGTGTTTGGGTTGTCCCGATCTTTCGGTGGAGATAGATAACTATAATTTGACTGGAGAGACGTTCACGATCCGACTACAACCATCCAAGGACGCTGCGCCTTAGCGATCGATACACCAAATCCAGCGGTTGCTCACGATCTTGCGGATCACAACCAACCAAACCACTAGGGTTATTCCTGCAAGCAATCGAAGAACAAGCAAGAACAAGTAGAACAAGCACTCAATTGCAAATAAGAGATGAAGGATCAGATGTGATACACATGAAGGTGGGGTTCCGAATCAAGTAGAACGGATGGTCTAGTCGACACACGCGTCTACAAGGAAGTAACAGCAGCTAAACTTTCATCTAAACAAAACCCAATCTGTTTGTGGCGGCTCTAGGGGGATATAAGGAGGAGGGAGGACGACCAGAAGGGTCCTGGTGTCGTCCTACAACCCTAGGATGAGTCCCTAATGGACTCAACTTGATACACGGGCCATCGGCCCAAAATAGGGTGACGCAGCATTGTTGGTAGAAAAGATCTTGGTATTAAATTGTCTACTACGCACGCATGTGATAGGATATAGGTATGAGTCCGGACCCATTGGAAAGTAGACTTGATAAGCTTTCCAAAAAGTGCTAGAACGTCCCAATCGGAGTCCGTATGAAGTCGTGGCAACCGTCGCTAGTTTGGACTCTTATGTAGTCCGAGTTGAACATCCAAAACGTGTTGGACTTGGACCCTTTGTTTCCTTGGATCCAAAGTGACGTGGTGGCCTGGTGGAGGACGTTAGGAACACTTGGATTTGGTCCCCAATCAACTTCATTGATCATCCATGCTTTCCATATGCAATCTAACCCTTCCTTGATCCATGTAAGCAATTCTGAAAATGACAATATACACACTTTGTGGTGCAACACCAATTCATCAAATGTAACAATAATAAACCTCATATAGAATGGTTTCACCTTTGGTATAGAAGTGGTTGGCATGGTCATATCTAAACCTGTGATGTCCTCATCATCATGGCACTTTGCCATTCATCGGAATCTAGGTCCATCATTGCTTCCGCGTATGTCGCAGGTTCATCATCATCTAACAATAACAATTCTCCACGAGCCTCACGGATTCTTGCTGACCTTCGTGGTTGTGGTGGTGTTTCTCTTGCCATAGGTATATCACCTTGTTCTGCTACATTAGCATCACTCATAGAGTTATCCCCTATTGGCTCATCTTGAACTTCTTCAAGATACACCTTTTGTCCACTCTTCTCTCTATTGAGAAACTCTTTCTCTAAGAAGGCACCATTCCGAGCAACAAACACTTTTCCCTCTGATCGGTTGTAGAAGTAATACCCTAAAGTTTCCTTTGGATATCCCACAAAAAAGCATTTGTCCGACTTGGGTGTAAGTTTATCTGACATAAGTCGTTTGACATAAACTTCACAACCCCAAATCTTTAGAAAAGACAAACTGGGACTCTTACCAGTCCACATCTCATATGGTGTCTTAACTACGGACTTATATGGTACCCTATTCAATTTGAACGCGGTTGTATCTAGAGCATATCCCCAAAACGAGAGTGGTAGGTCTGACTGGATCATCATAGACCATACCATGTCCAACAAAGTCCGATTACGTCGCTCGGACACGCCGTTTCTCTGAGGCGTTCTAGGTGGCGTAAGCTGTGGAACAATTCCACAACTCTTTAGATGATTGCTAAACCCATGGCTCAAATATTCGCCTCCATGATCAGATCGCAAGGCTTTAATTTTCTTGCCACGTTGATTCTCTACTTCATTCTGAAATTCTTTGAACTTTTCAAATGTCTCAGACTTATGTTTCATTAAGTAGACATATCCATATCTACTAAAATCATCAGTGAAGGTTATGAAGTATTGAAATCCGCCTCTAGATGTCGTACTCATTGCTCCACATACATCAGTATGTACAAGTTCCAACAAGTCGGCCGCCCTCTCAGGAAAACCTGTGAAAGACGACTTGGTCATCTTTCCCATCAAGCAAGCCTAACATGTCTCGTATGATTCAAAATCAAACGAAGTTAGAAGCCCATCAGAATGGAGCCTCTTCATGCGATTCTCACTTATATGACCTAAACGACAATGCCACATATAGGTAAGACTTAACTCATTAAGCCGAGGCCTTTTAACATTAATATTATAGATAGGTTCATCATCAAGATTCAAAATAAACAACCCATTCATAATGGATGCAAAAGCCACAAACATGTCATTCTTTGAGATCACCCAACCATTGTCTTTACTCGCAAATGAATAACAATCCTTCATCAAACATGAAAGTGATACAATGTTTCGACTTAAACTAGGAACAAAATAACAATTATTCAATTCCATGATAAATCCTGACGGGAGGTGAAGTTGCATCGTCCCAACGTTCAACGCAGCAACTCTTGCATTATTGCCCACACGGAAATCAACTTCTCCTCTTTTCACGCTTCTACTTCTTATCATTCCCTGCATCATATTGCAAATATGAGCAACCAATCCGGTATCAAATACCCAAGAATTGATATAAGAATCAGCGAGAAAAATGTCTATAATATGAACAACAAGTGTACAAGCAGCGGGAGTACCTCTACTGCTGCCATCCTTCAAGGATTCCAAGTACAACTTGCAGTTCCTTTTCCAGTGACCGGTTCCCTTAAAATGAAAGCATTTAGCTTCAGCAGGTCCAGCAGCCTTGGGCGCAGGAGGAGGGTTTGGCTTAGAGATCTCATCTTTAGCCTTCGCCTTCTTCCTTTTCCAAGCCCTCTTCTTAAAGTTAGGCTTGTTTTGGACCGCCATCACATGGCTACTGCTAGTACCTTTCTTGATATCAGCTTCTACTGTTTTAAGCATGCCGCACAATTCATTCAAGCCCTTCTCCGCCCCATGCATATGGTAGTTCGAAATGAAGTTCCCATAGCTAGGCGGAAGAGACGCAAGTATGAAATCAGTGGCCAACTCTGGGCCCATTGGGAAGCCTAGCTTCTCCAATCTTTGAGTGTGACCAACCATCTTGATCACATGTGGGCCAACTGCTGCGCCTTCTGCTAGCTTGGTTTCGACAAAAGCCTTGGACACATTGAACCTTTCAGTCCTGGCTTGAGTCTGAAACATATCATTAAGCGCCATGATCATATCGTACGCTGCATGATTGTTATCAAATTGCATCTGGAGATCTGGCTCCATGCAAGCGAGCATAAGGCAACCCACTTCAAGATCAGCATCACATGCTTTCTTGTAAGTGGTTTTCTCTACAACAGGTGCATTATCAGCAGGCTCATCTGGTAATGGGGTGTCTAGAACATCTTCCTTTTTCTCAGCCCTGAGAACAATTCTCAGGTTGCGGATCCAATCCGCATAGTTTGTTCCATTTAACTTATCTTTCTCAAGAATTGAATGTAAAGTAAATGGTTGATTGTTGGGAGCCATCTACAACAAAAAGTAATGCAAAATACTAAGACAAAAGTATCCAAGACGGAGTAAAAACATATTAAACCTTTTAATAGAATATACTCCCACTAAAATCAATATCCCTCTATTGAAACTTAGTGATTCAAGACCTGCAACTAACAAGTCGACATGGTAGATCGGTAAGCAACTCCTTGCTAATCATATCACATATGACTCTTGTTGTTGGGTGGCATCTCTATGCTTGTGTTTCCAACAACTAATGCTCCAAGGTCCCTAACCGTTAGAATAACCTTGTTCAAGTAACCAAACCTTCTGCATGTAAGTGTCCGACACGAACCTGTCTAGTCAATGAAAATTAGTGGCACCCTAATTTCATAGGCCTACCACCGATCGTACAAGACACGTGACGGTGCAAGGTTTGGGGAAACATTACGACTTAAACATTGCTGAGGGATCGTTCTACTTCACTACCGCATATGTAGATAAAAACATTATCGCACGTGAAAGTAGAACATCGTAAGAACGACATAAACACAGATTTGACTTGGTATAGCCCATTATTCCTTTGGAGATCTCCATCTCCATCAATTTGTTCATCATGGTGATTGCCATATCCATGATAGAAGTATGTCATCCTCCGTGATGAGTCCACCAAGACTATCTATCACTACTGTAACATAATGAAGTAAAATTACATAGTCGTAGGATCATCACAGATTGGCACGCATGCCACATATGAATTGACAATATATGTGGCTCCAGTCATATTGTCCAAGTCATTAATTAATTACATACATGCATCACATACACATAAGGGCTATACCAATCATGAATACCTGCAAAACATAGTTAACCGATTCCGACGTCTAAACTTAAAACACCAAAAACTCAATTTTCTAGGCCAAATTTCACAAATCTAATTTTCGCCAAAACTAGCAAAAGCTGTTGTTGACGAATGCAAAATTTTCCGGCGCAACGATTTTTGTTTAAGGTTTTTCTTGTTCCGAGGTCGTATGCAAAAGTTATGGCCATTTTACCGAAAAAACACTTTTTCTTCAAAATTCCCCTCCGACGGCAGATCCATTCCGTCGCCGCCGCGCATCGTATGCGCCTGGAACTTGACCTAGGTTCGATTCGATCAATCTTATTGATATCCAACTCACCGTAATTGGGTTTACATGTATCACTTAACTCGGATGGCGGAATCCCGACCGGTACGAGTAGATTGTTACAATGCCAACGTGGCAAGATCACGAACCATGATCAGAGATTGATCTAAAACCATGCATATCTCCATATGCACACACCCGAATGTATAACGAGGCAACTAACGGCTCCAATACCACTAAAGGGTTATGAGGTTGCTACACTAGCCGGGAAACAAAATTTTCTACCCCATAAACCAGGAACTAGTGCTAGTTATAGATCACGGGGTTACCACTAGACGCGCAGGTGCAACGGAAGAAGTGTCACACCTCTGGACTGCTAGGTCCGCGAGGAGTACTAGGCGTGAGCGTGGGGAGGGCGACGACGGCTGCCAAAGGACGTGAGTCAGTCTCGCCCTGCGCCTTCCCTTGCTTATATAGGCGTCCTAATGAGCTCCCAGGTTGGAGGCCCATTAACAACCCTAAACCTAGTCTAATTCGGTCCAACCCGAATTAGGCTTCCAGCCCCTTAAGCGTGCGACCCTATGGGCTCACGCATACATAGACATGGCCTAAGTACTCTTACTCGACCAATAGTTGATAGCAACCTCTAGCAAGACGTGTCAACTCCCATGCATACGCTACGATCATATCAGATGAACCACCACAATACAATATACATGTTATTCCTTTGCCTCATGATATTTGGTTCAACTCGTGGGTTAATAATTAACCCAAGCATGGCCATGCATTTCATGATCTAATCATTTGAGTGATCCAGTGATATCTCTCTCATAAGGAGAGTGGCAAATCCCATCTTGATTGACTATGTCTCACAGCATGTTTCCCGACAAACCCAAAAGCCACCTTTATAACTACCCAGTCACGGAGTAGCGTTTGGTAGTCCTAGGGTAGGTCATTTCACATCTTGAGTACATACGACAATCTCAGGTCTAAGGACATAACGTACATGATGTGTATAGAGACAATCTCATGTTGGGTCTATACTACTGGACATAACGTACATCTTGATTTTCAAAAGGGATTAACATAGATGAAATCTATACTACTGGATACAACATAAAATTATGAATCTAACCCAACTTGAACAGATCGATTTGGATTTAAAACGAGCAAGTTATAGGGTTTTTGAAGCAATGGCAAATCTGTAAATAAGTTGAATTTAATTGAATTAAAACAAATTAGAATATTCAGATTTTATAAAGTGGATCTTGGACGGCGGGTTTATTAGAAAATAGCTGAGGGTCTCTTTAGATAAAATACCCGCGAAGGGGTATGGTGGATTCTGATCCATCCGATCCCATCTGGATGGACAAGATTAGAAACAGGAGAGGAGAGAGGGGATTCCGGCCAGCTACAGTAGCCGCGGGATTTTCACGGCGGCTCCATTGCCGGAGGCTCACTGGAGCGTGAAAAACGGCGCTAGGGTGCACGGTTCGACTCGGGAATAGGTCGGGGATCAAGCGGAGCTCGAGGTGAACTCACCGGAAACAACAGCAGGGCTCAGGGATGGCGAAGGATGGCCGGCGACGGAGGACAGCGGCGGCATGCTTCCTGTACACGACGGTGAACTCAAGTGAGCAAGCCGAGGCGAAAAACAGAGAGGAAAAGGGATCGGCGAGTTCTTCCGGTCGACCCTAAGCCTCACTGGATACCTTTGACGGTGACGAGGTGGTTCAGCGAGTTCGACGACGCGAACAAAGCGGCGGCAATGGCGGCTCTGAAGCCGACGCTGCTGCGGCTGGAGCTAGGGCACATCAGGGCGAGGCGACTCGGGTTAGATGCGATTGACAGGGCGAGGGCGGCGCCATATATAGGGGCCAGGGAGAGGAGTCCCGTGCGCGCACGCCAAGACGTGCATCGGACGCGGCTCTGCCTACTCGGCAGAGTCCGAAGCAGGGACGAGGGAAAGAAGAGGACGCTACCAAGTGGGGCCTGCGTGTCAGCGAAACAAGGGAGGTGAAGGCGGTGCGTGGAGCTGGGCTGGCCTGCGAGACGAGCTGGGCCCACGCGGTAGAAGAAAGGGAAGGAGAGTGGCGCTGCGGGCTGGGCCAAGCAGGCCGGGAACAGAAAAAAGGGAGAAAGAAAGTTTTCCATTTTTCTTTCCTTTTCTTTTTCCTTTCCAATTTGTTTTTTCAAAATAATTTTGAAATAATTTTGGGCTTTGCAAAAACCAAACAATTCAAAATAAAATGCAGCAGCATGAGATGCACAAACATGTTTATTGACCCTAACATTTAATATTTGTTTAAGTTTTATTTAATTAATTATATGATCACAACATTTGCTAGAATAAAATCAAATTAAATAAAATTGAATTCAAATTCAAACCTAATTTGGTTATTCAAATTTTAGGGTGTTACAAATCTACCCCCCTTAAAAGAATCTCGACCCGAGATTCCCAGATTTTACTTACTTAAAGAGTTGACGGTAGGTTTTTCTTAGATCTTCCTCTCTTTCCCAAGTGGCATCTTTCTCTGTATATCGATTCCACTACACCTTGCACATCTTGATAACCTTACTCCTTGTAATTCTTTCAGTTGTTTCCAAAATCTTAATCGGATATTCCTCATAGGTCAAATCTTCCTTAACTATGAGTTCCTCCAACGGTATCTGTTCTTCGGGTACTCGCAAACACTTCTTAAGCTGAGATATGTGAAACACATCGTGAACTCCTGACAAGCTTTCTGGTAACTCTAACCGATAAGCAACTTCTCCACGTCTCTCAAGAATCTTGAACGGACCAATATATCTGGGTGCTAACTTTCCTTTCATATTGAACCGTTTCACGCTTCTCATAGGTGACACTTTCAAGTAAACATAATCACCTACCTCAAAAGACAAATCTCTTCTTCGGTTATTAGCGTAACTCTTCTGTCGGGACTGTGCTATCTTCAGATTATCTCTGATTACTCGGACCTGTTCTTCTACATCTCTCAGAACATCTGGTTCAAACACTTGGGTTTCTCCCATTTGATTCCAAAACAACGGAGTTCTACACTTCCGTCCATACAAAGCTTCAAACGGTGCCATCTTAAGACTTTCCTGATAACTGTTGTTATATGAGAACTCAGCATAGGGCAAACTCTTGTCCCAACTCATACCGTACTGCAAAGCATAAGCTCTCAACATATCTTCTAGCACTTGATTTGTTCTTTCTGTCTGTCCATCTGTCTGAGGGTGATAGGCTGAGCTTAAATTCAACACTGTTCCGAGGGACTCATGCACCTTCTTCCAAAAGTGCGAGGTGAACTAGGTCCCTCTATCTTACACAATCTTCTTTGGAACTCCATGCTGGCATACTATCCTTTCCATGTACAACTCAGCTAACTGTGCTCCCGTATAAGTGGTTCGAACTGGCAAGAAGTGAGCTACCTTAGTCAAGCGATCAACTATGACCTAGATTGAATCATAACCTTTTTGAGTAAGCGGTAACCCAACTATGAAATCCATACCGACCTCGTCCCACTTCCATTCAGGTATCTTCATTGGTTGCAACAGTCCTGTAGGTCTCTGATGTTCTGCTTTAACCCTCTGACATGTATCACATATTGCTACATATTCTGCCACATCACGTTTCAATCCAACCCACCAATACTTATCTTTAAGATTCAGGTACATCTTTGTGCTTCCCGGATGTATTGAGTAGGTTGACTCATGAGCTTCTCGCAGAATCGTCTATCGAATAGACTTGATGTCGGGGACGCAGATCCTCTTTCCATACCACAATGTGCCATTATCATCTCACCGGAAACCGGGTGACCTTCCTTCCTTCATGTTCTCAATTATTACCTGAAGATTCTTATCCTGCAACTGACCTTCACGAATCTCCTTCTCTAGTGTAGGCTCCACTACCATCTCCATAGTATTAGCAACAATGCTCAAGTTGAGATGCTCAAGTTCAGCACACAACTCTTTAGGCATAGGTATTGTCCGAATCTCATTAGCATAACTTTTCCCGCTAAGAGCATCGGCCACAACATTGGCTTTACCAGGATGACAGTGAACATCTAAGTCATAATCCTTAATCAGCTCCAACCAACGACGTTGCCTCAAATTCAGATATGATTGAGTAAAGATGTATTTCAGGTTCTTATGGTTGGTGTAGATGTCACACTTATGACCAATAAGATAGTGTCTCCATATCTTCAATGCATGAACCACAGCTGCTAACTCCAAATCATGAGTCGGATAATTCAATTCATGCTTCCTCAGTTGTCGCGAAGCATACACAACAACTCTTCCTTCTTGCATAAGCACACAACCCAAACCAAGACGAGAGGCATCACAATAAATAGAGAACTTTTGACTCAAGTATGGCAAGGTCAACACAGGAGCTGTAGTCAATCTCTTTTTCAATTCTTCAAAGTTAGCCTGTCACTTTTCTGACCAAACAAACTTAGCATCCTTCTCAAGCAACACGGTCATAGGTTTAGCTAGCTTAGAGAATCCTTCAATGAACCTTCTATAGTATCCAGCTAAGCCAAGAAAACTGCGAATCTCACTAACATTGGTTGGGGGTTTCCAATTCAGTACATCTTCCACCTTACTAGGATCAACTGATATACCTCCATTAGACACAACATGGCCAAGAAAGGAAACTTCTTTCAACCAAAATTCACACTTACTTCTTTTAGCATACAACTGGTGCTCTCGAAGCTTCTGTAATACCAATCTCAAGTGTTTAGCATGCTCATCATCATTGTTGGAGTAGATCAGAATATCATCAATAAATACCACCACAAACTTATCCAGATATTCCATAAAGACCTTGTTCATCAAATACATGAAGTATGCAGGTGCATTGGTAAGACCGAAAGACATCACCGTATATTCATACAACCCATACCTCGTAGTGAATGCTGTCTTGGGAACATCTGAAGCACGGATCTTCAACTGATGATAACCAGACCGAAGATCAATCTTGGAGAACACACAAGCACCCTTCAACTGATCAAACAAATCATCAATTCTGGGCAAAGGATACTTGTTCTTGATAGTTACCTCATTGAGTGACCGATTATCAACACACATCCTCTGACTGCCATCTTTCTTGTCAACAAAAATAACTGGTGCACCCCAAGGTAAAGAGCTAGGACGAATACAACCTTTATCCAACAACTCTTTAATTTGTTTCTTAAGTTCTTCTAATTCTTTTACTCCCATCCTATATGGTCTTTTAGCTATAGGTGCAGTTCCAGGTAATAACTCAATTATAAATTCAATGTCACGATCGGGAGGCATACCTGGCAAATCTTCGGGGAACACATCTGGAAATTCATCAACAACCCGCTCTGCTGGGTTGTCATTCTCCTCAAGCTGATTGATGGCGGCTGTCGGTGGAGGTTGCATAACCACATCAACACTGATCCTACCCCCTGTAGGTGTAGACAACTCAACTATCTTCTTATCACACTTGATCACTGCATCTTGCTTTCTCATCCAATCTAATCCCAATATAACATCAATCCCAGCGGTCCTCAAGACTATAAGCTGAGCTTTGAAGTCTAACCCCCTTAGAGTAACAGTAACCGATGGACAATAACAATCGGTTCTCATAACCCCACCCAGTGAATTTACTATTATAGGGTTTTGCATTGCTAATAGTGATATTCCATGCATTCTAACAAAAGCTTGTGATATGAAAGAATGCGATGCTCCAGAATCAAAACGAACAATAGCAGGGATGGAGTTGACATGGAACGTACCCATCATCACTTCTGGCGCTTCCTGGGTTGCTTCTGCCGACACATGGTTCATGCTCCTATTATATGTGAGGCCGGCTGGTACCTTCCTCTTTGATTGTTGTTGTTCTGACGTGGAGGGTTTGGTGAGTTTTGCTTCTTGGGGCAGTTATAGGAGAAATGTCCGGGTTCACCACAAGAAAAACACTTGTTGGGGGTATTGGGAACATTAGCCTTTGCTGGGGTACTGCTGGACGTGCCTTGACGATGTCCTGAGTAACCACCCTGCTGCTGGAACGGTGGACGTTGCTAGTTCGGGTTACGGTTCGCAAAGTTGGATGTGCCTTGGTACCTCTGCTGGTAACCCTGCTGAGGATAGTTGGGACGCTGGCGAGTGTTGCTCCCAGAAGCTTGTCCCCTAAGCTTCCTCTTCTTGTCCATCTCTCTGTGTTCATTGTCCAGGACGATGGCACGGTTCACCAGGGATTGGAAATTCGGGTATGTATTACCCTTCAGCTGCAACCGGAGTTCATAGTAGATCCCCTTTAAAAAGAGACGTTGCTTATCAGCATCATCCCTTACTTCATTGGGAGCATAGCGCGCTAGCTGCGAGAACTTGTCATGGTAGTCGCTGACTGACATCTGTCCAAACCGAAGGTTCCTGAATTCTTCTTGCTTTAGCTCTATGATTCCCTATGGAATGTGGCACGCCTTGAAGTCCCTGGAAAATTCCTCCCAGGCGATAGCGGGAGCATTGTCGGGGCGAGCATCTTGGTATGTCTCCCACCAAGTCTGAGCTGCACCTTGAAGTTGACCAGAAGCATACAGTACTTTCTCTTGGTCATTGCACTGGGCGATGTTGAGTTGCTTCTCCACCGCACGCAACCAATCATCCGCCTCCAACGGATCACTGGCATGAGAGAAAACGGGAGGGTGTCCTTGCAAAAATTCCCTTCGCTTGTTGACAGGTGGAGCTCCAGCAGGTTGATGGGGTTGGTTCTGCATGAACTACATCATAGCTTCCATTGTCTGCATCATCTGAGTCTGCATCTGCTCTGGGGTAATCGCAGGTGGTGGAGGTAGTGGGTGCTGGTTGTTGTTGTTGTTGCCATCCTGACCTCCATTGGTGTTGGATCCGGAATTGGTCCTTGTGCGAGGCATCTGTCGTAAGGAACATAAGAAAAAATTTAAAACCTGACACGAGATGAGTCTGCAACTTTTCTGGATTTTCAGCATTACAACAGTCTAGAAAAACAGTCATATCTGAAGTTCCCGAACTCAAACAGAGGCAAAGCTTACATGGTTGGAAATATAAAGAAATTATCTACATCTTTCGAAATACCGACTTTTTCTGATTCTGATATTAACTTAATCATAACTTATGTTTAAACAGATCTGTCCAGAATACCAAACTGCGCAGAAACATCAATTTGCAAGAATTGTTTCTGTTAACTCCGAACAGATATGAAGGTGCTTCATGCGGTCACGGAAAGGTGAGGAAGTCTACTGTTTCCAGTTAAATTTTCGTGATTTTAGGACGTTCCGAATTAATTAGAAAAAAATAACAAGACAGGGAGGTCCGAAAAGACAGATTAACGAAAACTACAACTTTATTTATTATTCAACTTTCAAATAACCCAACCTAAGCTATGATTGTTGCGGACAGGCCCACAACCTCAACCAATCATCACAAAGAACCAACTCACACACTAGCATAAGCACAAACAACTAAACACATAGGAAACACTAGCACACACGACTCACGATCTAGCGAAAGACGATAAAAGGGACTCCTAGTCCTAATTCTTCTTGATCTTCTTGAAGTTCATTGGCAGCCCAAACTCTTCACGAAGCTCATCTTGTTGTTGGTAACTCTGCTTGAGCTCCTTGCGCAGCCCCCTTACTTCTACTATGAGATGACAATACATGCTCATCATCTCCTGAACGAAGTTGACGAGCTCATTCAGGACGGGGCCGCCTTCCCCGTTAGGTTCGGTGATTATCCAACCTTGCTCCGCATCAAAACAAGGGATGTAACGGCGCCGGGTGTTGGCGAGCCTTTCCCTGAATTTGTTGTGAATGGCCACATATGCAGAGAACGTGGCGTCCTTCATGCTTGCTTCCATGGTAGGATGAGCAACACAGCTATGGAAGGTATAATCCACACGTTCAGCTGCTTACCCATTAACACTTCCATAGATATAGATCTTCACCTTCCAGTAGGTAGTGACGATGGGGTGTTTGAATTCCTTGCAAGTGTACATTGTTGCAATCATGGGTCCTGGGTGGCATTCCAGCACAAGGTCCACCAGCTGGGAGTGAGCGTAGCTGCTGTGCGCTCCTCCTCGGATATGCTTAGTGCGTATCCACCATGTCTCTTCTGGCAGGTCTTCTCCGGCAACATCAGGAGTAGGAGAATTAACATCAGCACTTGGGGCATGGGGGCTCCCTTCCCCGTGGTACTCTTCGCCACTGGAGATTTCTTGGACCTCCTCCTCTGGTTCTTCTTGAGATTCCACCATTGGCAATTGAGGTTCAGGGGGCAATCTGGCGGCGAGGGCACGTCCTCCGGTGCTGATGCGGGCTGACCGACGAAGGTTAGGCATCTTGAACATGACAAAGATAGAGATAATTAGAACAACATTTTCATAAAAGAATAAGTCAAGTGTAGCATAAACAGTTTGAGAAAATATATATACAATAATGTAAGCATGAAAAGAGAAGGTAAAGACAAGATAAGAAGACCATTCTAACTAGGTTTGCGTCCTACAGTCAACACTTGCTTTGATACCAATTTGTCACACTCAATTTTAAGAATAAAATTGAATGTGAATAACTCATGTGCGCCCAGAGATCAATCACACACATAAGCCGACAAATCTTTAAATAGTACCATCACTGAGTGCTTATTACATAACGAATAATATTCTTAAACAAAACAGCGGAAATAAATAGATAGCTCTCGCGACGAAGCTCCACTTCACAGGGAACGTCGACTGGTTGACCACTAGCCTAGTACTCTTCACGATAGTCTTCATAGCCACCTGATGAGGTTGATAAAGCAAGGGTGAGCACATAAAGTACTCAGCAAGAGTAACACAGGGTTATGAAGCTCAAAGGCTGACACTGTCTGAACCGCGGATGCTTTTAGCTTGGTCAAGTTTTACCAACACTTAGCTTTAGTTATGCATAACCCAATTAATAACCACATGATAAGAATAATAATCAACATTAAAAATTAAACAACATGATCATCTACACTATGAGTTTTCCAGGCCGCTCGTGACCGTGAGCACGGCTATCATGATAGATTTACACTCTGCAGAGGTTACGCACTTTACCCACAAGCCGTGTTGCCCATATGCCCAGGTTTGCAACTCCCAAAACACTGCCAAGGTGAGCGGGCAGGGTACACTATGAAGTCTTTCAAAAAGTCTTTCTAGCAAGTAGTAGACCCTACGGACCCAATGCAAAGGGGTGTATGGGACCTCTGATGGTACCACCCGCAGCGGTCCCCACACAAGCTATACCCCATAACCAGCTCGGTAAATGTGCCTTTCACGAACTACAATCATGCTAGTCCAACTCCCATAATTGACTAAAACCAGAGCCATGTTAGCAATTGTGGTTGCGTTATTATCCCAGCTTTTGCCCTACAGTGGTGTCCTATTCCATGTTGCTACAAAAACCAATTTTATCTCATTGTTGCATATATCATTAGTCAAGATTCTTCTCATAATTCATAAAGCATAGCAGATCTACCCATATGCCATAGTATCCCAAGGTGAAAAGGTACAAGGTAACAAGCTATGGTAAAGATCTAAATGGGAATCAATTGAGACACATACAATCATGACTAGGTGAATTAAGGTGAATAGGTAACAAGGATGATCCCATGTTAAACTTGCCTTGACCATAAAGCTCCTGGTGGTCCTGATCTGCTGCAAAGAACTCCTGATCACCGAAAAACTCACCGGCTGTACTCGATCAACATCACCACGCAATCATCCGAACAATCATACACGAAGCAACCAAGATATAATTAGAAAATTACACCAAAACAATAAAGAGGTTTTGAAAAGATTATAAAACAGATCTATACTATACAACGATCACAAAGACGCGAAATTCACGCTAAACGAATCCAAAACGAATAAACTATAGATTAAGTAAGATTTACTATACAAGATTAAAGCATTAAAAGAATTAATCAAATCTTGATTTTCAAAATTGATTAACATAGATGAAATCTATACTATTGGATAGAGCATAAAATTACGAATCTAACGCAAATTGAACGGATCGATTTGGATTTAAAACGAGCAAGTTATAGGGTTTTTAAAGTAGTGGCAAATCTGTAAATAAGTTGAATTTAATTGAGTTAAAACAAATCAGAATATTCGGATTTTATAAAGTGGATCTTGGACGACGGGTTTATTAGCAAATAGCTGAGGGTCTCTTTAGATAAAAGACCCGTGAAGGGGTATAGTGGATTCTGATCCATCCGATTCCATCTGGATGGACCAGATTAGAAACAAGAGAGGAGAGAGGGGATTCCGGCCAGCTACTGTAGCCGCGGTATTTTCACGGCGGCTCCATTGCCGGAGGCTCACTGGAGCGTGCAAAACGGCGCTAGGGTGCACGGTTCGACACGGGAATAGGTCGGGGATCAAGAGGAGCTCGAGGCGAACTCACCGGAAACAACAGAATGGCTCGGGGATGGCGGAGGATGGCCGGCGACGGAGGACAGCGGCGGCGTGCTTCCCGTACATGCCGGTGAACTCAAGTGAGCAAGCCGAGGCGAAAAACAGAGAGGAAAAGGGATCGGCAAGTTCTTCCGATCGACCCTAAGCCTCACATGATACCTTTGACGGTGACGAGGCGGTTCAGCGAGTTCGACGACGCGAACAAAGCGGCGGCAATGGCGGCTCTGAAGCGGATGCTGCTGCGGCTGGAGCTAGGGCACGTCAGGGCGAGGCGACTCGGTTTAGATGCGATTGACAGGGCGAGGGAGGCGCTATATATAGGGGCCAGGGAGAGGAGTCCCGTGCGCGCACGCCAAGACGTGCATCGGACGCGGCTCTGCCTACTCGGCAGAGTCCGAAGCAAGGACGAGGGAAAGAAGAAGACGCTGCCAAGTGGGGCTTGCATGTCAGCGAAACAAGGGAGGTGAAGGCGGTGCGTGGAGCTGGGCTGGCCTGCCGAGACGAGCTGGGCCGAGGCCAAGGGCAACTGGCCCACGCGGTAGAAGAAAGGGAAGGAGAGTGGCGCTGCGGGCTGGGCCAAGCAGGCCGGGAACAGAAAAAAGGGAGAAAGAAAGTTTTCCATTTTTCTTTCCTTTTCTTTTTGCTTTCCAATTTGTTTTTTCAAAATAATTTTGAAATAATTTTGGGCTTTGCAAAAACCAAACAATTCAAAATAAAATGCAGCAGCATGAGATGCACAAACATGTTTATTAACCCTAACATTTAATATTTGTTTAAGTTTTATTTAATTAATTATATGATCACAACATTTGCTAGAATAAAATCAAATTAAATAAAATTGAATTCAAATTCAAACCTAATTTGATTATTCAAATTTTAGGGTGTTACAGATCTAACCATAACAAAACGAAGAAAAGACCGGAGAAAATTATTCCATGGCGGCGACATTATCTTCGCCTTGATGCCGCCGTCCGGAAACAAGGATCTCCATGTCGTCATGTTGATGAAGATGGTGACGTCGAAGTTGTCGCCCTCGTCTTCAACGAAGCCGCCATAGAAAAGACAATTCCACCCTTCTCCTTCACCATTGTCGGAGAAGAGGAGAAGGAGGAGATAAAACTCCAATACCAAGAACTTTGGTACGAAGAAACCTTAACCCTAAGGACTCGATCTACTGGAGAAACTCATTAAAAACAATGGATCCCCGCTCCCTCGGCGAGATGCCAGAGGGGAAGGGAGGGGGACCAGCGGCGACGGCGGCCCCTCTCGCGTGTGGACGGGAGGGCTAATACAGCAGGTGCTGCCACTATCATAGTCAATTTATTACGTAGGGTTCATACATAATTATTTAATTATTTATAGACTCAAGTGATATTATTAGTGATAAAAATTATTCTGCACAAGGAGTGGACGTCTCATCGCATAGTTAATTTTACTGCACACACATCTAGACGGAATTATTTATAGACACGGATGATATAATTAGTAATAAAAAAACACCTCATCCGAAGATTGGACGCCTTGTTAACTATCATAACCTATTTTATTACATACAAGTCTTGATGGAATTATTTACCGATTAAATGATTTTGCCAGTAATAATTTTTATTCCAGTCTGCTCAACTCAATAAAGTAATAATTTTTATTCCACAGTAATAATTTTTACTACCACCATGGGTTGCTATAATAAAACAGTCACCGACTCAACAAATTTAAGAAAAACAAACTATAAATTAATTGAACAAAATAAAAGAATTTAGGTTTATATGAATCGATTTTAAAAACTAGCAACGTCAATCACTCTGTGCCAATCAATTTTTTTATTAAAAGTAGCAACGTTACAGGTCATTCAATGTACTTGGCCTATACCATTCAATGTACGTGTTTACTTATTACATGCAATTGAATCACACTCATTTTATTACTTCATTGCTCACCGGAATAAAATTAACGTGTTATCTCCGGCCGTCGGTGTGCTAAATACTATTTAACACTCTGACTCCTAAATATTGCAGTCCTATATATATATTATATATATATACTATACCTGGGTGCATTCAACATAGCAAATGCACCCTGGTCTGACACCGACTGACCCAACGATCCCAACTAACCCATCGGACCGCTCCACCCAACCTGGCTCCATCCCGCGTCGTTCCGCGACCCACACCTCCATCCGGCAGCTGTTCGCAGTTCCGCGACCCACACCTCCGTCCGGCAGCTGTTCGCATGCGCTCGCCACAGCAGCAGCCGCGCCGCAGGGGCCACCCAGCCGAGAGGACGCTGATGTCGCTGAACCGCCGCGCCACCGCATTTGGTGAAGCCAAGGCAGTCGAGAGGCTGCCGTCGTTGCCAGTCGCGGGCTTGGATTCGCGCTAGGGCTGCCGGCCGCGAGCAGGATGGGACAGCCCATCGGAGGTGGAGGAGGCGCTGTCAGCAGCATGCACGCAGTGCGCAGCAGGGGCACCAGGATGCCGCAGGTAGGGGCGCAGGCAACCGGGAGCGCACGGGGGCGCTGGCGCTGGCGCGCTGCTCGCTGTAGCGCTCGGCTCCGTCTGAGCGCGCGTGCGACACCAGAGAGCCGCGCAAAGCGCAACGCAGGGGCCCGGCCAGGGCGCGGGCGGGCACGCCCGGCCGCGGAAGCGCAGGTAGGCGCGCGGCGAGCGCGCGGCAGGAGAGCTGCCCGGCTCGGCACCGCGAGCGGGCGCGGTTCGCGCGCAGGGGCGCTGGGGCATGCTCGGCCATGGGAAGGAGGAGGAAGGAGAATGGAGGAGGGAGCTCTGCCATGGGAGAGGGAGAGGAGCAGGAGGGAGGAGGAGAGGCCGGTGCCTTTTCACGACACATGCACGGGCGGTGCCGCCCCAAGCGGCCGGTGGGAGGGGGGCATGTGACGCCCAAGGGTTGGGTCGGCCAGGCCACAGCCCACAAATTTGCCCACGAAAATTTGAATAATTACAGCAAATGCCACGGTCTCTTGTTGCTTCTTCGAAAATTACAAACCGTTAACTGAAAAGTTTGTCCGAATATACCGTTGCGAAGGTCTCGTTGAAGAGAGAAACTTTGCTTTAAAAACCATAGTCAAATTCCAGCCATCGGGCCACCACGAATGGACGAATGGACACCAGACCACCACGAACGGACAAACAGAGATACGGACGAACTGCGGAACGACCACCGGGCCACCGCGCGGACGGATGAACGGACGCGAGCAGGATGGGGCAAGCTTCTTCCTCTGGAGCGACTCCTCCGCCTGTTGAGTAATCTTGTGCACTGTAACTTGTCAAGCTATTTTCGGTTTCCTTGTTCACGGTTGAAATAAGCTCACCAGGTTGTTTGGCTGAGCGAGTATGTAGGGAGCCTGACATGCGCGTCGTTCGCATGGGGCGCGTCTGTAGGGAGTGCTGGGTGTGTTCACTGGACGTGGGATGGCGCGTTCGGATGGTGGGCATGCCGAGCTTGTAGGAGGACCGTGGTGTCGTGGGTGTGTGGGATGGCGCATGCCGTGATCGATTCACCGGTTGTGTAGGAGTTGGTATTCTATATATGCATTCAATAGAGTCCGGAAAAATGACCAGTTCGTCGCACCAAAATACTCTTGTGTGTTCATCGTTCCACTGTGTTCGCGTGTGTGCATTGTGCTGCCGTTGCAGGTGATTGCCGGACGTTGGTGTACGCCGGGATTGCTGACAATTGGCATCAGAGCCGAGGTTCGGTAGGGGCTGGACTCGATCGCGGCGCGGTATCGCCGTTGGAACCGAGACCCCGCGATCTGCTACGCACTGATGGCCGGCGACGACGACACGCCACCCTCTCCGAAGAAGGGCGCCCGTGGCAAGGGCGGCGCTGCGGGCGGCAGCGGCAAGGAGGAGAAGGTGCGCATCGTCAAGGAGTACGCCGGGCCAGCGAACTGGCCAATGCTCACCAAGACGAACTACACGACGTGGGCGGCGCTGATGAAGCTCAAGATGGAGGCGTGCGACATGTGGGAGGCGATCGAGCCGGGTGACGTCTCATTCCAGGAGGATCAAGCGGCGCTCGATGCCATCACGAGCGGGGTACCACCGGAGATGGTGCCGTCGCTGGTGGCCAAGGGGTCCGCGCTGGAAGCGTGGAAGGCCATCAAGGAGCGCTGGATCGGGAACGACTCGGTGCAGAAGGTGAAGGCGCAACGTCTTCGGAAGGAGCTGGAGACGATGAAGTTCAAGCTCGGTGAGTCTGTCGATGATTTCACCGAGCGCTTGGAGAATCTTCTGGCGGCGTTGGAGACCCTCGGCAAAGTGGTGACGACGCGCAGGACCGTCGAGAAGCTGCTGCGTGCTGCGCCCAAGGCATTGAAGCAGACGGCCGTCGCAATCGAGATCACCTCTAATCTCGACACGCTGTCACTGGAGGACGCGTGCGGACGGCTGCGTGCGGCGGAGGATTGCGAAGCCGAGGACGACACGCCGGCGGCGACAAGTGCCGACGGTAAGCTGCTTCTGACGTAGGAGCAGTGGACGACACGAATGAAGAAGGCGGACCACGGCTCCGGCAGTGGCGGCGGCGGCCGCCGCGGCCGTGGCCGCGGGCGCGGACGGCACGGCTCAAGCTCTGGGAGAAAGGAGCCTGGGCCGAGACCACCGTGGGATGGTGGATCGAAGACGGCATCGGCTTCCGGCGATGTTGGGCCGGATCAATGCCGCCGCTGCAAGAAGACCGGGCATTGGGCCCGGGAGTGCCCGACCAAGCCCAAGAACCAGGCGGCCCACGTTGCTGAAGCTGAGGAGGAGGAGGGTCCGGCCCTCTTCTTTGCCTCGGCGGCGGTCAACGATGGTGGAGACGCAGCGCCGGCCGTAGTCCACCTCGTGGAGGAGAAGGTGATGGCGTAGCTCGACGGAGATGCCAACCGCGACGCCGGGCTCTGGTATCTGGATACCGGGGCTACCAATCACATGACGGGCGCGCGCGAGGTCTTCACCGAGCTGAACACTGGCGTTCAGGGCACGGTGAAATTTGGGGATGGATCCGTGGTGGACATCGCCGACCGCGGGAACATCCTCTTCCAGGCGAAGAATGGGGAGCACCAGAGGCTGACGGACGTCTACTACATTCCGCGGCTCACGGCGAACATCGTGAGCCTCGGCCAGCTGGACGAGGGAGGCTGCCCCGTCCACATCGACGACGGAGTGCTCCGGATCTGGGACCGGCAGCGGCGTCTGGTGGTCAAGGTGAAGCGCACGACGGCGAGGATGTATCTGCTACGGCTGACGGCGGTGAAGCCAGTGTGCCTGGTGGCGCAGCGCGGCGAGGAGGCGTGGCGCTGGCACGAGAGGTAAGGCCATCTACATTTCGATGCACTGCGCCTGCTGTCGCGCAAGGAGATGGTGCGCGGGCTGCCCTGCATCGAGCATGTCGAGCAGCTCTGCGATTGCTGTGTGGCGACAAAGCAGAGGAGGACACCGTTCCCGGTGGCGGCGAAGTACCGAGCGGAGGAGAAGCTGGACCTGGTTCACGGTGATTTGTGCGGTCCAATCACACCTGCGACGCCAAGAGGGCGACGCCATTTCCTGTTGCTCGTGGACGATGCGTCGAGGTACATGTGGATCTCTCTGCTAAGCAGCAAGGACGAGGCGTCGGAGGCCATCAAGAGGTGGCAAGCCATGGTGGAGACGGAGACCGGGAAGAAGCTGAAGATCTTGCGCACTGACAATGGGGGTGAGTTCACCTCTGTTGAATTCGGTGAATGGTGTGCAAGTCGTGGCGTGCGGCGTCATCTGGCGGCGCCGTATTCACCACAACAGAACGGCGTGGTCGAACGCTGCAATCAAACCGTAGTGGCGATGGCGAGGAGCTTGCTGAAGGGGAGATCGGTGCCGGCGGTGTTCTGGGGCGAGGCCGTGGTGACGGCCGTGTACCTGCTGAACCGGGCGCCGACGAAGAGCCTGGCCGGCCGTACCCCGTACGAGGCCTAGCATGGCAAGAAGCCCACGGTGGAGCACCTGCGCACTTTCGGGTGCGTCGTTCATGTGAAGAACGTGAAGCCACATCTGAAGAAGCTTGAAGATCGTAGCACGAGGATGGTGATGTTCGGCTACGAACCGGGCGCCAAGGCGTATCGGGTGTTTGACCCGGTGGCGCGGCGCGTGCACGTGGCGCGCGACGTCATCTTCGACGAAGAGGCGAAATGGGACTGGAGCGCAGGACGTGAGGACGATGGAGGCGGAGAGTACCACGACGGCGGCTCCAGGGTGTTCACGGTGGCAGGCGAGTACGTGGCTGGTGACGGGGAACCTGTGGAGAGGAGCTCCGCACCTGCTACACCGAGCACGCCGGCTACCACGACACCAAGCACGGCGACCACGGTGCAGCCTTTGACGCCGGGTGCATCAGATTCGCCTATGACGCCAGCGGCAGCCGCGACACCGATGTCACCCGAGCAGGTGGAGTTTGCTTCTCCACCAACAAACGTGCAAGACTTCGTGGATGCAGACCACGATGAGGAGGCGCCGGTACGTTTCAGGTTGCTAGATGATGTGCTGGGGCCAAGTTCTGTGCAGGGACTGGCAGAACAAGATTTGGAGCAGGCAGAGCTCATGTTTGCAAGTGTGGAGGAGCCGACAACATTCAAGGAAGCTGAGCAGGATCCTCGCTGGAAGCAAGCTATGAGGGAGGAAATGAAATCGATTGAAGAAAACAAGACATGGAGCCTTGTTGATCTGCCTGCAGGACATTCACCAATTGGGTTGAAATGGGTATTCAAAGTCAAGCGTGATGAGCATGGAGCAGTGGTGAAGCACAAAGCACGGCTGGTTGCTAAAGGATATGTGCAGAGACAGGGAATTGACTTTGATGAAGTTTTTGCTCCAGTTGCAAGGTTGGAGTCTGTCAGAGTGCTGCTGGCCATAGCTGCTCATAAAGGATGGGAAGTGCATCACATGGATGTAAAAAGCGCTTTCTGAATGGTATACTGAGTGAAGAGGTGTATGTGGTACAGCCACAGGGATTTGTTAAGGCAGGTCAAGAGCACAAGGTGTTGAAACTGGAGAAAGCCTTGTATGGCCTGAGGCAGGCGCCAAGAGCGTGGAACATGAAGCTGGATAGCAGCCTTCTGTCACTTGGGTTCAGAAAAAACACAGCTGAGCATGGTGTTTACACCAGGGGCACTGGAGGAGCAGCACTCATTGTGGCAGTATATGTGGATGATCTAATCATCACAGGAAGCACAGGCATCAAGGAATTCAAGTCAGAAATGATGAAGATTTACAAGATGAGTGATCTAGGTCTGTTGTCTTATTATCTGGGGTTGGAGGTGAGGCAGACCAAGGAGGGGATCAGCATTGGACAAGCTGCTTATGCAGCAAAACTTGTAGAGAAGGCTGGCTTGACAGGATGTAATGCTTGTGCAGCACCATTGGAGTCCAGGCTCAAACTGAGTAAAATCAGTGAGGCACCTTTGGTGGATGCAACTGAATATCGAAGTGCAGTTGGGGGACTTCGGTATCTGGTGAACACACGCCCTGATATTGCCTTTGCAGTTGGGTTTGTAGGTCGGTTTTTAGAACAACCACATGAAGATCACTTGGCAGTAGTGAAACACATCATCAGGTATGTGAGTGGTACATTGGAGTATGGTTTGTTCTATAAAGTAGGAGAGCAGGGAAGTACTGGTGTTCAATTAACAGGGTTCAGTGATAGTGATTATGCTGGGGATATTGATGATAGGAAAAGCACCAGTGGGATGTTATTTTGTCTAGGAGACAGCCCTGTTACTTGGCACTCCAATAAGCAGAAGGTGGTGGCACTTTCTACATGTGAAGCAGAGTATATTGTTGCATCTGGTGCAGCTTGCCAGGGAGTGTGGCTTGCACGGCTACTAAGGAGTCTGCTTGGTTTGGAGGTTGGGGTGCCGGTTCTGAAGATTGACAACAAATCAGCAATTGATCTCTGTAAGAATCCGGTCCATCATGATAGAAGTAAGCACATTGAAACTAAATTTCATTATATCAGAGATTGTGTTGAGAAGGGCAAAGTTGTGGTGGACCAGATCTCTACAAAAGATCAGTTAGCAGATGTTCTGACGAAGTCTTTGGGTCGTGTTCTGTTCCAAGAGCAGCGTGATCGCATTGGCGTCGTCAAGCTTGAAGCACAGCGCAAGAATTAGGAGGAGAAATGTTGAGTAATCCTGTGCACTATAACTTGTCAAGCTATTTTCGGTTTCCTTGTTTACGGTTGAAATAAGCTCACCAGGTTGTTTGGCTGAGCGAGTCTGTAGGGAGCCTGACATGCGCGTCGTTCGCATGGGGCGCGTCTGTAGGGAGTGCTGGGCGTGTTCACTGGACGTGGGATGGCGCGTTCGGATGGTGGGCATGCCGAGCTTGTAGGAGGACCGTGGTGTCGTGGGTGTGTGGGATGGCGCATGCCGTGATCGATTCACCGGTTGTGTAGGAGTTGGTATTCTATATATGCATTCAATAGAGTCCGAAAAAAACGACCAGTTCGTCGCACCAAAATACTCTTGTGTGTTCATCGTTCCACTGTGTTCGCGTGTGTGCATTGTGCTGCCGTTGCAGGTGATTGCCGGACGTTGGTGTACGCCGGGATTGCTGACACCGCCAACCAATCTGACGTCGTGAGCTCAGCCTTAGCCACACACACGGGCGACCACCACGATGAACAGATGGAGGTTCAAACGACATAGAGGAGCAATTAGGTAGTCAGGTCTGGTGTTTTGGGATATCCATTGGGTCACATGGGTTAAGCACCGGGTCAACCCAAAACCAAAATTTTGGTTAATGGGTTATACGGGTAAGATACTGGTTGACCCAATACTGACTCATTTGCATCGTGACCCACACTCATCAGCATCCCTGTTTCTCTCTCCGGTCTCTTCTCTCACGATGCGGATCAGCGAATGGTGGTTGGCGGCCGGTGGCACCGCCCCTCCTCGTCAATACTGAGAAAAAATATTGACAACATATTAGAAGATACTGAAAACTATTAACAAAAATACCTACAAGATACTTATGAAATACTACTAAAATATTAGAAGATAACGGCAACTACCGATAAAAATACCTACAAAATACTAACGACAAAAAATATTAACGAGTTGCAATTGGTAAAACATATTGCAACTAGTTTCTTACCCAGTTGCAATTGATTTTTTTGCCGAGTTGCAACTGACCCAACTCTAATTGTAATTGGATCACGTCAGGTTGCAACTGGTTCTTGCCTAGTTACAACTGGTATGACTCTAGTTGTAATTGGATCGCGTCAGATTGCAATTGGTTATTGCCTAGTTGCAACTAGGCCGACTCTAGTTGTAGTTGTATCACGTCAGTTTTGCAACTGACTCGACTCTAGTTGTAATTGTATCATGTCAGGTTGCAACTACATCAGGTCCAGTTGCAAGATCAGATCTGTTGCAATTACTTCTGTCAAGTTGCAATTGTATCGTAATCATGATGGCAACTCATAGTACATTGAAGTTGTAATTAAATACTTTAAAAAAAAGTTCATTAAATATAGTCTTTGTTGGATCTCGTTTAGTTAAACAAATTTTTTTCAATAACCTGGTGCAAACGAATCTGAAATAGGGGCTACGGTTTAGGAGATATTATATTTTTTGATCTGAAACAAAAAAGATTTTCTGCATGTGGGGCGTCTATGCATGCGATACATGTTGCAAACAGGGAACTACTAGGTTTGCAATTGCTACTCATTACCTGTTGTAATTTGTTTTATCGGTCCGGATCAGGGAGGATGGCTGGCTGCGCGCGGCCCACGACCTGGGAAGGGGCACGTGCGCGCGGGAGCGGGACGCGGGGCGAGCACGGGAGCCTGGGGTTGCATTTTAGCCTCGCCCTATTCTGGATGGTATAATGCATCTAGTGCATTTTCTATAGAGAATGCATCCACCCTGATATTGCAACTAGTTTATTGCCCAGTTGTAATTGGTTTTTTTTTTCTGAGTTGCAACTGACCCAACTCTAATTGTAATTGGATCGCGTCAGGTTGCAACTGATTCTTGTCTAGTTACAACTGGTCTGACTCTAGTTGTAATTGGATCGCGTCAGATTACAATTGGTTATTTCGGATTAGAAACAAAAATAATAGCAAATGCAATCACAAATGTAAAAATGGAATATACTATAAATATGAAATATGAAATAGAAGAGAGGAAAAAATGGAATAGAAGAAAGAATAAAAAATCAATAAGTAAAGAATTACGTACAATAAAAGAAAAAAATAGAATATAACGGAAACAAAAATATAATAATAAATTACTGAAAATAGAAAAGAAAAAAGAAATAGAAAACAAAACAAAAGAAATGAAAAAGAAGGATCGTACGTACCTATTGACGGGACGGGAGGTGCCAGGCTGCCAACGGCGCTGTCCGATTGGAGGGCTGGTGACGCGTGCGGGAATGAGATGGGCCAACGTCACGCACGGAATGAGATGGGCCAACGTCCGTGCGGGAATGAGATGGGCCAACGTCACGCACGGAATGAGATGGGCCGTGCGCTCGCGCGGGGGTCGGCGCGGTCGGACAGGATTCTTTCCGGTGCTGCTAATGGGTCTATGCATTTGCCGTAGCAAATGCAGCGGAGTGCATTTTAGCCTCCCATTTAGGAGCAAGTGGGTCGAATATTATTTAGAGCACTGGCGGAGCGCCGTTTCTCACCGGCATGCACCCGTTAGACAGTGTTTAATGACAGTCCAACCAGATTTTACTACTTAGCTTATTTTTGGTAATAAAAAATTATCTGGCAGGAATCTTTTAATCCTGGTTAATGGCGCCAGCGTAGTTAGGGGAGAAAAAAATCAATCTTGCTCAATCCACGCTCACCACCATCTCGCCACCATCCTCGCTATGCACTTTCGCAGATGTACACCCTCATTCCATTTCTTCATCGCCACCATTCCATTTCTTCATCGCCATTCGCCCATCTGTCCGCCGTCGGCATTGCTGCTCAACCTTGTCGTCCACCTTCCGCTGCCTCGGTATCGCCGCCTGCTCTCACTCGGCTTCCGCGTTCCGCCGCCGCCGCGCTCCATCCCGCTGAACCTCCTCGTCCGCCTTCCGCTGCCTAGGCGCTGTCGCCGGCACTCAAACTCGGCGTCCTCGTTCCGCCGCCGCAGAGCTCCATCCAGTTCAACCTTCCCGTCCGCCTTCCGCTAGCTCTGCGCCGCCACCGGCTCTCAGACTCGGCGTCCGCGTTCCACCGCCGCCGTGCTCCATCCAGGTCAACCTCCCCGTCCGCCTTCCGCTGTCTCGGCGCCGCCGCCGGCTCTCAAATTTGGCATCCGCGTTCTTCACCCATAAAATTATTTTGGATTAGTATCACCAATCTGCACCAATAAAATTATCTTGGATTATATTACGTTCTTCACCGATTTTGGATCTATGCAGGACAATGAGTTCCGGATTATCTTCGGTTCAGATCAGATTCACACAATGACAATACTTACACATTAGGTGATTTTCCTGGTTCCGTTTTATTTATTTTATAAACAAATTATTATATCATATGATTTGCATTTTTGTTTATCGTACGTATTATTTGAACCAACCATATATCAATTATAGTTTAGCTGTTGACACCAAAGCACTTTATTACTGCACAACAACTTATACTAATTAGTTCGTTGATTTTTGTCTTTATATCCATGATAAAGCAGCTGCAGTTATTTTCTCAGTCACCAACCTGTGAACTCAAATAGTTTTTTCCCCTGTGAAATCAAGTACTCAAGAATGGAATAGCTACCAACAGTCACCCACATCATCACCGATTTTTATTTCCTCATTAGGTGTTTTTCCTTCAGTCCTTTTGTTGGTGTTTCAAATAAAATGTTACCCCATATGCATTATACTTCTATATTCATCGCTGTTGTTTTTAGAACCTACCCCAAATCAATTTTTTTTGATACGTTGACACCAAATAATTTTATTGTTGTACAACAGTTAGTATTTGGAGCAGTGATACTAGTGTCCATGTATTTTTATACATCACAAAGTTTTTGCATTTCGTCCTTTCATTATCTCATGTTTGGGAATATAAATCGGCCCTGATCATACCTTATAATTTAAACCCTATGTCCACGTTCAGTGAGTACTAGCTTTTTCTCACCCAACAACCCAAGCTGAGTAATAGCATTTTCTCCCCCCAACAACCCAAGCTATGAATTCAAGGAGTAGAGAATGGATTACCTACCTCAACTTTCATTAGGTCCACAATCGGTGAGTACCATGTATTACTTCTGTTTTGGTTACAAATAAATGCTTACACCATATACATTACAATTTTATTTATTCCTGGTAATGTTTGAACAGTATTATTTACCCCATATACATTACAACTTTATTTACCCCATATGCATTACAGTTTTACAGTATCATGTATCTTGTATTAATTTGTATTGAGCCATTCACAACAGAGTAATAAATTATTGCACTACTATTAGTAATTAATCTAGTGATACTTTTTTTCCTGTATTTTTTAACCCATCAGAAAAGCACTTCGAAGTTTTTCAATTTTCTCATGTCCTGTGATATAAAATTTAACCTCTACTGACACCCTAACTTATCTGTGACTTAATTTTTTTTATCCTCAACATGTTTTGTTGGTTATGTTTACCTCTATTAAAAAAAATTCTTCAGCTTTTATTTTTTTCAGTGTCATCCACTCTTGGTGCAAGATGAAGCAAAAACTTGACCACGTTCCTGATCGTGTATCAACGTTTACTATAGCAAAAACCGAGGTGTTCTATGAGATTCAAATCCCACCTTCATCTACGAACAACATGATGATCTGCTTTCTGGTCCGACCAAACGCTCACCAATGAGGGATGCCACACAAGACAGTGACGACGGCGAGAATTTTGTTTTACTGTTTATTCAATCACCTATTTATCAATTATTGCATACATCTGATCCTACTTATATTCCATATAGGATTTTGTAACAACGGTAAAATGCCCGGATGAAGGTTCTTGCTCACAAAGTTCCTAAATCAAAGACATATCTAAGCTTCCCCTTTGAGATGGAGGCTTGAAGAGAGGCGACACAGAACCGGCAATGTGATGTTCAACTCAATTGCTAAGCCATCCGCAAAGGCACGTTTTATTTGATTTAACTTACTTGTGTTATTATGTAGTGTGATTGGAAATGATAGATTCCTCTTACATAAAACAATGATTATTTTCTTAAATTTGCAGCACATCTCATTTCAATCTGAATTCCCTAGTTGTGCCACGTGGATTTGAGAGTCAACATCATCCAGATTGTGTGAACAAGCTTGTCATCCCAGAAAATGTGGTTGAATCCCAAAAGGCCACTATACTTTCCACATTCCCTACCGATGAGAAGCTCTATGATACAGACAACTGGTACAATAAATGGTTGTACCATTTTACAGTACTTGTGGAATGCAGGGACACACAATGATCAAAATTGTCATTCCCCTCTGAGATGGAGACTTGAAGAAAGGCTTAAAAAGATATTAGTCCAGAGAAAGCATGAGAAAAAGGATTAAATATTTTATAATGTCTTTGAATAAAAATAAGCAATGTTATGTATGAGTTGACAATTCAGTCTGTTGAACTTTGTAATGCAACAGGTCCAATTTTAAAAACTTATCCTGGTTGTTTATTTAAAAAAGTCAGCTCATGTGAATTTCCCGTGTCAGTAATTAAAAAAATTACTAACTATAGTGTTAGGTACTGAATTTACACCTTAACATAGGTCAAGTAGTTAATTTGTTAGCTAATTGATGCAATCCATAATAAAATTGTCCCAACAATAAGAATTATTAAGGGCTATTGGTTAACGGAGGCGAGTAGAAATAAGTGCATCCTTTGATAATGAAGAGGGGCGCCCAGCTGGGAAAGATCTACCTCTATTAATGCATTACTTGATGCAAACACCATACAAAGTCCATCTTTGTTAATGCTACATCAATAGAGCGGTTAAATTAGAAGGTACAATTTTGTTAATACATTAATTGATGCAGACAACTTAACATGCCTACCTCTGTTAATCTGTATTAATAGAGGCAAGCTTCATAAAGCGCCAGCTCTCTGTTAACGTCAATGCCTTATAATGCCTGCATTTGTTAATGAGTTGCTATAAAGAACCTCACCCACTAATCTTCCTCCATGAGCATATATATCCACCTGGACAAGTCTTCAAGCATGGACTGCATAGTAAACAACTATATATTATGTAAAGAATTCCATTTTTTAAACAGGAGGTCTTGATATTGTTTTTTTAAAGTGGTCATAAGTAGTTTCTATTTACCCTCATATGCTACTTTTATGCTCTTTTACAAGTTTTTTATGCTTTTGTGTTTTTAATGGTGGTCTAGTTCTAGATTTAACTGGTTGTAGGAAAGAAAGGAAAGTTGTGTGAGAGAGTAAAAAAGAGAAATAAAAATATGACGGTACCAATAAATAGCACATACTTCACAGGAAGTGAGCAAAAGAATAGATGTTTCTAATAATCAAAGTATTGATTTCACAAAATCCAGTGTTTTGTGACATGCATAGATTACTTTTGAATTCATAGAGTATTACTGACAAATTTATTGTTTATTCTTACAGAAGAGTATATTTTTTTAATATTCATTCAATATTTCCCTACTTTTTGACATATATAGCTCCATAATGTCATATATTTTATAAACTTTCTTATATATTTCTTGTACATACAAGTTACATACGATGTCTATGCATAATTTTGTAAGTTTGTCACTTCTGCAAATGACTATATGCAATTAAGTATGTAACTTTATTGAACATAAATTTGAAGTTGAGAGATCTATATGTAATTATTATTTTAAATTTACAAATATAAATTGTACATGTATACGTATTTGAGATATATAGGTAATTGAGAAACACCATATCAATGCGTTGTGAACTAATTAAAATATGATATGTATATGTCTTTTTATGATTTGAGAAACACAATGTCTGTCCCATGTCTATACAGTTGAGAAGCTCACCAATCATTATGACTATCTTTCTATATAAGAAAGTTATTATGTATCTATTACCATAAATCATAGCATCAGATGGCAAACAAACCAACGAAGCAAGGAAGAACCATGCCCATTGTTGACAGTTGTTAACTGTCGACGGTGGTTAACATCAACATTTAATATAATTATAAACAAGATAATAAATGAATCAACCATATGGAAAATATAGAAGTATAGGGCTTTATCTGACAAATTCCATGAGTTTTGATATTCTATTATTTTCTAGGGACTATGCTAGAAAAGAGTAATAAGGGAATCAAATCAGAATAAATATCGAAAAAAATACGGGACGAGATATTATCCATAATATTCAAGAAGGATCCAGAAGACACCAGAGCGAAGTGGAGCCAGAGTCCCTGATATGTGGGGCCGGCCGGGCCCACCCCGTGGTGACCTTCTACAACCTTCTAGAGTGTTCCTCCACCGCCTCTAAGGAGTCATCTCGGCCCTACATTAAGTTGGTTTGATCCAACGGCTGATGTTCATCCCACCGGGCTATAAATAGAGGGTAGATCCCACCCCATAGGGTACTGGAGTTCCATTCAGTCTAAGTCATTTTAGATCTAGTCATCCAGAGTCCCACCCCATAGCATAGCTTAGTTAGATCAAGAGTAGAGGAAGTCAAGATACTTCAATCAATCTTGGAGTCCCGATGTTGTCAAGAGATTGGAGTCTGGTATAGTTCTTATTCTCTTCTCTCTTATTGTGATTATCTGCAGTTGCATGATATTTATGGGCAACACTGTTCTTCATTATTATATTCTTGTTTACATTGTTCATTGTCTACTTCAATATATCTAGTATAGTTAATTTTCTATTAATTTCATGCACTGTTCATATAGCGCTCATATATTTGGTCATATGGCAGGTGGTCTGCAGTATGTAGGCATTGCTAATTGGTTATCATTGGTCTTCACCAAGCTCTTAACTAGAATTCACATTGCTAATTGGAGATGAAATCTATTGACTATCCTATACTCCAACATAGACAAGGTGAAATTGTTTGACATATGCATACATCCATTGCTTAGGACATGTTTAGTGCATATAGTCATACATAGTGATCATTCATGAAAAAAAATCAAATGAATTTTATGCTTATAGCCTACCACTATTCTTTCATTGATTGTTTGTATCTAGTGGTAGTATATAAGTTTGTTCATGAGCTAGTAAACCCAAGTACTTGATCTATTTTGGATTGCAATCAAATGACAAGTACAACCTCTATAAGATAACCGCTCAATGCGTGTGAACAAGCTTAGGGAGGGTTTAAACCGGACTTGAAAGCTTATTCTATTCATTTTAGTTCAAGTCCAACATAGAAGCTCATGAAGATAAATCAAGTTCAAGCACAAGACAACAATGCAAATGGATATCAAGATGTAACCTACAAGTGGTATCTAGACTTATGCTATCTTTCAAATAGTATCAACCTTCATATTGGTACTTGCAAAATATGTATAGATCTAGCATATATGTGATATTCCACAAGTATTTCATTCAAGTTATTCTACAAGTGGTATGTCACAAGTGGTATCCTACAAGTGTACAAGTGATCCTCAACCTTAAGTGATCAAATCATAGTTCTCTTGCTAGTGGCAATGCTTATTTGGATGACAATTGCTTTGACCAAAGGGGAGTTGCCCTACTCAATGGTATAATAGTCAATGATCTTACATGAAGAGTCATCCAATACATATGTGTTAGTGTCCATCAAAAAGTATCAATCATCTACCCTAGTGCAACCTTTGCATCAATAAAGAAATCTTACCCTTTCGAGTGGTATACCTTTTATGGAAATTGATGACAAAGGGGGAGAGATTAGTGCAAAGATATGAATATATGTTGTAAATGCACTAAAAGGGAAAGAGACATGGACATGGACATAAGGGAACAAGATTGAAATGATCAAGTCTTAAACTAAGTGATGCACACAAGTAGGGGGAGCAAGCTCATGAACTTGATTGATTGCATTTGATATATGCATATTCATGTGCTTGCCTTGCATATTGCATAAGTTCTTATCTTTATATGCATGCTTGTGTGGTGTATGCTAGTTATAGGATTTGAATGATGATTTGATAAACTAGCATGCATAGGTTGGTAAGCTAGATATATGTTCCTTCAATTGGTATCTAGAAACCATGCTTATAATGTTGATCTCATGAGGTTTCTAGTGTTGTTTTTGTGGTATCTAGCTAACCATGGTTCTAAGTATGAACTTCAAAGTGGAACTACATGGGTATCTTCAAAGGTTTATCCTATATCCCTTAGCATCACTTAGTAGTGCTAGCACTCCCACATTGTCTATTCATGCATGTGTGCAAAGCTTAATTCAAACCTTTGTGAGCACACATGTAGGGGGAGCTATCACTACCAAGTCGAACTTTGTGGCATTTATCCAAATCTTGGTATAGAGCTTAAATGTTGGATAAATGGCATAATGTCCAAAAAGATCTTAATTTACATATCTTTGTAGAGTCGTCATCAATTACCAAAAAGGGGGAGATTGAAAGTCCCTATGTGATTTTGGTAATTGAGTGACAACCTAGGTGAACTAATATGTGTTTAAGTGATATATAGACAGGAGATTAGTTCACATGTGATTATGTGATGAAGGAGCTTAATTGCACATGAGACATGACATGGAGTCATGTGACCAAGGTGGAGAAGATCAAGATGAGGCTTGGCTTGATGGACCGGTTGCAAGTGTGAAGGGCAAGTGAGTGATGCTTGGCGCCGATGGACCGATGCAACGGTGAAGAGCATGTGAGGTCAAGATCGATGAACCAATACGGTCATGTGATGATGTGAAGTGGATCATATCATTTGATGATTTGTTGGTGCATGTGTTGCATCAACATTGGAGAAGGAGATGGAATGGAATGCGCAAGGCAAAGGTATAATTATAGGGCATTTCATTTCACCGGTCATAGGTGTGTAGAGAAGTATATGACCGGGTTTAGGATAGATAGCCGTACTATCAAGAGGGGCAAACTTGTTTGCATATCGGTTATCTCACTACCAGAATCCGGAATTGCCTTGGGGGCCAAAAATTTCCTTGAGTGCCAAAATAAAACCGCCAAGGAAAGGTTAGTTTACTTGGCGGTGCTACCCAACTCTCAAGGAAACACGTATTCCTTGGAGGTTACACTAAACCGCCAAGCAATATAGGTGTTTCCTTGGCGGTTTCTAATCACCTCCAAGAAAATTACACATTTCCTTGAGTGGAATTCTAAATAGCCAAGGAAATTGCTATTTCCTTGAGTGTTATTCTTAACTGCCAAGAAAACTACCTATTTCCTTGGGTGTAATTCTAAACCGTCAAGTAAATTGTCATTTCCTTGGGTGTCATTGATTTTTCTTGGAGGTTAACACCCAATGAAATGCTTGACATATATTTTGGTGACTCCAACAAAAAAAACAATAATATCTTAAAGGTGTCTAAAAATCCTAAAATTTGACATGAGATCATAATAAGGTTGTATTATCTTGCTATAAAATTTTCAAATCATATTAACAAAGTTAGACTACACATTATTCACAAATGGATACATGTCTCATTCGTATAATTACATATAACTATATGAGAGAAGTACCCATTTGTTAACAATGTATAGCCTTCTTTGTTTAAATCATTTGATTTTTTTTGTACAAAGATTATACACCAAAACCATATTGTCATGTAGGTTTGTAAAATTTTGAAACAAACTTTAGATTTAATTATAATTATCTTATGGTAACTTGGAGATAGAACAATGAATTATCCCTAATAAAGAATGATTTTTTTGTTTAACTATAATACAATATTGGCTTCAATGAAATGTATGGTCCAAAGAATATTTGTATGATTTTTTTGAATCTAAATGGAGCTATAGGTAGTTCAATTTGAAATTACTTTTAGAAAGCATGTAGAAATTCATTTAAACTATAGAAAATAATAAATCTGTTCGAATTTTTTTGAAACTCCAACACAACAACATATATATAGGTTGTTTCTTGTAAAAAAAGTTTTGGATTCTAAAACACATTTTTAGCTTGATTCACATGGTACCTTATCTATTTATATGATAATAGAAAAAAAAAGAAATTGTTATTAGATAGTAAAGGCCGAAGCAATTTTGTATTTGGCCCATACGTAGTGGGTTGTAAGTTAGAGTGTTTATTTTTTATTGGGCTGATCTATATTTTCTGTTTGAGCTGTCACAAGTTTATATCACAAACCATATGTAATATGTGAAATCTTGAACCTTTCAGGACATTAGCTGCTAGCACATGAAACTTTAAACGAATCTCAATCACTTGCTTTTGCATATTGGTTTGGTGCAGGTCACAGTGGTCCAAGCAATGCCCAAGGCGAGAGCGTGGAATTTCATGGAGCAGAGCAAATGAACAAGGTCAGTATCACTGTGAACTGTTCTCACATTTAGTGTTGCTGCGGACACATTTGGTGGTTACTGCTGATTCATGTTTCATGGGCTAGTAGTGGTAATCTGATTGGATTAGCCTACTTAGATAATATAATTATACTATAAAAAAATGTGAATGCTAGTGTGGCACTATAATAAAGTGGTAAAAGATCATATGCCTGGACTGAAAAAATCACAATGAATGACATATTCATTTATGGGATCATATATTTCTAGGAGAATGAACTTTGGATGATGTAGGTTTGCAGCGAGAATATGGCCAGATGCCTAATACTGAGGTTCAAGATCAGATAAGTATGTGCCTTTATCATACTCTGTAATGCAGTTTAGTTTTTTTTATATAGCATTGCTACCTGTGATGTGTGGTGCAGCTGATGGAGCATAACGGTGCAACCAGCACATGTACAACTGAGGCCAAAAGATAGTATGGTGGGAGGACTTGACGCAGGAGTTAGTAATACCCTTGCCACTTTGGACACTATTAGTGATTTGTGTGTTATGATGTATGCATTTCATGTAAAGGCGAATGATAAATGCACTTGTAATATTCTTATGGATATGTTATTGTCAATATAATGGGTGGGTTTCATAACAAAATGTTTGTATGCATGTCATGATGTGTCAATTGAGTATAGTGATTAGAATATATTGATTACTGTAATTATTTTTTTGTTGCCAGTATATATTTCCTTGAGGGTTGGTACTCAAGGAAATAAGAATTAACTTGGCGGTTAATGATAGTCAAGGAAAAACTATAATTTTCTTGAAGGTGAAGGGCAGTCAAGGAAACAACAATTACCTTGGCGGTCTATAGTGTTTCCTTGGAGGCTGCTGACCCACAAGAAAACTATTTTCCTTGGCGGTTGCACATTTCCTTGGCCCTTTGGCAAATTAAGTAGGGTGCTAGTTTCCTTGGCAGTCAGCCTCCAAGGAAATCATCCTTGAGTGCTAAAACCGTCAAGAAAACTAATTTCCCTTGTCTTCTATCCTTGAGTGAATTTGCTTGACGGTTTGTGGTCAAGGATTATTTCCTTGACGGTTTTACCCCTTTCCTTGGTGGTTTTTGGCACTCAAGGCAATTCGGGATTCTGGTAGTGTCTAGTGTCACTTGAGCGATCTACATTGCGATGCATTAGGATTGAGTGGCGTGGTGAGAGCAAGTGAAAATCCTTTGAAATGATTGTGAAAATGCTAACACACATGCACATGGTGATGTACACTTGGTGGTGTTGGCACATTTGCAAAGGAAAATGTGTTCAAATTGAATTGAATCAACTTGGAGAAGAGAAAAATGTTTTTAGGTATGCTCCTAACACTAGAGAAGATCTTGGAATGAAATACTGCTTTTATTCATTGTGATCTGGATCAAATGGATATGAGGGATGTGTAGGCCTCTAAGTTAGTTTTCCAAAAAGTCTAAGATCATCGAAATCGGAGTTCGGAGCTAAGAGATACAGACGTTTCCGTGCGGACTGTACTGGTTCGGACGCACTGTAGCAGTCCGGACGCTCTAAAGGTCCAGACGCGTCTGTATTGGTCCGGAACCTAGTGTCCGGACTAGTGTCCGGAGCTGTCTAGAGAGCCGTTAGAGAGGGAAAAACGGCTAGTTTTTTCCCTCCCTCTATAATTAGACTTGGTGGTTGCCCTTGGCCAGGCTGAGCACCCTTGGGCCTTTGTCGCTTGTGTTGGTGTGCTTGGATAACCCTCTAACTCACATACACTTGATAGTGATCATCCGATTGTGTGAGAGAGCGATTCTAGTGCATTGCATTGCGAGTTTGCATCGAGTGGCACTAGGTGATCGTGTTGCAAGCCGGTGGTGCTTGTTACTCTTGGAGGTTGCCACCTCCTAGACAGCTTGGTGGTCATGACTCCGTCGAAGCACGCAAGAAGCTTGTGCGTGGCTCCGGAGAAGAGCCTTGTGAGGGGTGTTGTGCTCGCCCCGCGGGAGATCACGAAGAGCAACTTTAGTTGAACGTGTCATTGAGTGCCCTCATCTTGTGTTGGTTGTGCGGCACCCAATTGTGGGTTAGGCTTGTGAATGCCTATTAGCGTGTGAACCTCCAAGTGAGTGAGCCGACACAACGGGGACTAGCTTGGTGGTGGCCAAGTGAACCTCGGGAGAAAAATCACCATGTCAACCTTGTACATCTTCTCGGTGGTTTGCATTCTCCAAATCACTAGCTTGTATTTACTTAATTCATACTTGTGCTAGTGATTAGTTGTTGCTCTTGTAACTAGTTTGGCTTGTGTAGCTTTCCTAGTTACCTTCTAGCTTGTGTAGCATAGAAGTAGCTCTTGAGTGGCTAATTGGCTTGAGTAGCCTTGTTAGTCACATTTCTTAGTTTGTGTAGCTAACTAAGTTGAGCTCTCTAGTTGACTTGTGTAGTCTTGCTAGAGAGCATTGCTAGTGAGCTTAGGTGCTTTGTGCTTTGCTTACTAGTATGTGTATGAGCTCCCGGTTTGCTTAGAGTATAACTTCCTTAGGTTTGTGTGACCTTGCAACCTAGACTTATTTAGGTGAGCTTCCTAGCTTGCCACCTTAGTAAGCCCAATTAGTATAATTTGCTAGGTGCTAAAGTTATAGATAGAGGGGTGTAGTCTTGGCTAGACCGATAGTTTTAATTCCGCATTTGATTCGGTTAGCCGGAGCGATTAAGTTTAAGAAAGGACTATTCAACCCCTCTAGTCCACCATCTCGACCCTACACCTTATCATATATATATATATATATTTATCATGTGACTTAACCCTGTTACGAGTAGAATTATTGGTTGGTTTAATTCCTTCATTCATTTCATATGCATGTTATCAATATTATAGATTATCAGTTTAACTAGACCTTCCTAGTGGTAAAATATAAATCGACAACCTGGTAATACTCTAGGTAAAATGCTACAATGGTATATTAATTTGTCTGCTTGTAGAATCAATTGTTCTTTATAATTTCATATCATCATTATTTATTTCTGCCTAGTCACACATAAAATAGAATATTTCATAAGTACCATTAATTATTCCTAGCCCTATTGTGACAAAACCGTCCAAATTATAAGAGATCAAGTACTAAAGTAGTCGAATTAACAACCACTTAGAGCACTTGAGCCCATATAATCCCGGTAGTCCGAAAATCTTGAAGGATTTCTAACAATCGTATATCCGACCAAGATCGCGCAAACTCAGGTATGCACATTCGAACGAGCCAACAATTAAAACGAAATAGCTCGAAGGACGAAATAAAAGTTATTACAACATTGGTTCAACAAAGTAGTAAGTCTCACGCCACAACACATGTGGCCAAATAAAATATTATTTTGAAAACCGAACCCAAAGTTTTACTCCACACTAATACCATTAATAGATAGGGGTGCCAACGAGATCATGTCCGACAACAGCAAAAGATGAGCTCGTAGAAGACCTTGCCCAAGGCCTACTCCTCTTCTCCTTCGACAGGATAGAGACAATGCTTACAATATTCAAAGTATACTTGGCCATCTGCAACAAACGGGATAAACCCTGAGTACGGGAATGTACTCAGCTAGACTTACCCATCTAACTGAAAATAAAGACTCCAAGGATATGCATGGCTATATAAGGAGTTGACTAAACTTTACTTTTGCGGAAATGCGAACACGATGAAATAACTTTGAATATAAGAGAACAACCATTTTCCATCCTATCATTTATCTCTAGGTTTTGCACCTGTACTAGAGCACTCACTTGATCTAAGCAAACAATAGAATAATACCATATCAATTTCATTGTCAATATTTTAGTAGAACCATTATCGATGTCACATGGAGTTGTATTGTGGTGAAGCTCAACATAATCCCCCACTATCCGGTGAGAGACAGCGACTCGAATCGATATACAACCAGTTGGACAGATTACCTTTAACACACGCCCACACTTTCCCCGTCGGGTCCATGCATTGGGTTACCGCTCAACACTGCCCAGGTAGTTACGTCTCGAGCTCAAATTGGTCCACCCAATTGTAGAAATCAGTTGGCCACCATGTCATATAATTACTGAGAGGCAATGTTTATTTTATCTGCTATGAAGAAGGAAACTTATGTTGCATTTTGCATAGTTACATACTCCCAATGGTGACTGTACTTACATAAACAGTTGATTGTACTTTGTTGCAGCTTGTAGGTACTGATCACTGCACATTCAACTCCACACAGAAAGCTTTTGGTTCTGATGATTTTCGGAAGATTCCCAATGGTGTAAATGGTAGGGCCTCTGGATTTAAATGTTGAAGTTGATAGTAGGATCTGTATTTGTATAGGAGATCTTGAGACATCTCTCTCCTGAATACTTGAACCCAGGTCTTGAGGAACGGATGCATATAATTTGGGACAGCATGGTGGTAAGTTCAGTTTGTGAAATGGTTTAAAAGAAATTAACAGTTAGAATTCTGTAAGTTCTCTATTCAGTTCTACTCTGTAACTGACTATGTCAGAGTGACAATAATTATATGCATTTATGCCACATTTTAAGTTAGTGCTCTACCATATTAAATTTTAATAATTCTGAAATGGAATGCCATCTGTTGCTGAAAATTTTAGATCAAGTGTCTGTTTTCTCATGAAATTTTGCTATGAATTGTGCCTGACATTTCTAATTTATTTGTAGTCAACATCTGATGACATAACACAAGGCTGAGGAAAAGTTAGTCCAGTCAAATTATATTTGGTAAGTTGTGGTCTTTAGGGTGTGTTTACTGAATTCATAAGGAGCAGAGCAGTAGAAATATGAGGTGTCTGCTGCTTCTATCTCTTGTTTGCACTTGACTGTTTGATTTCTCTTTTTTTTGTTCCATGTGCCTATTCTACCTCCCTTTTAGATCGAGTCTTCCATTCAGTTCCTGAGATGGTGCCATGTTCTGAGGAATGGTAATTCTTCTCACCTATTTATATTCCAGAAAAACTTTGTATGCATACTTGTGTTATGTGACTTCTAGAAATGAACTATAGCCTTCTAGTGTCATTTTGTTTACTTCTCTGCAGAGATTAGTCTTTTTTGCCCTACCATTCTTTGTCTGTGTACCACAGAATGGACAACAGGCTTGTAAACAGCTACAACTCCTGAGATTTAATATCAGCCTTTTTCCTTTCGTGTTCTCCGTGACTACTAGAAATAAACTACTGTTATTTCTAGTGTAATTTTGTTTAATTTTCTGCAGATATTAGTCTTTTTGTCCCTACCATTCTATTTATGTAACATGTCAGACAACAGGCCTGTAAACAGCTACAGTGCTGAGATTTAATATTAGTCTTTTCAAAATACCTAGACGTGTAGTAGGGCTGGTGAATTGTTTAGATAATAATGCAAGTCCATGTTGGGTTTTCATAAATACTAGACCCCCCTTCCATTTGATGGGCAATATTTCTACACTGCAAACCTATTAATCTAACTTTTGAATTCCAGCTGTTACAGCTTTCTAACATAATGTTGCATATGCAGCGACGTGTCAAGTCATCTGATTGCTGTAGAACAAGCTCATCTATACACGCCACATGAATTGTTGCAAGAACACATGAATTGTTGTTCTAGTCTTTTGTTCTGCACCTACTGTCATGTATGTCAAACACATGGAAGTGTTGAATGTCACTTTTGCGCCCTAAGACTTAGCTTTAGCCATAATTAGTTAGCACAAGTCTTGTAGTATATGTGTAAATATGCTTGCTAGTGGCTCATCTATATCATGGACCTGTATATGCAAGGATCTATGTACTATGATCATCACTTGTCCAACTCGTGTATGTATGGAAGATTTAATATATTATTTCTATCGAATCAGATGGATTTGCTCAATGTGATTATAATGCCTTCTCTATGAATAAAAGTGGATTTTCAAAGTATTCAAATTGGATTGGTATCTATATTTGTTATATAATTTTGCTAATTTTAGATGCCAATGCGGGCATGTTTTGTAAATGCCTTGGAAATGGTTTTGCCAACATATAAATTGTCAGAAAATGTTCCAACTGTCGACGTAGGTCTTAACTGTCAGGAAAGGTTTAACTATCGGCGAAGGTTTCAACTGTCGGCGAAGGTACGCTGTTTGGCTACATGATAACTGTCGGCAATTCGATTAACCGTCGGCAAAACTTTCTCCAACGGCTTCTAACGCGACTGTTTGTAAACTGTCGGTAAAGATTTTAGTAGGAGGCTATCTGTCGGGAAAGGTGACATTTGCCCACTTTAAAAAGTGTCAGCAAAGGTATGTTGTGTTATAGCCCTTGAAATGTTTGGAGCAAGTCTTTTTAACATACTGTCGAGATCCGAAGTGATTGGGCAGCTCAAAAGACCTCCGGACTGTGTTGCCAAGGAGGCTCCAGACCATTGGTGAGGGTTCAGACGCCAGGGTTAACACTGAGCCTAAGAAAGAGGCTCCAGACCAGACCCTACAGGGCTCTGGACCATATGAGAGTGAGTCCGGTGCTATGCAGTTTGATACTATGCTGAGGGTAAGGCTCCAGATCGAGTCTAGAGGTTGTGTTCGGACCTGAGTCCGGAGCAAAACAAAGAGCTCTAAAGTGTGGAAAAAGGTTCTGGACCTAGTCCGGTGCCGACCTCCGGACCATTGGTTAGCGTCCGGAGGTACTGAGAACAGTAAGGACACTGTTGTGTCTGTCAGGATCCGAACCATGGCTATATAGTATGGAGCCCCATGACTAGTCTAGTCTGGAGGTTCACAGACACAATATGAAGTATGTAACGGCTAGTTGGTCGGTTGGGGTTATATATAGTTGACCAACTCATCCATTCTAGCTATCTTGGCCATTTGATCAGCTGAAGGAACCTTGCGAGAGAGCTTGAGAGTCCAAGAGCCTAGTGAGGGATTAAGTTGAGAGATTCCAACACTTAGAACCTCATTAGTGAGATTAGGAGTGACAAATGTGCATCCATCCACCTTCATAGTCTTGTTTGTGTCAAGTGAAGGTCTTGTGCTTGTTACTCTTGGTGATCGTCAGCACCTAGACGACTTGGTGGCTATCAGAGGCATGGTGATCATCCAGAGCATATGGATGACCCTCCTCCAACTCTTATGATTGGTTGTGGGCGATTCATCGAGCTGGAGTGGAAAAAATCAGCCCGCAGAAAGCACTTGGTCCTTGCGCGGATCAAGGGGGAGCGTTACCCTTGAGCAGGCGCTCCAATGAGGACTAGGGCGGAGTGTTCACTCCTCGATACCTTGTCAAAACATCAACGTGTCAACATCCTGCTTCCTCCTTCCTCTCTGCTTATTGCAATTACTTTCAAGCATTGCTTTTTGCATTACTTTCTTGTTGCTTGAGTAGAATTGCATAGGGTTTAAGTTCTTTCCTTGAATTTCTACTTGGTTTCTAGCTAGGACATACTTTGTAGGCACTAGGGAGTAATTGACATTTGCTTAGGATTTAATTTTTGCTTTAGAAATTTAAATAATCCCAATTCACCCCCTCTTGGGCATCTTGATCCTTTGAACCACTACTGGCCTAGGCCCTAGCTAGCTAGAGCTTAGTGATAGGGAGAGATGTGAGATAGAGTTTGGGGAAGTGCCAGAGTTGTCGGTAGCATAGCCAAGCTTGTACCTTGATAAGGTTGTGTTTAGATTGGAGTATTTTCAAAGGAAAACTGTAGGAATCAAGAAACAGAGGAAAGGAAACCAAAACTGCACTTGGAACGAAGGAATTAAAGTTTCCTTTCCTTTGGATTCCTGTAGCTAGATGTCGATTTCATAGGAAAAGAAGAATCCACTCCAACCTCTTGTTTTCTTTTCCTTTTGTGATTGCTCGAGCAAATGACTGATTATAAGCAGTGGCTCACCAGAGAAGCGAGTCCACTGGCCTCGTCGCCTGCCACCACTGGCCGCCACCCTGCTCGCAGCAGTCACGCCACCCACCCTCAGCTCTCTCTGACGGATGCTTCTATTCCAGTGAGGAAGAGAAACAATACTAATTGAGTGAAAGAATGAATAAGAAATGCTAGCATGTCGGCCCTATTCTAGGTTTTAATTGATATATGTATCAGCTTTGTAAAATAAAAAATATGTGTTGTTAGTTTAATATAAAGCATGGTGTTTGTAGCTAATTCTAAAATTCCTATGCTAGTCATATTCATGCATTCCAAACATATATTCCTATAAAATTCTTGTGTTTTTCAATTCTCTGTTTTACACCTTCATTCCTTTCATATTCCTTCGTTTTCTTCATTCCAAGCAGGCCCTAAACACATGATTTGTACCTCGATAGATACATTCACTAAGTAAGTGTTCATGACTCTTATGGTAGTAAGTCTTTTGATTAGTTAATCTTTACTCTTATTCGCTTGTGGGTTCGTTGTCTGTTCTCGTAGTTGATACTCTAGTAGACGGCTTCTCATAGAGAAGGATAACCCTATATAATGCTAGAGTAGTAGTCTATAGATGGATAAACCTATACTTGGAGGGTGGTGTCTAGGCTAGATGCTACCTTCTTTTGCCTCGTGCCCCACGGTTGAGAGGTAGGTGCAGGTGGTGAGAGCCCTAGCCGTCCCTTCTAATCCCCCACGTTCAGGTTTGATATAGAGTTAAAGGCCGAGATCACTTGGTAGACCAGGTGTGATCCAGAGGACGAAGTAAGCTAGTAGAAGTGGAGTGTTGACGGTGGATAACATCAACATTTAGTACTACTATAAACATGAGAAGGGGCACGTATACCACCACAATTAGTGCAGGTAGAAAAAGGAGTAGAGAAGGACAACATAGAAGAAGTTGTACCATAAGATTTGCCACAAGAATTACACCAAGATTTTCATGACACAACTCTCTTACCATTTCCACACAGAAATAGAAATGTCAAAACAGACGAACAATTTGGTAAGTTTGTAGAGGTAATTTAGAAATTATATATCAACATTCTGTTGCTAGATGCCATGCAGGTACCTCATACGCGAAGTATCTAAGACACGTCCTCAACAACAAAAGACCACTATCTTCTACTCAAGTCGTCAAGTTAACAGAGTAGTGTAGTGTGATAATTCTGAATTCTTCTCCTATCAAGAAGAAGGATCCAATGTGCTCCCACTATTGATTGCTTGATCGGAAATCAGAATTTCAAAAATGCTTTATGTGATCTTGGAGCAAGTGTAAGTGTCATACCCAAGAAGGTTTTCGACAAGCTCAACTACTCTACGCTCACACCCACGTCAATGTGCCTGCGAACCAGGGCTAAAGGGGGGACATTTAGTCCCGAATCCTTAGCCCCGGTTCAAACACCGGGGCTAAAGACTCTTATAGACCGAGGTTAAAAGCCGGGTCCGTACTAGTGGTAGCTGTCACAGTCCGCCTGCTGCGCTCCCTAGATCGACCTGCACCCCACGCTTCGTGTTAGGCTATTCTAGATCCTCTAGATCCAATCCAGCAGGCATCAGCCATCACCACATGCAATCGGCAACGGCACCTGGCGGGGAACTGGCGAGCTGAAGTGTTCCGTGGCTGTGCCTGCATAGATTCTCGACAACAGAGGCCAGATGGTTGGGGCCTGTGGCGCTAGGGTGCCGGCCATGGTCAACAGGTAATGGCGGAGGTAGGCTGCGCCATGAGATGTGGGCTGAGCAAGGGGCAGCGTGCAGGTGGCAAAGCGTATGTGCGGTATGATGGGAGTAGTAGGCAATGCAAAATAATGGATGACACTCATCCGATTCTTACTCTTACGATGACTATTACATCTTTAGAGGGTGTTAAGTTCCTAATTTCGTCCAAAATATTTTGAGTTTTGACTCATCATTTTGCAAAATGAAACTAAACACCACCTATAATTTTTGGTAAAAAGTGCTCGTCATTCTCTATTTTAGATTTTGAACTTAAGAGGCCAAAATAAACCCAAAAGTAATGCAGCCCTTACCCACTCCATCAAAAATTTGGCACTTTAGATGGAACTAAACACACCCATGAAAAACTTGGCATTTTGTATTTTATTAGTCTAAAGTAGTTGATATTTTATATTTTGTATTTCATGGAGAACTAAACACATCTTTATTATTTTTGTTTCGATCAGCTTTTATTTTATATCATATTTGCCTATGTGGCGTACCACGGCGGAGCGACACCCTGGCACACGGTCAGCATGGGCAGGCAAAATGTCCTCTCTGCCCTGACCCTTTCTTCACTGTCTTCTCGACGCGCTGTAGTGGAATGCCGATGGCTATGCGCAGCTGTTGCTGGCGCGCAGTTTTTCTCACGTTCAGACGCGTTTCCTTCTGTTCCGCGCCCATTTGCTTGGCTTCCGCGGGCAGGTCTCGTGACTCGTGAGATCGCACGGCAAACGTAGAGTCCGTGCAGCCGGCCGGAGGCAGCTGAGACCGCACGGGGCTCGCAAGGTCAGGTTCAGCTGGGCCTGGGCGCCAGCTGCTGTCCACTGTGCTAGCGATTTCAGAAGACTCTGCTGCACAAACATTCGTACTGTTAGAGCGCTGACGAATGGAGTACTACTGTACTATACGTATCGAGTTCACTTACGTCATTACTCCAATTTCTCAAGAACATGCGAAGCACGAGTCCAAAGCCCATGACAACTCAGGATGCATCCAAACTGATCGATCAAGAACGACAGTTCAAGGGTACAATTAGCATGTACTCTGTAATTACTGTAGTTAAGTATGCATGTGTTAGTCGTACGCACGTTGTGACAGATCCTGCATAAGCTAGGAAATTTAAAAAGTACTCCTACTTAATTATGAAAATATATTCCTTACTTAATCAAATGATGTTTATTGGATATATAAATTATTTATACTCCTACTGAAAAAACGTATTTACTGGCTCCCCTAAAACACAGCACAGTCAGTTTCAGTTATCACACGCGAAAAAATAGGTCCGGACGGTTCCGAACCGTTCTACAGACGGTTTACTTAAAACATCCGTCAGCCATTTCTACAGACGGTTTCTTAAGACAACCGGTTGTAAAAATCGATTTGTACAGGCGGTTCGTTAAGACAACCGCCATTAGAAATCGACCTCGGATTTTTCCACTGATTTTCTTGATTTTTGTAAACGACCTCGGATGGAAAAAACTTTCTACATGAAAGTTGTAGATATCGAAAAGTTATGAAACTTTGTGGTTGACATCTTTTTCATTTGAAATCATTTTGTCATCGAAAAATACGTTCGAATATGTCAAATTTGAAATTCAAAATTTTATAAACGACCTCGGATGGAAAAACTTGCTACATCAAAGTTGTAGATCTCGAAAAGTTATGAAACTTTTTAGTTACAACGTTTTTATTTGAATTCGTTTAGTGGCTGAAACAATCAATTTACACTCGGTTAAGTATAAAATGGAGTGAACTAAAACCGAATCTAGACACAAGTTAGTCATGGATGAAGTGGTAGAGGAGGGATCGCGCGAGGGTGAGGTCTCGGGTTTGAATCCCCGCCGGAGCGCAGTTCGAGGGTGAGGTCTCGGGTTCGAATCCCCGCCGGAGCACAGTTCACGATTTTACGCGAAAAAATGCACAACTTGCGACTTGAGACGGGCGGCCGGGTAACTAGTGGCCTCTCCCCATAATTTATTTATTTTTTCTATTTTAAAAACGTGATTTCTATTTTAGAAACACAAATTCTGGACAACATTTCTAGAGGCGGTTCGTTAAGAGAACCATCGTTTCTACATTTCCGCCGGTAGAATTGAGTCATTTCTACTGGCCCCCAGCGCACGGTTGTGAAAAACGCCTGTACAAATAGTTTCACAATCGTCTGTATAGGCGCTTTTTGTACTAGTGATATGTTCTACTAATCTTTCTTTCAGATGTACTACTACCCCTTGATTAGAATCAGATCGCATGCACTGGACTCTGGAACCTTCGCCGGCTAGGCTGAATAACATGTGGAAAAGGATCAAAGAAAAAAGCCCAACGACAGTGAAGGACTCAAACCGAAAACACCGAAAAGGGAACTCTCAATCCCTAAAGAAAAGAGGAAAGAGCTCAAGAAAAAATACTTTAGAACTAGTCTCAAAAGTACTTCATCAAGTCCTCTACGTGAATACGCATCCAACGCAACAAGTGAAACTTGATTCGAAGTCCGGACAAGAAAAGAACGGGCGAAAACATGGAGCTCTGCACAACACCCGAACTTGCTCAATCCAACTCCGATTGAACTGAGAATTTGTAGGGAGGTTTGCGAAGTAGATGTGACTCTACTCCATAAAGATCCTGATCATCATCCTCTCACAAATCACAGAATCAACAAGAACCCAAAAAATAGAGTAGAAAAGAACCAAGAACCAAAACGCGATCGATCTCTTTGCTCACCCCAAACCACAACAAATCCTTCAGTGGTAATCCTCACAAGGGATCACAACAACAACTCCAACAAACGGATAGACAAACAATTGAACACGGACAAAGATCGGGCGGAAAGATCAGGAAGGGAAATTGCAAAATGTGAAGAACGCAAACACAAAAAAAATCAAAAGGGAATCCCGAAGGTCCCAAGGAGGTTTAGGCTCCCCTTCCGATCAGCACCAAGTTTTTACACGAAGACAAATTCTTGGACCTCAAGCAAGAATTCTAGAGAGAGGAAAACCTAGGAATATGGATGGAGGAATAGGAAATGCAAGAGGTGAGGATGATGAAAACCCTTCATCCCCGAATAAGGAGGTCTAAATGAACATTTTCATTTAGCCCCCCCCCCGATACATGAGAGAATCACCTAGCCTAAGACATTGTGAGTCAACTCCACCGAAACCTAGGTCCTTGCTTTAATCAGATGACGCCACTTCCTGCTAGGACTTGTCGTTGGCTCCATGCAATCTCTAAGATTCCACCACGTGCCATCCCTGCTTCCTCCGAAGCTCCTCCAGGGTTTTGAGGCCCAAACCCATAAACCGGTCCAACGGTGGTTTGGCAGCTCAACCACCAAACCCCGAGTTTTGAGGCCCAAACTCGTAAACCGTCCTCCAATGGTTTTGAGGCCCAAACCATCAAACCGCTCGCGAGTAGCGTACTCCATACGCATCCCCCACATCGACACGTGTCACCGTGTCCTCGACCGCCCGAATGCCAAGTCCTTGAGTCTTCTCGCTCGACTCGCTCGCCCGCCGTCTTGACTTGGTCAACATGGTCTACTCCATGTCTTCTCGCACTTGTCGATGCCAAGTGTCAGCCACCGCGGCTAGTCCTCTGGCCCTCATGTTCATCAGTCCAAGCCTCGCGTCCGTCCTTCACTGCTCTCAGTCCATCGGCACAACACACCTCTACTTGACCTTCACCTCGCTATTGACTACCGCCTCTAGATTCGACACCTGCACAACACAAGCCAAGAGATATGCACACTTCTCCTTTCGTAGTTGTTGACGCCAAAAATGGGGTCTTCTAGCGTCAGCACTGCGTAAGGCCTGTAGAGACCGTGCAACAACAGAGCTTGATCTCCTAAACCTCTAAAGTGGCTTAGGCCACTTCAGTGATTGATCTCAGGTGTGCCAGTCAATTTGACCTGTAATTGACAAGGAGATGGAACGTCAAATTATGGAACTTGCCGGTTATTGCCAGACATTCCCATGAGTGTGCGGCTCTCTTATAGTCGTTGAATGTAGGATATTGACTAAAGAGTCAACTCCAAACAGTTCAAAGTGCAACAATAATGTATGAACGACTATCACAAGATATTCATGCACAGGATGTATGATTAGCCGATCTTATTATAAGGATAAGGTAAAGATGCGACACACGTAACATCATCGACATCAAACTAACAGAGCTACTGAGCATAGCAGATAAAGATTAACCATGAACAGAGGTGTGTTCCCATGCAACTATGATGACAATGAACCCGATAACCTGACCGATCTACTAGCATTGGGGTGTTTCCATGCAGCCATAAAAGTAAACAAGCTAGGCCACGTCTAGTACATTCAATAGATGTGATGGATTAATACAATAAAGTACATGCATCGTATGATTGAAGTGCAACCAGATCGGCTACGTTAGCTGATATGGGATCCATGAAGCTTGAACAAGATCCACACATCCAGCCCCGGACGTATCTAAGTTTGGATAGACGTAACCCAACACACATGGCAGTGGGGTCCGATAGATGCAGCCGTACCACATATGTTGAATTAGATCCAACCACCCTCAAACCAATCTAATAACCGAATATATGTCTCGAACCCACAACATGTGACAACCGCAACCAAAGGATTAGCCGATGTGATCTTAGATCTATCACTTGTCTAAGTATGAAGGTAAATCCATTGGAGGGAATAGGTATCAGTAGAAAATAAAGCGCAGGACAATCCATCAGTTCAGATTGGGCATGATATTGTCGCAATAGATTTGAACAAAACATGGCAGACAATATCGATAACTTAATGAATCTATTAGATTGCCAATCTAATAGAGCCGATAACTAGCTCGAAGCCACGATTCATGTGAGATTGAAGCAATGCAGCCCCATGAATAATAGATTCAAACTGATAACTAGCTCACACCGAGATTGTACGAGTTACACGATATAGCCGTACAAACGAGACTTGAACCGAGGCTAGACTTACAAGCAAATAGGAGGTCAATCTAGTCGATGCAGCCCAATCCGTTGAAGGTTCACCGAAATCTACTCTACTCCTACTCCTAGGGTTGGCCGGAGGCCGGAAACTAAGTGCTAGTTGTGTATTGGATTGATTGGATGTCCTTCTCATTTCCTAAGCCTTGCTATTTATAGACCATAGCATGTACCCTAACCGGCCGTCACACAAGTCCTGATAATAAGGAAACAAAATATGAATTGGGCCTCAATCCATTCCATTGCCGAGATTGTCGCACACGTTTTGTCGCAACCGGCCGAAAGATCTTTCCGTGATCTTATATTTCCTTAGTCGACCTTTCGGGTCCATCTTGAATATCTCCTCCGAAGGCCTGCTAGGGGGCCCATAAGTATATATCTGACCATACAAAAATACGGTGTTAACACATGCCCCCCAATTTTCGGATAAACTTGTCAACATGTGTCACACCAACAGTCGTCTCGCTTTCCATAAATAAATCTGCACTGTTGGGGACCGAATCGGCCAACTCCCCTGTTTCCGCTAACTTCACGCCATACCGCGTCCTTAGATCAATTCTTCATCTCTGTAGAACATCTATATAATGCTATGTTCCCCACAGCTTCGATACACATTCATAGCCATTCTATACTGTAGCCTTCCGGAATCTCCAAGAATCATCAAGAAAACCCCAGTGGCCGGAGATGATAGCCATGGGAAACGCCCGACCGAAGGACCGCCATCGGATGGTTTTTCTTCCCGTCGACGCCTGCATATGACACGGTTACCGATCTTTCATCCATCCCAAGCTTTCTCTTGGTAAGGTTACCATTTGTTTACTGATTCATTCCCTTCAGATCTTCAAACGGTAGCGATGCTTCGGCGTCTGCCTCCGATCTTGATGGCGCTAACCTGGCGGCCTATCGCACCATGATGGAAGAGCGCTGCCGACTCCGCGAGACATACTCGGAGTCAACCAAACAAGTGAGGTGTCTTCAAAATTCCTCCGATGCTCACCAGGTGGCCGCGGACGCCATTGAGAACGAGATTGCAGAGACGAGGTGTTGACTCTCTGAAGCCGACGTTCAAGTGGCACGTAATGCATACTTATCTGCCTCAGAGCTCCCATGCCTCTTCTTCATCCTCTGTTTTTGACAGCACTGATGGCGCAATTGGAGAACCTGCGTCACATAGCCTCCACCGCCGCCAATGCCGTGAATGCTCAAGGCGATACCCTGAACCAGCGCCTTCAGGATATTCCACTCTAGATCCGGGAGATCGCTGCCCTTACTACCGCCGAAGCCGCCACCGACTACCAACTCCCGGCAGTAGCGCCTGGATTTCCCAAGCGTGAGGGACCCCGAGATCATGAAGATCTCCAGGAAGCCTTTTAGGAGCTCGGCGAGACGATAGTCAACATGACCCATACCAAGGACATTGTAAACAAAGCGTTCCTCGACAATTAGTTTGTACTATGCATGAATCAACACAATAATCTCGAAATGTCTCGTGTATCTCATCTGGGATTATGATGGTTGTCATGATTTCACTTTTGTTTTTACCCGAATGAGACCACCATTCCATGTCCTTGACATCATCGAGCTCCTCATGAGCTGTGATTAGTCGATTCACACCTTGACATCCAAAACTTCGATCGGCTACTTAGCCGATTCCCCCCTGTAGCGGACTTTACTTTAGCCCACCGAACATACATCTCTCCTATTTATGCCGAAGTCATAAATATCAGTCAGACGTCCTCGAAGCAGTATCCAGTGCATATCCCCCTTTCCTGCTATTTCGCTAAAGCGCTCCATGGAGAACTCCGGCGAACGTCCAGCAATCAGCTCTTCCGGCAGTGTTCTGCAGCCACCACGATACCGGCTTTTTAGGTAAGCAATTGCTACCTCTTCATATGATTCGCCCTGTTGGAAGTTTGGCCATCTTTCAGTTCTAGTGCTGGTGAGCCGAACTCTACCCCCATTGCGTCACTCTCAGATGACAACATGTGGGATCTCTTCCAAGGCATCTTGGCGGATAGGCGTCTTCTTCACGAGGAACGCAAGAGGTCATTTCTCTTGGAGGGAGAGTTGGTATCAGCCAAAACCACCATTGCAAATACCCTGACGCTTCTGGGTTCCTTCAATGTCAAGGCAGAAGGTATGCCTTCAGACTCTGTGAATTGGTTCAGTACAAATCCTTATTACCGCAACCTTGACCGATTAGATCTGCCTTGATCATATCGGCTATCTCGACTGATGCACTTCTCCGGTGTTCTGTCAGAACTAGTTCGCCTCTCCGACGCAATAAACATGTTGGCGGACTCTCTCTCTATGCTCATGGCTCCACCCCAGAAGAGCGCCCTGCTCACATGTCAATGCGCTTATGGAGCCACCTTCGCTCTCTCCGTTGCAGAGGTCTCCAGCGCAGGTATCTCCAGCGTCGTAGGTCCAAGCTTCACCAGCACCCATACAAGGCACGACTTCCTTGCGATGATGGGGAAATTCCAACCAGTAGGGCAGGACGTCGCTGAAGTGATGCCCGTGGACAAACTGATCGTCTGCTTGTCTTTAGAATAGAAGTTGACTCTTTTTGTAAATACACCCCATGGCTGTACATCTTTCCCCTGCAATGACCATCATGTGGGTAATGTTGTCTTTATGCTGTTAGGGTGATCTGGTTTTGTTTGAACCGTGCCCCATCCCTTTTCTTTTTATTTTATATATTTTTTTATCTAAAGGTGATACACCGTATCGGCTATCCCTAGCTCCAGGCTGACCATTGTTGCGCTGAAGGCGATATGAATCATACCGGCTACCTATCCTGACCGACTATGATGTGTCAGCTCATACGCTGGAGTAGTGCTTCCGAAATGTTCCCCCCTCAAGATTTCCAGAATACTTTTCTTCCTCTAGAATTCCATAAGCCTCATCCGGAACACTTTTCGCAGTCTGGTATGGGTTCTCCTAGTTTGGTGTCCATCCACTGTATTTACTGTCCTTAGCTCCAATGGGCAGGATGACTTTCCAAACCAAACCCCCTTTGAGCCTTTCCTCCCTGTCAGCATTTTATATCAGCCCCCAAAGACCCGTTTGACACTGATACGAGAGAAGGAACCAATAATCCTATGACAATCTCCATCATGCTCCAACACTCATTCTTGCATTCACATAGGCCGTGTGGTCGACTAATCCCCAACCGAGACTATTTGGGAAGAGTTTCACATGTAGTCTGGTTATCGGCAGTTGTCGGCCTAATCGGGGAAGCATGCTTGAGACTTGCACCCCGAGGCGGTGCCGAGACGACCCCAATGCTCCTGCCTCGCTCGCGGTAGGTCCATCAAAGAATGGCGCCAGTGGAGTCATATCTACCAAAGTGATTTCCTTCTTATGACTATGAGTGACAAAGTCGGCTATCCTCTAGCCCTTTGATCGCCTTGGCTGACCCGTAAGGACCCATCCGCCGATCCTCCATCAGAATAGGCTTTGATAGCATGTTCTTGACAACGTCAAACTTTGACACCACCATGAACTCGGGTGTGTTGACACCAGAAGTGGCAAACGGGAAAAGACTGCAAGCATACGGTTGTCAAGTGTAGCTTTCACCGGGAGTATTCCAGGTATCATATTTTCCACAGGGAACGAGAAGTGAGTTAACTAGGATTATGGATATGTCCTATGATGGATCAAGGGAGACTATGATAACTGGGTTGAGAGGTTCGATATAGCAAAGTTATCTAACAAGGTATAGCTAGTTATACTGGCTTTATCAGCCCTTCTCTTGCAGGAGCCGATGGGATAGATCAGAAAGAGGACAAAACTCTAACCAGACCGTGCCATCATCTTGTATTGAGGCCCTACCTTTTAAGAACTTATCTGACACACATGGTGGAATACGAAGACTATATAGAGCTGTCACCTTCTACTAGAATTCACGAACAATCCATGCGATAAGCGGTTGACAAAGGCAAGATCTAGTCTAGACACCACGTCTACCCTATTCTTACTACTTTAACCCCAGCTAAGGACTAAAGCACTCTACTTAAAGTAAAGCGATGAACAAGCGTGAAAAGATGTATAACAACTATGCCAAAAGTAGAGTATCAAATGCTATAAAGAACTCGGAGGAATCACTTACAAGTGTTGAACTTACAAGAGAATCACATCCGCTGAGGTACAACTCGGCGAAGACGCCTGAAGGACCGAGAACGGCGACCAGAGGGGGGGGTGAATGGGAGACAAATAAAATTCAACTCAAAGACTTGGCCCTTGTCCCAAACTCACACCCAAAACTTGACCTCGGAAGAACCAACTCACACACGACCTAACAAGTAGGTGGACACCTTAGGAAGACCCCTAAAGGTGCAGCGGAGCGGTCGGAGAAGATGGTGAAGGACCGAGAACAGCGACCAGAGGGGGGGTGAATGGGAGCCAAATAAAATCACACTCAAAGACTTGGCCCTTGTCCCAAACTCACACCCAAAACTTGACCTCGGAAGAACCGACTCGCACACAACCTAACAAGTAGGTGGACACCTTAGGAAGACACCTAAAGGTGCAGCGGAGCAGTCGGAGAAGATGGAGAACGATCAAAGCCACGAACTCCAAACCGATACACCGAGAGCGGTACTCTCAACCCCTAGAGAGAAGAGGCAAGAGCACACCCAAAAATACTTATGATAACAGGTATCAAAAGTGCCTAATCCGGTTCCTTACGTGAATACGAATCCAACGCAACAAACATAACTTGATTCGGAGTCTGGACGAGAGAGAAAAGGCCAAAACAGCGACGAAGAAAAATCCTGAAAACCTTGCCGGAATGGCGACGGACGCTGGCGACGGACACTGCGGAGGGCGAAGGACTGAGTCCGACGGGCGATGGACGCTACTCTGTCAGGAGCGTCCGACGCTCAAAAAACAGCCCGAAAACCGCAAAGAAATCACCCGATCTACACACTCGGGAGGTTTGAGGGGAATTCCTTCGGTGCAAAGATGCTCCTCATGAATATGAACAACTTGGTTCAAACGGATTTGCAAGAGCTACTCCCTACAAAGAGAAATCATCTCGGGAAAAAGAGGGAGCGAAAGCAAAACGTGAAGAACACAAGCAAAACGGGGACACGATCAAGAAGTCGAAGCCACCATGGCTTACGTAGGTAACGGCCTCCGATTCCTCGCAACAAACTCAAGTACTTATAGAGGTTGGTGAAATCAACCTAGGGATCTCATGAACTAGAGAGAGGGTAGAGAGAGAGAGAGAGTGGGGGCAAAATGATTAGGGTTCAAGAGATGGGATGAGGGATAACCCTTCACCCCCTACTTAACGGGCTTTGGCTATTTCCCAAAGACCCCCTAGATACATTGAGTGAACTACCTAGCCTAAGCATTGCAGTCCAAGATCCTAGTAATATCTCCCGCATTTTGAATGGACGGCCCCGCTTCTTGCCGGGAGTTGTCGTCGCCTCGACGCAACCTCCAGGATTCCGCCACGAGCCATCCCCGCTTGCTCGGAAGCTCCGCCTAGGTTTTGAGGCCCAAACCCAGGAAACCCGCCACCGGTAGCTTTGGGCTCAACTAGCGAACCCCGAGTTTTGCGTCCCAAACTCGGAAACCGACGCAGATGGTTTTGAGGCCTAGACCACCAAACCACTCGACGCGAGCCACCTTGTCTTTGTCCGGTCGGACTCCGAGTCCCCTGAGCCTCCGCTCGACTCGCGTGTCCACCGTCTTGACTCGGCCGACTCGGTCTACCTCCATGTCTTCTCGCACTCGCCGGTGCCAAGTACTAGCCACCACAGCTAGTCCGCCGGCGCCCATGGTCCCTCAGTCCGAGCCTTGCTTCCGCCCTTCACCGCTCTCAGTCCATCGGCATGGCAAGCCTCTACTTGACCTTGTCCACGCCATTGACCATTGTCACTAGGCATAACACCTGCACACCACAAGCCAATAGACAGGCACACGTTTGCTTTCGCAAAGGGTTAGAATAAACCGCTCAAACTGAAACACTCACGTGTTGGTCAATCACTCATCATCAAAGCTGAACATACATGGGTACTTATCCACCATGTGTTCGCAATCTCCCCCTTGATGATTGCATTGTCAATACAAGTGCATTTCAGATTTCAGCCACAAGGTAAAGCTCTCCAAATGACCAAAAAGTTACCAAATCCAAAATGGGGTCACTTGAGAGAAGCAAACACGATACCAATTCAAAACGTATCCTCAACAACGCCTCACAACAATGCCACTTACCGATGCCAAACAAAAACACATGGGCAATACAAAGCTAGCCCTCAAGAAGAGGCAGAAATGGGCTCAACTCCGCTAGCAAGTCCAAGATACCAATCACAAACTCTCAAAGCTCAGAAAACCAATTTAAGCTCTAAGGGAGCTCAAAAGATACCAATTGAAACCACTTACGTCCCTTAATGCTCAAGAAACAATCGAAGCCAGCCGTTTGCCCCTTTCCACAGCTTCCTGCAGGCATCCGGACACTATTTTCTTGGGGGGTCCGGACCATCGCAAGTGCGTCCGGACCCTCCTTCCATTTGAAAATGGCCGTTGGTGCCCTTCCTGGTGCCGACGTGTCGCATCCGGATGCGTCCAACAGTAGTGTCCGGACCCTGCTTCTTCTGCGTTCGGACCCTCACACAGAGAGAGTCTAGAGAAAGGAAAAGCCCGGACACGCATCCGGTGTCCTCGGTCCAGACCATGCTTAGCGTTCGGACCCTCTGCTCAGAGAAGTCCAGTGAGCGCAGGACTCCGGACTCACGACCGGAGTCAGCGTCCGGACGATGATCTGCGTCCGGACCTCCTGTCCAGAAGCGCTGAGAGCTAGGGTATGCCACCAGACGCATGTCCATTGGTCCGGTCGGCCTTTGCCCTGCGTCCGGAGCCTCTCTGAGTGGCCAACCGAGCCACTTCTTCTCCAAGATTCCATGTGCTAACACCCTGTGATCCAACTGTTGTTCACCTGTGTTAGCCTTTTACAATATAGTTCATGGATTTTAGTTCATGTTTGTGTCACTTAGGCTTGTTTTATATGGATATGCAATGCAAACCTAGTGGCACATGATAACCGCAATCGACACGGGTTTTCCCTTCTTGATAGTACGGCTATCTATCCTAAATGTGATCACACTCTCTATAGTGTCTTGATCACTAAAACAAAAATGGCCCTATAGATATACCTTTGCCTTGAGCCCATTTTTGTTTTTCTCTTTCTTCTTTTCCTTAGTTCATGGAGCACTTGATTCAACATGATCATCCATCTAGCTCCATGTTCCAAGGTGGACCACCCTATCTTGATCATACACTTAGTTCAAGGGTTAGTCCATAGGTTTCATCAATTAACCAAAACCAAACAAGGTCTTTCAATGTCCCGGTTGTTCAACTCAACCTGCCTCCGATCATCTCTCTTCCTCCTAAAGCAAAACTTAGCCAAGTGCCCATCCCGCTCATAATACTCACAATGGTACCTCACCACACTCTTGGTAGGCACTCTCTTGTTGGGTTGGGTGGCTCTAGCTTTCTTAGGAAGGGGATCACTAGAGATGTCTGGCAGGGTGTCAATTGGGTTGCGAAGGTGGTTCGGTTTTGCAATCCACACTTGCTTTTGTGGAGTATTTTTGGTGGTTCTTCAAACACACCATCTCTCACAGAAAACTTAGAGGGGTTGGTAGGCTTAGGTGGAGTGATCTTGGTAAGCTTGGGAGTTGTGGTGGGTTTCTCATTTTCGCTCAAACCACTGCACTCACCGATCTTACCGAACATGCTATCGTCCTTCCCACCTATAGCAAAGCCTACTCCCATGCTGCCAGCCCTTTTGCATTGGCTGAGCATCATCCCCAACTGCGGCTCTCGGCAAGACACCTAGCTCAAGATGGACCGAAGGTATGTGTTTTTTTTCCTCGGTACGCATCTTGTCGTGTCTGCACGACGCAATCTCAAGCTCCAAATCCTCAAAGCGTTCCGACTCTCTAGTTCTATCTGAGCTGACCTTCTCTAGCACAACAATCCTAGCATCCCTTTGTGCCAGCTCAGAACGCAAGCCTAAGCAAAACTTGCACGCACCAAGTAAGCTAGGCCTACCCTTCTGCTCACTGACCTCCTCAAGTAGAGTGCCATACTTGTCCTGGAGAGTGACAAGACTAGACATGTGGATGGCACAAGCATCACACTCTACCTCCTCGGTAACCACCACTGACGCCTTAGCAAACTCTAGCTCATGCAGCGTGCTAAGATAATTAGCCTTGAAATCGTTCCTCTCGCACGCGGCACGCTTGAGCAAAGCATCCTGGCTCATCAAGGTGTCGTTCAGAGACTCAATCTCGAGAGAGAGGGACTCAACGGTGGGTGGTACCTCGGGTGTGTCGGAGTCGTAGTCGTAGTCGGGGCCTTCCTTGCGCTTGCCGACCTTGCCTTCTTCAATCGCCATGGTGCAAAAGCCACCGTGCTTGGCGTCGGCGTAGAAGCATTGGCCGTTGAACTTGTCCTCAACCTTTCCCTTCGACTCATCATCGCTTGAAGAAGCACCTCCGTCGGAGGTGGCATCGATGTTGCTGAGGGAGGCAAGGAAGGCTCTGTGCTTGGCCTTCACCTTGTCGATCACCTTCTTGGAGGACCTTCGGTGGTAGCCGCCTTTGGGCTTGTGCTTGTCCTCGAAGTGGTACTCGCACTTGTCCTTGCGCTTGGTGAAGTCGCCCGCAGCTTTCTTGGGGCAGTTTGCGATGAAGTGATCCTCATCACCGCAACGGTAGCACCCCTTGGCTGAGCCACCACGCCGACGGTTCAAACGGTTGTTCTGAAACCATGAGAACTTGGTGATGACCAAAGCCAGCTCATCATCTCCAAGAGCCTCCACTTGATCCTCTGTCACAGAAATCAAAGAGAAAGCGAACAAAGAGTGTGAAGGGTCAGAGGAGGAAGAAGACATACCGCCGGGGCCAAAAACCAACTCCATGGATGGTTTCGACGGGTTTTCAAGCTTGCCCCGGGTCTGGTAGTCAATCTCTGAGGACTTGAGCTTGCTGAACACCTCGTCCACGGTCAGAGCATCATATCCCAGTGACTCCTAAATGGCAGCCACCTTCATCTCCCACACCTTCCGATCAAGAGCATGCAAAAGATTGATAGCCATCTTATGATCATCATAAGGCAAGTTGGCTCGATTAGCACACATCTTGTTGATGATAGATTAGAAGCGAGTGAACATCCCATCAACAGATTCGCCAGCCAACTGAGCAAAGTTCTCGTACTCTCTGCGGTACGTGTCGAAGACTATGGAATGGATCTGAGGGTTGCCCTCATGATATCTCAAGAGTGTTTGCCAGATCTGCAGTGTCGTAGTGAGACTCGAAACCCGCTCAAACTCTGGAAGAGACAGACAAGAGAAGAGAATGCTACGGGCTCTTGTGTTTGACTCATGTTGCGTAACCTGGGCATCGGTGATTCGAGCCTCAAGAACCACGTAGTTCTAATTCTCACAAAATCTCCCAAAACTTTGTGTCAAGCCCTTGGAGGTAAGCCGACATGCGCACCTTCCAATAGGCAAAGTTGGTTCCATCGAAATAGGGAGGTTTACCAGCACCTCGCTCCATGTCGCCTTCGCGGATCAAGAACCGTGTAAGGTGGATTGATCCTTAACCGGCTCTGATACCAATTGAAGGACCGAGAACGGCGACTAGAGGGGGGGTGAATGGGAGCCAAATAAAATTCAACTCAGACTTGGCCCTTGTCCCAAACTCACACCCCAAACTTGACCTCGGAAGAACCGACTCGCACATGACCTAACCAGTAGGTGTACACCTTAGGAAGACCCCTAAAGGTGCAGCGGAGCGGTCGGAGAAGATGGAGAACGATCAAAGCCACGAACTCGAAACCGATACACCGAGAGCGGTACTCTCAACCCCTAGAGAGAAGAGGCAAGAGCACACCCAAAAATACTTATGAGAACTGGTATCAAAAGTACCTAGTCAGGTTCCTTACGTGAATACGAATCCAACGCAACAAATGGAACTTGATTCGGAGTCCGGACGAGAGAGAAACGGCCAAAACAGCGACGAAGAAAATCCTGAAAACCTTGCTGGAAGGGCGACGGATGCTGTAGAGGGCGACGGACTGAGTCCAACGGGCGACGGACGCTGCTCTGTCAGGAGCGTCCGACGCTCAAAAAACAGCCCAAAAACAGGCCCAGCGACGGACGATCGCGACGGACGCTGTTGTCAGCACTACGTAGCTTCCAGCGCCACCAACGGACCGTCCGACGCCAAACTCTGGAGCGTCCTACGCCCCCGAAATCTGAAAAAGCGATCCCGAAAATCGTTTTCTCTCCTCCAAATCTTCCCAAAACTCAACCAAATAAACTCCAACTACAACCAAACTTTGTAGGCATGATCCTTGTAGGGAGCTAATCCTAAGAAATCATCGCTCAATTCGGTGAGAATTAATGGGAAACGAGGATTTGGGGGAAAAGGGGCAAGAACGAAGAACACCGCAAAGAAATCGCCCGATCTACGCACTCGTGAGGTTTGTGGGGAATTCCTTCAGTGCAAAGATGCGTCTCACGAATACGAACAACTTGGTTCAAACGGATTTGCAAGAGCTACTCCCTACAAAGAGAAATCATCTCGGAAAAAAGAGGCAGCAAAAGCAAAACACGAAGAACACAAGCAAAATGGGGACACGATCAAGAAGTCGAAGCCACCATGGCTTACGCAGGTTAGGCCTCCGATTCCTCGCAACAAACTCAAGTTCTTACAGAGGTTGGTGAAATCAACCTAGGGATCTCATGAACTAGAGAGAGGCTAGGGAGAGAGAGAGTTTGTTGACACAAAAAGCGTCAGATCTGTGAACACCTCGGGCTATTACCCAAAGCTCGGTATTCCGGAGGCGTGCTAGTCGATTTGACCAATCAATCGACAAGGATGATAACTAGAACAAACTGAATGAGACGACAGCGATGCGCCCAGACGTCAAGGCTCAGATTGATCAAGGGTAACTAGAGCAGAGCTAGATGAGGCAAACAACGATGCGCCCGGATTGCCAAAGCCTAGAGGTACTCCCACGCGGAACTAGCAAGAATTTGACGGAGATCAAGGTGATGCAGCCCGTCAAAAGCTTGAAAGAACTCGTTGAAAACTATAACTAATGCAGTAAAAGGGTAAATTGCGATAAAAGGTAGAATAAGATAAAATTGGTTTGTTTTTGAATTGGATTGTTGTCTATTCCATAGCCCTCGGGCACATATTTATACTCCCGCATGGAGAGTTGTACAAAGACACGACACATATCTTTCCTAAAACAAACTCCTACTTTAAAGGAAACTGACTCGCGCAGGAGCCAGATAACAATATTTATTTCCTAAACAAACACACCTATTTTAAAGGAAAATAAACGACCCATGCAAGAGTCGGACTCAAACTACTATAATAACACTGGTACAAAACACCAGTTTCCTTATACTTCCTTTCGATGGAAACTTTCCATCGGCAGATCCCTTCAATCCGCACCTTCCTTCTTTGGCCACTTGTAATCCTTTGCTGCCGCTAAGTGCTAAGTCACGCCCATCGGCATCGGCAACGTTTTCTCTATCAGCTATCGACAGCATTTCTTCATCGGCAATCGGCAACCCCCTCTATCGGCAATCAGCAATGAGCCCTTATCGGCAATCGGCAATCATCTTCCATCGACAATCGGCAACGAGCCCTTATCGGCAATCGGCAACCACTCTTCATCGGCAATCGGCAATGACTCTTCATCAGCAATCAGCTTCAGCAAGACCTCACCAATTATCCTTTGTCGGCAAGGATCATCTAACCTTTATCGGCAATGCACTTGGCCTTCTGCAGCAGTCTTATTGGCAACATCGGCTCAGAATTTTCCCGATGCTGATGGAGAACGGCCATTGACCAATCAAGCCTCAGCCCACTTGACACGTGTCAAAAAACGGTGTCAACACATGCCCCCAGTTTCGGAGTGTATAACTTTACGTGCCGAAATTCTCTCCGCTGTAGCTGTTGTTGTAGCCGTTACCCCCGAGATAGGTGTACGGTTTCCTCGATCCCCATGTGTGGAACCGTAATTTAATAATAAAATCCCTCGATTGTAGCACAAACAGTTACAGACCACCTCGATCACCGCGCGTATCTACCGCGGGCCTCTCCACATTCCTGCACAGTGTGAAACAGAACCCCAAAATACCCCTGAACAGGCTTATAAAAGTTACCAGGATCCACACTATCCCTTTTACCCGAGTCCATTTTTACTTTCACCTTCCTGCCTTCGTCTTCAACCTCCGGCCGCTCTGAAGAACACAGGCTCAAGCAACAGTACTCCTTCGCAATCCAAGGACGAACCAAGCATCCCTCTGACTCCAAATGGTGATCCAAGTCGACATCCCGAAGGTAAGACTCATTCTCCATTCAATCCAACCTCTCTGCATGGTTCTTTTCCCCGCAAAAACCTGGTTTTATCCCCATTCTTCTTTCTGATTCATCCCTTCTTCTTCGAACCCTAGGAGCTGTACAACAAAGTAGTCATCCCACTCGCTGGTTCCAATCTCAGCTGCCTAGGCCCAATGGGCAATCCAGACCCCACCTTCATCATTAATGCAGAAACCAACTGGGTACCGTTTAGATCTGAGAGCTTTGATCTAGGATTGTGGAAGGACACATTCCACTCATGGCCCAAGCCTACTAAGGGATGGAAGAACTGGTACCTGAGAGTAGTTAGATCACAGCAAGTATACTAGCAGGAGCGTAACCTGGATCAGTGTGTTAGGCTTTCAATTGCCGATATGGAGAAGAATGAAAACTTAATGATAGCAGCCTCATACTTCTGGTCCGATAGTATGAACGCTTTCCTCTTTAGGCATGGACCAGCTACTCCAACCCTTGCCGATGTCTACATGCTGACCGGTTTGGACATCACCTCTGCCGATACCTTCACCCTCTTCAACAGAAAAGCCGAGCATAAGATGAATATCCGGAATATCGGCGGTTGGACGGGCTACATCAAGGAGAACCAGAAAATCGGATCGGTAAACCAACGGGAGCATGCCATCTTCCTGAACATGTGGCTGGAGAAGTTTGTCTTCTGTGGCAAAACCGTTGGCCCGACCACTATGCACCTTCCAGCAGCCGAGCTACTTGCCGATGGAACAAGGCTTCCCTTAGGTAGATACCTTCTTGGATCAGTATACCGATTGCTACATCAAGTGTCCCAGAAGCTACTGCTAGGAGAACCCATCGGCAATCTTGGAGGCCCTTGGTGGTTTGTCAATCTATGGCTGAATGCACACATGCACAAGGCTCTCGAGTTTGATCTGTTTGCCCAACAATTCCGAGGGACATATCAGAAGATTACCGATACGACAATGACGAATCAGCAACTCGCCCTCCGCTTAACTTTGGAGAGGCTATCATAGTGCTACCAGGTACCGATGCCGATGTGGAGCACTTCGGCTACTATTTCCAGAAGTTCTACAACGGACTTCCCTCCTCGGAACGGGCCTGGTGGCCATATCTTGACGAACACAACCAGTTCCCGTTGCTGTTCAACTTGTCTGACATGAGCTTGCCTGAGAACCAAGCAATCATGAGAGCCAGCATCACTCCCCGAGCCATCCAGTGAATATCTTTGGATCTGGGAAGAATGCTTCACCATCCTATGAGTTTTACTATCCATCGGCAGCAGCGAGACAACTGGCATTTGGCAAACTGCCGATCAAGCTCTGCTTCTCCAAGGTGGTAAGACCCAGGCAGACAATCTCCAGCAATCTAGACTGGAATAAAGTCATCAGCCTTCCTGCCGATGTCGATCTGTCAGACCTTGAATTATCTTCCTGGTCGCCAACCTCCTTCATCACCAACGAATTCAAGTCTTGGTGGCAAGAGTGGAAGTGCCAGCTACTTGCCAAGTCTTCGCACTATTATTGGCACTTGATTGACGTTGATTACATCATTCCCGATGACGCAGTAAGTCTACTATCTGATGTACTTTTATTACTTTATTTTTGTCATCGGTATCATCACCTAACCCCTTTGCACCTGACAGGCCGATGATCCAGTCCCCACAACGAGCCACAGTGGTAGGCCCTTTATTCTTCGGATAATGGGCCCCATATCAATCATCGGCACCAAAGCTCCGACGCTGGCCGCCTTCACGCCTCAACAGGTACCTATGCCGACACCTACAAAAGCTCAGGCTACATCGGCTGCCGCTGTTGCCTTGACGCGAATTTATGCAGTAAACTCATCTTTACTTGTACCGATTACATACTGCTTCATCGGCAACATTTATCTTGTATAACTTGCTTTGTATTTTCAGGCACTATGGTCATCGACATCTGCTTCCAACAGGCAAACACCTTCCAGCCCGGCTGTCGATGCCCCCCGGTCTTCATCCAAGCGGGTCGGCTCCCCTGCTGCTGCGCCGACGAAAAAGAGGCGCCTGAGGTTGGTTTCTCCTCCACCATCGGCTCCGACTGTGCCATCAGCTGCCGATGCGTCGCCAGCAGGACTACCTCCGGTCCCAATCGCACCAACTACCGGCGGGTCATCGGCAGAACCTCCATCGGCTTCTGCGCCTGATCAACCGATGGATGATGTCCCCAGCCAGGAGATAGCAGCTGCTGCGACAACCGAAGCGGCATCGGCATCGGTACCGGCTGGGCTTAATGAAGAAACAACACCCGCTGTAGCAGCGGAGGTAGCATCAGCATCGGCACCATCAGCCGATGAGAGAGCAGCATCGCCACCACGTGAACTAGCCGCTACGTCGGAAACGGTGCCGATGATAGCACCACCAGTACCGATGGCACCGACTGCTTCTCCGGCCCAATCATCGGCATCTGCGACCGTCGTCCATGATGAAGCTGGACCATCCGGCATACCAAGTCCCAGGTAGGAGATCCGCTTCAAGGCGGTAAGTTAATCATCCTAAAGCTTACAGTACAATCTTCCGATCGGCAAACTCTAACCTCTGTTTTCAGGCTCAAGATTCTCTGGACAGCCTCTTCTCTTACAGCTTGAACCTTCAGACCGAGGATGCACGTCAAGGCCGCATTCAAGCGGACAGCTTATTTTCCTTTGCCGTCGATGTCCCCGATGACGATGAAGAGGAGAGCTTTGTTCCAACCTTGTCGGCAGAGGTCAAATCTAAGCTAGAAGAGTTGCTTTCCTTGCTGCTACAAGACACGTCTCAACTCATCCAGGATTCATCGGCAGCAAGGATTGCATTCAAGGACATCCGAAGCCATCTCTCCGCCGACGTAGCAGAAGTCCTTCTCCAGGCAGCCTCTATCGACATCAAACAGATCCAGTACCAGAGGCTTACTCGTCGCATTGCCGATAGAGCTGCCCAAGCCAAGAGCGAGGAAGAGAAGCTCAAATTCAAACACCTTGCCGGTGAGAAGCACAGAAGCATTAGTCAAGCAAAAGTCTCCATTGGCAACCTTGACCAAGAAATCTCTCGACTGTCGGCAAGGAAGGAGGAGCTACTGGCGGACCTGCAAAAGGTTGAGGGGGATCTGACGGCTGCCAACCAGCAAAAGACCCAACTGTCCGATTCCATCGGGGCCTTGCGGCAAGAAAGAGACCATAATGCCTGACAAGCCATCCTATGGAAGAAGAAAATCAAGCTGGTTGAGGGCTCTGCCGATGCCGACGCCAAGGAGATGGATGAAATAGAGCAAATTCGCCTGCGTGCGATATCAGTTATCCACTCCTTACTGTAATGTCTGTTGTATCGGCAAGGATGTAACCTGATACTTGATCTCGTCTTGTAATACAATGCCAGTTTGTTTTTACCGATGTTTTTATAATTTTTTCTTTTCATCGCCATTCGACTGAGCACTATGCATCTACCCATATGCTAGGGTAATATCTTTTTAAGTATTTGCCGTTGATCGCCCTAGAAAATGCCACTCCTTCGAGAGTTTCCAAAATGTACGCATTACCAGGAGCAGACTGTTTTATCCGATAAGGACCTTCCCAATTAGGGGACCACTTCCCAAATTTAGAGCTCTTAGTCCCAATCGGTAAAATCAACTTCCAAACCAAATTGCCATCGACAAATTCCTTCACCTTTACTTTCTTGTCATACCATCGGGCAACCCTCTTCTTGTTCTCTTCAATACTAATTAATGCCTCAACCGATGACCTGCCAAATCTTCTAACTCATCTTTCATCAGAGTAATATAATCATCGGTCGTCAACTGATCCTAAAAAGATAATCGCCTAGAACCAGTTTTAATTTCCCAAGGTAGGACAGCATCGTGTCCATAAACCAACTGATACGGCGAGACCTTGGTTGCACCATGACAAGTCATCCGATATGACCACAAAGCTTCGTTTAATACCATGTGCCACCTTCTAGGGTTTTCCTCAATCTTGCGCTTTATAAGCTTAATGACTCCTTTATTGGTCGCTTCAGCTTGACCATTAGCTTGAGCATAATAAGGAGAAGAATTTAACACCTTGAAACCCATGCTAGCAGCAAAGTCATCAAACTCTCCTGATGTGAACATGGTCCCTTGATCGGTAGTAATGGTCTGAGGAATACCAAATCGGTAAATGATGTGCTCCTTAACGAAATCCACCATGTTCGCCGATGTCACCTTCTTCAAGGGGATTGCCTCAACCCATTTGGTGAAGTAATCGGTAGCAACAAGTATGAACTTGTGCCCCTTGCTCGACGGTGGATAAATCTGGTCGATGATATCAATAGCCCATCCTCTGAACGGCCAAGGCTTAATTATAGGATTCATTGCCGATGTAGGTGCCCTTTGCACATTACCAAACTTTTGACAGTCCTGGCACCCTTTGAAATAATTGAAGCAATCTTCAAGGATTTTTGGCCAATAATATCCATTCCGCCTAATCATCCACTTCATCTTGAATGTCGAATGATGCGCTCCACATACACCTTCATGCATCTCACCCATCAACTCTTTCGATTCCTCTTTGCCAAGACATCTAAGTAAAACCCCATCAATTGTCCGATAATACAACTCATTATCAAGGAGCACATAGTTAGTAGCTTGGAACCTTAGACGCCTTTCAACTTTCCTGGATGGATCCCTCAAGTAATCGGCAATCTCCTTTTTCCAGTCATCGGCAACTGTTACCGATGTCGTGACTTGAATCGGCTGATATCCCAAGGCATTCTGTGCTAACCGATTGGCCTCTTCATTATGCAACCTTGGAATGTGTTCAAGGCGGTATTCTTTGAACTCCTTTAACAACTGCAAACACCGCTCATGAACAGCAATCAAAACTCCACTTCGGCACTCATACGTCCCGATCAATTGGTTAATCACCAACATAGAATCGCCGAAGATTTCAACAGCATCGGCATGCACTTCCCTGAGTAACTCCAACCCCTTAAGTAAAGCCTGGTATTCAGCCTGATTGTTTGTTGAAGTAGCAACAATCGGCAACGAAATCTCGTACCTCTGTCCTCGGGGTGAAATCAAGAGAATACCGATACCTGCTCCATCCTTGCATGTAGACCCATCAAAGAATAGAGCCCACGGAGCAATCTCAACAAAGCTCACCATATTGCAGTGCTGAGTAACAAAATCGGCCATCACCTGACCCTTAACAGCCTTAGCCGATTCATACCTTAGGTCAAATTCTGACAGTGCCAAAATCCATTTACCGATTCGTCCACTCAAAATCGGCATCGAGAGCATATACTTGACCACGTCATCTTTGCAGACAACAGTGCATTCGGCCGACAGTAAATAATGCCTTAATTTAATGCAAGAAAAATATAAGCATAAGCACAACCTTTCTATGGCCGAATACCTAGTTTCAACATCCACCAATCTTCTGCTCAAGTAATATATTACACGTTCCTTCCCTTCAAACTCTTGAATCAAGGCCGATCCGATAACACCGTCATCGGCAGACAAATATAACCTGAAAGGCTTCCTGTGTTGAGGTGGAACTAAGACTGGAGGATTCACCAAGTATCTCTTAATTTCTTCCAAGGCTGATTGTTGCTCTTCTCTCCATGTAAACTCTTGATCGGCTTCCAATCTTATCAGAGGGCTAAAGGATTTGATCTTACCAGATAGATTAGATATAAACCTTCTGATGAAATTAATCTTGCCGATCAAGGACTGCAACTCAGTTTTGTTGGTAGGAGCAACCACCTTGTTAATCGCATCAATAGACTTTCTGTCATTTTCAATGCCTCTCTGATGCACCATGAAACCCAGAAACTGCCCTGCCGATACGCCAAATGCACACTTGTTAGGATTCATCTTTAACCCATGCTCCCTGGTACACTCCAATATTTTCCACAAATCGGCAAGATGCTTTCCGAAGTCTCCAGACTTAACCACCATGTCGTCAATGTAGATTTCAACTATTGTACCGATGTACTTATGAAAGATAAAATTCATCGCCCTCTGGTAAGTAGCACCGGCATTTTTCAAGCCAAAAGTCATGACCACCCATTCAAACAAGCCAACGTGACCTGGACATCGGAAAGCAGTCTTGGATATGTCTTCTTCAGCCATGAATATTTGATTATACCCAGCATTACCATCCATGAAGCTAATCATCCGATGTCCAGCAGCAGCGTCGATTAGCAGATCGGCAACGGGCATCGGGTAGCCATCCATCGGCGTAGCCTTGTTAAGGTTCCTGAAATCAATGCACACACGAAGTTTTCCATTCTTTTTATACACAGGAACCACATTAGAAATCCAATCGACATATCGGCATTGCTGAATAAATCCAGCTTCGATCAACTTGGTAATCTCAGCCTTGATATCGGGTAAGATAGTAGGATTGCATCGGCGTGCCAGCTGCCGATGTGGCTAGAAACCAGATTTGATGGGTAACCGATGTTCAACTATCGATCGGTCTAAACCAGGCATCTCTGTATAATCCCAAGCAAAACAATCTTTATTCTCTTTCAATAAATCGGTTAACTGCTGCTTACATTGGGAATCTAACTTAGCGCTAATAAAAGTAGGCCTAGGTTTACTACCATCGCCGATGTCGATCTCGAGCAAGTCATCGGTAGACGTGAAGCCCTGCCCCAATTTTCCGTCATCGGCGAACTGATCCATTAAGACTCCTCCTCAGGACCGACTGCTTGGATCGGCTTGATGCGGTAATCGACAACTTTGAGGAACTCCTTGTCCCAGGCTTCACCGGATATGCACCTGGTCTGCTCATAAGTATCCAACTCTGCCGATGCAACAGTAGATGGGGCTTCGCCGCGGACGACCTCAATTCTGTCCCCGATCCACTGTACCAGACTCTGATGCATAGTAGAAGGGATACAACAATTAGCATGTATCCAATCCCTTCCGAGGAGCAAGTTGTAAGTGCCTTTGCCGCTGATTACAAAGAACGTTGTCGGCAAAGTCTTACTGCCAATGGTTAAGTCAACACATATGGCTCCCATGGCAGTTGACACGTTGCCTTCGAAGTCCTTAAGCTTCATGTCGGTCTCGACTAAGTCAACACATATGGCTCCCATGGCAGTTGACGGGCGCCATGAACTCCATCGACAACATGACAACCATGTTTATATCTGCCAATGGGCCCCTGTCCTTACGCTTCGGCCTCCACTGCTTCTCTCCCGAGGGTTCTGCACTGTCATACAGATCATCGCGGCGTTGGCGCTGAATCCTCCTCTTCTGGGTTTTAGTCAAACCCTTAGGGCACCATGGAGGAAGCTTGGTCTTCTAGACAGGTTGGTGCTGCTTCCCACCGCTTGCATCGGCACTTCTTCCGATGTTGGGATCTCTAGAGAATACCTCCTCATCGGGCACTCTAGCATTGGCCATCTCCTCCAGCTCCCCCTGGTCAACACGCCTGCCAAGCCGATCATGGGCACTGAGCTTGCCCCCCAGTCAGTCATGTGCCGATCTATTTTCTCTGAGCGGCCTGGCGTATCTGGGTGCCTAATCATCAAAACAAGGTCTCTTACCTGACCGATCGGCAGCGTAGTACCCATTGCACTCTGGACAGTTATCGGCAGTGGGCAGCTTGATGCCTTCTTCCCAGCAATGAACGAAGAAGGGACACCTCCAGTGGTCTTTGTGTCGAAGTCATTCCCGATGCTCCTCTTCTTCTTGCCGATACCGTTCTTCACGTGATTGCCAATGACTTCGTCTTGGTTGTTTGTGCGTAATCACAACCCTAGGAGCCCTATCGGCACTGTTACCTTCACCGGCAACCTTCTTACCCCTTCTGTCATCGGCAAACCTCCTTGCATCGTGCTCAGGCACTTGGTAGTCAGAGTCTACCGATGAGTTCCTTCTGGCAGCTTCCGATGTCAGCACTCTGGTCTTTTCACTGATCTCCACCATATTGTTTGGGAATGGGTGCTGATCTATCTTCATCGGTTTCTGGACTTTAGAGTTTTCAAACTTGATACGCCCAGACTCGATCTCCGACTACAACTGCTGCCTGAATACTTTGCAGTCATTGGTACTGTGTGAGGTTGCATTATGCCACTTGCAGTACCTAATCTTCTTAAGCTCTTCGGCCGATGGAATCACTTGGTTGGGCGCCAACTTGATTCGCCCCTCTTGCAGCAACAAGTCAAACATCCTATCGGCCTTGGTGATGTCGAAGGTGAACCTCTCAGTCTCCTTTTGGCCGAACAGACAAGACACAGGCTTCTTATCCATCACCCATTCGGCCGCATCGACACTCAGCTCTTCATCCAATCCGGAATCTTCTTCTTTCCCGATGAAGGTCACCTTCTTGTTCCACGTCTTCCTGGGCTCAAAGGCTTTGATATCCTGATCGGCAATCTTCTGCACTAGGTGACTTAGGCTCTCAAACTCTTGGGACGCGTACTTGTCCTTGATGTGCGGCAGTAACCCCTGGAAGGCCAAATCTGCTAGTTGCCGATCATCAAGCACCAGACTATAGCACTTGTTCTTCACGTCCTGCAGTCTCTGCACAAAACTCTCTACCGATTCGTCGTTGCGTTGCCTCATTTTGACCAAATCGGTAAGCTTCTTCTCATGTATGCCAGTAAAGAAGTACTTGTGAAATTGCCTCTCCAGATCGGCCCATGTAATTATAGAATTTGGAGGCAACGATATGAACCATGTGAATGCCGATTCAGACAATGATGAAGAGAACAATCTCACCCTTAATTCCTCCCTGCTGGCAGCTTCTCCGCACTGGATAATGAAGCGGTTGATGTGCTCCATTATTGACGTGTCGTCTTGGCCGGAGAACTTGGTAAAATCGGGCACCTTGTACCGATTTGGAAGAGGAATCAAGTCATATGCAGGAGGGTACGGAGTCCGATAGGAGTATGTGTTGACCTTGGGTCTGATGCCGAATTGCTCTTTCATGACTTCGGCAATCTTACCGACCCAGTACGCGTCCTGCTCTTGCCGACTCATCGGCTGATTGTCAACTGGTGGAGTCAGTTGATGCGCCTCTTGAAGATGTGCAGTAGTCGCGGGCGCAGCACCAGTCATCTGCACACTATGCATCGGTTGACTTACCGATGGATAGTTTGGCATACTTGGCGGAGTCGGCTGAACTATAACATTCATCGGTTGTTGTACCGATGGTCCGCCCTGAGTGTAAGCCGGGCCTCCATAATAATACATCGGCGCGCCAGGCTGCTGAGCTAGTGGCTGGTTGACCCATCCAGGATTATAAAGCATCGGCATATGACTTGCCGATGGCTGATAGCTGACCGGAGCATGCGGCTCTTGAATTCTAGAGCAATTGATCACCAGATTACCCTGGGGGATCGGCGCTCCAGCTTGAGAATTCGCCACCAGAGATTGACTGCCGGTGGTTATAATGTGTTGCATCGGCACAGAGCTTGCCGATGGTGGCATCAGGGGTATCTTGGAGATTACTTGGAGATCATCTGATGGCACTTGTATGGTTGGAGCAGGTGCAGAGTTGTGCATCATATGAGCCATCGGCTGTGACTGCGCTGCCGATGCCGTAGAGTTCCTCCAAGCTGAACCGTCTCCCTGCACCAGTTTAGAGCCAGCATATAGATTCAGAGGCATACCGTATCCCCACCAGTTAGCGGGGGTTGGCCCTGAAGTTGCCGATGCGGCTGGATCTACGTTGAACTTGGTAGTGTCGCCAGCGTTCGGTCTTGGTGATGTAGCCACATCGGCAGACGGTTCCACAGGGGTGGAAGACGCTATTGGGGCTGCCGATGGGCTTGTAGATGCCAATCCAGGCTGATGATACGCTGGACCGACATATCACGGTGCATGTCCTTCTTTGAATGTTTGTGCGATAGCATTGTAGACAGTATTGGACATCACGCTAGAGTGGTTAATCAAAGCTTGACTTACAGCGGCATTAACAATCTCTTGTAGCTTACCAGGGTTGGCGCCGTACGTGACCTGCCATGGCAACGGCGGATCCTGCTTCTGAATTGCTTCGCCACTCCTGCTGAGGCTGAAGGATTTGAGATACAGCTGTCTGTATTCCTCCATAGCCCGCTCCATGGCCTGCTTCTGATCATCTTTCAGATCGGCCTCAAACACTTCAATGACATTCCTCTGGTTGACATCGGTGTGATCAGCCATGCCGAATGTGTAGATCTGTATAATCTTGTCCCACCGAGCGTGCCAAAAGAGGTGTTGACACAAAAAGCGTCAGATCTATGAACACCTCGGGCTATTACCCAAAGCTCGGTATTCCGGAGGCGTGCCAGTCGATTTGACCAATCAATCGACAAGGATGATAACTAGAACAAACTGAACGAGACGACAGCGATGCGCCCGGACGTCAAGGCTCAGATTGATCAAGGGTAACTAGAGCAGAGCTAGACGAGGCAAACAACGATGTGCCCAGATTGCCAAAGCCTAGAGGTACTCCCACGCGGAACTAGCAAGAATTTGACGGAGATCAAGGTGATGCAGCCCGTCGAAAGCTTGAAAGAACTCGTTGAAAACTATAACTAATGCAGTAAAAGGGTAAATTGCAATAAAAGGTAGAATAAGATAAAATTGGTTTGTTTTTGAATTGGATTGTTGTCTATTCCATAGCCCTCGGGCACATATTTATACTCCCGCATGGAGAGTTGTACAAAGACACGACACATATCTTTCCTAAAACAAACTCCTACTTTAAAGGAAACTGACTCGCGCAGGAGCCGGATAACAATATTTATTTCCTAAACAAACACACCTATTTTAAAGGAAAATAAATGACCCATGCAAGAGTCGGACTCAAACTACTATAATAACACTGGTACAAAACACCAGTTTCCTTATACTTCCTTTCGATGGAAACTTTCCATCGGCAGATCCCTTCAATCCGCACCTTCCTTCTTTGGCCACTTGTAATCCTTTGCTGCCGCTAAGTGCTAAGTCACGCCCATCGGCATCGGCAACGTTTTCTCTATCGGCTATCGACAGCATTTCTTCATCGGCAATCGGCAACCCCTCTATCGGCAATCAGCAATGAGCCCTTATCGGCAATCGGCAATCATCTTCCATCGGCAATCGGCAACGAGCCCTTATCGGCAATCGGCAACCACTCTTCATCGGCAATCGGCAATGACTCTTCATCAGCAATCAGCTTCAGCAAGACCTCACCAATTATCCTTTGTCGGCAAGGATCATCTAACCTTTATCGGCAATGCACTTGGCCTTCTGCAGCAGTCTTATCGGCAACATCGGCTCAGAATTTTCCCGATGCGGATGGAGAACGGCCATTGACCAATCAAGCCTCAGCCCACTTGACACGTGTCAAAAAACGGTGTCAACAGAGTTGGGGCAAAATTATTAGTGTTCAAGAGATGGGATGAGGGATACCCCTTCACCCCCTACTTAACGGGCTTTGGCTATTTCCCAAAGACCCCCTAGATACATTGAGTGAACTACCTAGCCTAAGCATTGCAGTCCAAGCTCCTAGAAATACCTCCAGCATTTTGAATGGACGGCCCCGCTTCCTGCCAGGAGTTGTCGTCGCCTCGACGCAACCTCCAGGATTCCGCCACGAGCCATCCCCGCTTGCTCGGAAGCTCCGCCTAGGTTTTGAGGCCCAAACCCAGGAAACCCGCCACCGGTAGCTTTGGGCTCAACTAGCGAACCCCGAGTTTTGCGTCCCAAACTCGGAAACCGACGCAGATGGTTTTGAGGCCTAGACCACCAAACCACTCGACGCGAGCCACCTTGTCTTTGCCCGGTCGGACTCCGAGTCCCCTGAGCCTCCGCTCGACTCGCGTGTCCACCGTCTTGACTCGGCCGACTCGGTCTACCTCCATGTCTTCTCGCACTCGCCGGTGCCAAGTACTAGCCACCACAGCTAGTCCGCCGGCGCCCATGGTCCCTCAGTCCGAGCCTTGCTTCCGCCCTTCACCGCTCTCAGTCCATCGGCATGGCAAGCCTCTACTTGACCTTGTCCACGCCATTGACCATTGTCACTAGGCATAACACCTGCACACCACATGCCAATAGACAGGCACACGTTTGCTTTCGCAAAGGGTTAGAATAAACCGCTCAAACTGAAACACTCACGTGTTGGTCAATCACTCATCATCAAAGCTGAACATACATGGGTACTTATCCACCATGTGTTCGCAATGCCAGACAGGCCCGACTCTCCTCTAGGCTCTCCTCACTCTCTTCCAACTAGCATAGCACTACAGCAGAGCTACGCTAAGCTAAGTAGTTTCTCCAATGAGGCATGAATGAGAGTGAAGGCCTATGGGGGTATTTATAGCTAGAGTTGGAGTAGGGCCTACTCCGGTGCCACGTCAGCGATCCGCGCCACCTCCATCGGCCACCGTAGGATCAAACTGTCATTGTAACCGTCTTAAATCAACAGTGGAGATCAAGTGGATGCATGGAGGCATGTAGGAAGGCGGTGGAGAGCTCGGGAGGCTTTTGGGCGCATATAGGTGGTCAGCTGACCGCCCTATGATGCGTGGGCCCTGCCATTCCTTCTAGAAGGTGTCCCCACAGGTCAGGGGGCCTGTGGGTGGCCTCTAGGCCCATACCCACGATCGGCCGACCGTGAGTTGTGGCCTTTGGCCTCCATCTTTCATGTGGAGCATGGCCCACATGTCATTGGCACCTTGGCAAAAGTTTGGCATTTTTCTGAGATAGTTTGTGGGCCCATGTATCCTCGTGCTTTGATCTAGAGTCGTTGAGAAGAAACACAGAGGAGATCCAAGGGTGAATCTTCACTTTAGGAGGTCTCTTATGGATCATGGACACATGGGAGGCCTTGGTGGTCCCTTAGTGGGGTCGGCCGACCCCCTAAGTGGGCCCACAGGCTCCCAAGTGTACCTATTTGTTGTTACCTACATAAATCATACTCAAGATACATGTGGAACCAGTTATTGATAAAATATGCTCTAGCTATGTTATTATACTCTTGAATCCAAGGTTGTTGACGGTATTTTGAGTATGTAAAAGTGTGTCATTCTTACCGTCAACAGGGTGATGGTAGGTAATGGCACAGCTTGGTATAGGAAAAGTCCAAGCATAAGCATGACTTCTCTGTGGGAGGGTATCTTATTTCGGGATCGAGTAGTCCCCAGCTCAAAAGACTACCATCTCCTCCCTTTCGAAGTCCTATATCAAAGCCGATCCAATAGTATGGTTATCAACTGTTGCGCATAATTTAAAAGGCCTTCCCATCTGTGGGGTAATTAGTACCAGTGGAGACTTCCACAATCTCCTTCAAAGCCTCATGTTGTTCGCTGCTCCAGCTGAATTCTCGTTGATCCTTTAGTTTCAGCAGGATCGAGAATGACAGGATTTTGGCTGATAGGTTCGGTATGAACCGTCTAATAAATTGTCCTTGCACCTCGGTCTTTGTGGTTGGTGGCACAGCCTTGTCAAAACTCTTCTGACTAATCTTGATGCCTTGTTCATGTACCGAGAAGCCTAGAAACTGCCCAGCTGTTGTTCCGAAAGCACACTTGTGAGGATTGATCCTCAAACCATGTTTCTTTGCACGCCCCAAGGTGGCTCTGAGATCTTCAAGGTGCTCTCGGTATTCCCTGTACTTTTACTGTCACGTTGTCAATGTAGATTTTGTCGATCAACTTACTAAAGATATAATTCATAGCCCTCTGATAAGTTGTGTCGGCATTCTTTAACCCGAAGTTTATAGCTACCCAATCGTACAATCCCAATGCACCAAGATGTCTAAACGTAGTCTTATGTACATCCTCCTCTACCATGAAGATTTGATTGTACCCAGGATGACCATCCATAAAACTGATCACTATATGGCCCGATGCCGCATCAACTGGCATATCGGCCACTGGCATTGGGTATCCATCCATCGGGGTACCTTTGTTGAGGTCCCTAAAATCGATGCAAACTCTCATTTTTTCATTCTTCATATACATAGATCACGTTAGCGGTCCACTCGGCGTGTCTGCTCCGCCGAATGAATTTTGCCTCGTAGAGCTGAGTGCTTTCAGTTTTTTAGATCGGCTACGATGTCAGCTCTGATTCTTCCGGGTTGCTGCTTAACTGACCGACATTCTCCTTCGATCGTCCGGCGATATCCAACTAACCCTTGGTCAAGACCAGGCATCTCATAGTCCCCCGAAGCGAAGTAACCTTCATCCTCTCTTAATAGAGCAATCAAATCCTCTCTAGACTTGGGGTCTCGTTTGGCGCTGATGTGTGTCGGCTAGGTTCATCACCATTCAGCTCGCCAGCTGAAGCAAACCTCTTGCCCAGCTTGCCTTTGTCGTCATCGATACTTGTCATTCTACTTTGTTCAAGTTGACTGCTCGGGTCAGCTGTTGACACACAATGTTTAGAGTAGTGAGTTCTTCTTGCAACCTTCTACCGGAAAAGCAGTCATAAGCGTAGTTCTCCAAACCCCAGTGAGCAGGGTCAACAGTTGCTATAGAAATTGAATCATCGGCCAGAATGACTTCTAGTTCATCATTTTCCAGCCATTGTACTGTAACCTGATGCATTGTAGATGAGATGCAAGAGTTGACATGAATCCAATCTCTTCCCAAGAGCATATTGTACGAACTATCTCCATCAATGATGAAGAAAGTTGTCAATAGAGTTTTGCTACCAACTGTCAACTCCACCAGCAGCACCCCTTAGCTTCAGATGTCCTCCCTCCAAAGTCGCCAAGTGTCAGATCTGTCTTTAAGAGCTTCTCGGATTCCAGCCCCAGTTTCGGAATGATGTGAGCTTGTCGACGAAATATGCGTCGCAGTCTACCTAGGGGATATCCCACGGTAGTAGATTGTTAGGCGGAGGTGTGGCGACGGCGATCAAGCGTAACACAGAGAGCGTAGACACGGTGATTTAGACAGGTTCGGGCCGGCAAACCACCGTAATACCCTACGTCCTGTGTTCTGGTGGCTAGATTGATCTTGTGTATCAGGGTACAAGATCAGTAGATGATCTAAGAGAGGTTATCTGAGGTTTTTTAGGGGGTCCCTGCTCGCCTTATATAGTCGGGGAGCAGGGTTACAATTTCCATATCCTAACAGATTACGATCGGTTCCCTATGGCAAAGGATCCGAATCTATCTACTAGGATCTTCCTTGGCGAGCAAGTCTTCTTAGGAGTCCTTAGCGATCACGATGGGCTGGTCGCGTGCCGCAAGGTCTCATGGGTTGGGCCGTCTCCTGGTCGGCAGGCCCAAGAAAGTCCCTGGGGATATGCCGAGGTTATATCCCCAACATGTCCCCGAGCACGTTATATTCTTCTGGCGAGTCCGTGGCGTCATCCTGAGAGGCGTCCAGCTGGTTTTCATCATGCGAAGTGGTCGTTGTAGAGCCCCGACCAGCATGGCTGATCGAGATGTTGTTCGGAGAGGTCTCCCGACCAGGTCGATCTGGTCGAGAACGTCATATCCTAGCATGCAAGCTGGTCACCTTGCCTGATGCTGCGGCTGCTTGCTGGGAGAATGTGGCGTGCTGAAAAAGAAAAAAACTTTTGAAAGGTCTTTCCCTGGTGAAGTGTACCCAATTAGGCACTGCAAAAACCGCACATTAAAACAGCAGAGCTTTGCTTATGAACAAGGTCAGTACATTCACCGCAAGGTGAAGTGTACCCACTTAGTCCCCAAGCATGGTAGCAGGTGAAGTATGCACGTGGTGCCATGCTTTATAAAGTAGTGCACAAAGTGACTAAATAGAGATTGGAACATAAGTTTGCACAAAACAACTGCGAATACCCGTAGTCCCCGATGATGAGGACATCACCGGCTTAGATATGACCATGCCAACCACTTCTATACCAAAGGTGAAACCATTCTATATGAGGTTTATCATTGTTACATTTGATGAATGGGTGTTGCACTATGAAGTGTGTATGTTTTCATTCTCAGAATTGCTTACATGGATCAAGGAACGGTTAGATTGCATATGGAAAGCATGGATGGTCAATGAGTTGATTGGGGACCAAATTCAAGTGTTCCTAACGTCCTTCACCAGGCCACCACGTCACTTTGGATCCAAGGAAAGAAAGAGTCCAAGTCCAACACGTTTTGGAAGTCCAATTCGGACTGCAGAAGAGTCCAAACTTGCGACGGTTGTCACGACTTCATACGGACTCCGATTAGGACGTTCTAGCACTTTTTGGAAAGCTTATCAAGTCTAATTTCCAACGGATCCGGACTCATACATATATCTTACCATATGCGACCGCAATTGACGATTTAATACCGAGATCTTTTCTACCAACGGTGTTGCGTCACCCTATTTTGGGCCGATGGCCCGTGTATCAAGTTGAGTCCATTAGGGACTCATCCTAGGGTTGTAGGATGACACCAGGACCCTTGTGGTCGTCCTCCCTCCTCCTTATATTCCCCTAGAGCCGCCACAAATAGATTGGGTTTTGTTTAGATGAAAGTTTAGTTGCTGCTACTTCCTTGTAGACGCGTGTGTCGACTAGACCATCCGTTCTACTTGATTCGGAACCCCACCTTTATGTGTATCACATCTGATCCTTCATCTCTTATTTGCAATTGAGTGCTTGTTCTACTTGTTCTTGCTTGTTCTTCGATTGCTTGAAAGAATAACCCTAGTGGTTTGGTTGGTTGTGATCCGCAAGATCGTGAGCAACCGCTGGATTTGGTGTATCGATCGCTAAGGAGCAGCGTCCTTGGATGGTTGTAGTCGGATCCTGAACGTCTCTCCAGTCAAATCGTAGTTATCAATCTCCACCGAAAGATCCGGACACCCATACACTCATCACCCGAGACGGATGGAAGGAGCTCGGAGAGATTCTTGTATCAGGCTTCTTTGTTTTTATTCGCAGTCCCCGGGTATTGTTTTTCCAGGCGTTTGTTCTTTGGCATCATGGTCGCAGTCCCCGAGCGTTGCTCGATGTGGGACTGGACAAAGTCCCCGAGCCTGGTCAGGACTGTGCTGACATTGAGGGTAGTAGTTGGTGTTGACGGAGTCCCCGAGCGTGTTTGTACGTGTAGATCTATCGATCATGTCGGTCAAGTTGCTGTAGCTATATTTTCTTCCTGAAAAAATAACAAAGATGCGCGTCCAGTCCCCGAGACTGTAGCTTTGGTAATATTGCACAAAAAGATTATTAGCCGTAAATTATGTAATTGACTGTAGGTGAAAGTTTATGGAAGGGAAGTTGTAAATGGGCCGAAACGACCGATGAAGACAGCGGCCCAAGTCACAGCGCGGAAAGTGGGCGTCGTGGTTTACTGTTTGGTCTACGCGGTTTCCCAAAAACCCTGCAATGAGAAGAGTTGTGCCCCCTGGTATAAAGGGGGAAGGGCGGCGGCGGTTTTCATTAGCGTTGTGGTGAGGAATCCTTTGTCTTCCACCGCGGTTATCTCATTCTCCATTCATTATTCTTTTTTCGTACAAGGACTGGATGGGCCAGCCAGTCTGGATGATTTACTTCTCTAATAAATCCCGCTGCTAGGAGCCGGGTTATTTTGGCTTTTATGGCTTCCTTGCGATCTGGTGTGAATCTTCTAAGCTTTTGTTGAGTCGACTTGGCTCCTTCGACCACGTTTAATGAGTGCTCGACGCGATCCCGGGGGACACCTGGCATGTCGGCCGGTTTCCAGGCGAAGATGTTGATGTTGCGCCGCAGGAAGCTAACGAGCGCGCTGAGAGTCCCCATGTGTTTTGGTTTTGAGTAATTGATGAAACCCACCTAAGTACTAACCTTGATCTCTAAGTGTGAATCATGAGATAGGTTGGTACATATCATGTGATGGAGCAAGGTGAATCAAGTGTGGATGGCACAAGCTCTAGCATGGTGGTGGAAAGGAAAATGGTGTGAAGGCAAATGTGATTGCTAGGAACCATTTTCGGTTTGGTGATCAAGACATCATAGAGGATGTGATCACATTTAGGATAAATAGCCGTACTATCAAGGAGGGAGCTCTTAAGTATGATTACGGTTATCATGTGCCATAAGGTTCATATGCATTGCATTAAAATCAATTGAACTAGTGGAAACAACCAACTAAATCCAAGATAATTGTGAACTAAAAGCTAACACACATGCACAAGTGTTGGGATCACTTAGTTTTGGCTTTTGGAAGCTTGGAGAAGTTGGAGAAGTGTTTGGCAGCCCAAAGGAGCTTCGGACAGAGGTCCGGACGCAGGGTATGTGGCCGGTCCGGACCATTAGAGATGGGTCCGGAGGCATACCCTAGCTGGCTTGGCTGAGGAGAGGAATCCGGACGCAGTTTGCTGTCCGGACGCAGAGCTCCGGACGCGGGTCCGGAGCATGGCGCTCTCTGTAACTCTTTGGAAAAGAGGGTCCGGACGCAGGGTGATGGTCCAAACCATGAACCGGACTTGGGTCCGGAGGTGCTAAGGAGCTCAAGCGAGCTCTCGGGTGCGCTCGGGCGCCCGGGAAAATATTTCCGGACACAAGGAGCAGTGACTCCGGACCCTGTGAACAGGTGCGTCCGGAGCCACGTGGCACGCTGCAGTGCGCGCCAGAAGAAGCAAGTTCAAATGGAGGCTCGAGCGGACGCATGTGTGATGGTCCGGACTACACCTTGGGTGCGTCCGGACCCTGCGACCGGAGGCTGGAACAGAGCCGTTGGCTTTCGGCTGGAAGAGGGTTCGGACGCTGTTGATGGTCCGGACCCCCAGTGAAAAGTGCGTCCGGAGTGGGCGCAGAAAGCGTTTTTCAGGGGCAAAACGGCTAGTGTTGAGTGTGGGCTATATAAAGTAATATGGCCAGCCCTTTGGGGCATCTCTTGCACATTCTACTTACTCAGACATTTGTGCTTGCTTGAGAAGCTTCCACCACTCATCCTCTAAACATATTTGACATATTCTAGAGAGATAGAGTGAATCCAAGTGCATTGCTTTGTTGATAGCATACTAGTGGCACTTGGTGATCGTCGTCATCATGGAGCTCTTGTTATTCTTGGAGATTGTCATCTCCTAGACGGCTTGGTGTGACGAGGATCGTTGAGCGGAGGAAGGTGATTGTCTCCGGCTCCGATCGGTGGATTGTGAGGGGTTCTTGAACCTACCCCGCGGGAGTTCGCGAAAGGTATCTCTAGTGGATTGCTCGTAGCTTGGGGATCCCCATCTTGTGTTGGCTGTGCGGCACCCTTGAACGGGTTTGGCTTGGATTGCCAATTAGCGCGTGAACCTCCAAGTGGGTGTATTGCTACAACGAGGACTAGCTTGTTGGCAAACAAGTGAACCTCGGTAAAAAATATTGTGTCTCATTGTCTCTCTACCGAGGATTCATCTTGTGATTGATTGGTTATCTATTGGCTTATCTCTTCAAGTTGGTATAACCTTTCTATCTCTAGCTTTGCATTACTTACTTTACATTCTTGCAAAGTAGAGCCTCTAGCTTAGCTTGTGTAGCTTAGTAGTATAGCTCTAAGTCTCTAGCTTTTGTGTGTGACTTAGATCATCTTGCTAGTGACTAGAATTGGTAGGTGGCTTGCCTAACCTTAGAGCTAAAGCAAACTTGCTTATCGCAGTGTTTTCTTCTAACAAGTTTGCTAAGTGTTGCTGTAGAAATTTTAATTAGGATATTCACCCCCCCCCCTCTAGCCATACCTAGACCTTTCACGCGCTTTCTTTTTCGGGGGCGAGGCCGGCGCCTATCACAACGGTCTTCTCTGGGTCGACGTCGACCAGGGCCACGTCTTTGTTTCCCTGGACTTTTTCAAGGCGCGTGTAGTTGGAGGTTCTGGGATGTCGAAATCCCCTGCGTGAGACTTGGCGGCATCAGACAGGCAGATCTATGTGCCATGTAGATGTTCACGACTGGTCGCGTCTTCGATCGCCTCTTGTTCACACTCGTAGGCAATTTGTAGATCGAAGTGTATGCTGATGATGCCCTGCGGCGTCGGCATCTTGAGCAGTAAATACGTATAATGTGGTATCACCATGAGCTTGGAGAGTGCGGGCCGTCCGAGGATGGCGTCATATGGAGTATCAATGTCGGCGATCACAAATTCGACGGACTCCTCGCGGGTTAGTCTGTCGGAATTAAATCGCACCAGGAGAGTGATTTGTCCGAGCGGTGACGACTTTTCACCAGGGATGATGCCGTGAAGGGAGAAGTTCACCGGTCGGAGATTGCTTTTACGGTATTCAAGCCACTGGAGGGTGTTTGGAAATATGATGTTGACGGAGCTGCCGCCGTCGACAAGTATCTTCTTGAAGAGACCGGTTGAAATAGCCGCGCCTACGACCAGTGGGAAGCGACCAGGGTAGTGGTGACGTACTCGGTGGTCGTCCCTTGAAAAGTCGATCCGCTGCTTTGTCCAATTTGGAGAAGGGATGTGAACGTTGTTGCAGTTGTAAAAGGAGCGGCGACGCTTACCGTTATCGCCTGGGTGCCCGCCGAATATGGGGAAAATGCGCGCGGCCTTCATGAAGCCGGTAGTCTGAGTTTCCGTCAAATCTCCCTTCGCTAGAGTACTGTCAGATCACTTTGAGTTTGCCTTGCTCTAGAAAGCCTCCTTAAGGGCGATGCACTCTCGCATGGTGTGTTTTCCCTATCTGTGAAGGGGGCAGGGACCGTCGAGGACCTCTTTGTACCCGTTATCGTGTCGGCGCTTTCGCCCGATGTCGTGGTCGACGAGGTCGGGCGCCGAGTACTGCAGTGGCGCTTCGGATTTGGTCTTTTGTGAAGCCGATGCATGTGAACGATGTTGGTGACGGGCGATGCCGATGAGGCTGATGCATTCGGCGAGGTCTTCATCAACCTGGTCGACGGCATTCGCACAGTTATCACGGGTAATACGGTCAGGGGTGTTTTGAACCGCCTTAGCGACCGGGTCTTCGTTTGGAGGAGAATTCGGTGCGAGAAACTGCGTTGATTCCAACGTTTCAGTAACGGAGACGATGCCATGGATGGTCCAAATCATAGATCCGATCTGGAGGGTGGCGTCGCCTGCGGGGATAACCATGGATCCGGAGAAGGTGACCGCTTGATGAGCCATGGAGTCAATGCACACACCCCTACTTGGCGCGCCAACTGTCGACGAAATATGCGGCGTAGTCTACCTAGGGGATACCCCATGGTAGTAGATTGTTAGGCGAAGGTGTGGCAACGGCGATCAAGTGTAACACAGAGAGCGTAGACACGGCGATTTAGACAGGTTCGGGTCGGCAAACCGCCGTAATACCCTATGTCATGTGTTCTGGTGGCTAGATTGATCTTGTGTATCAGGTTACAAGATCAGTAGATGATATAAGAGAGGTTATCTGAGTTTTTTTGAGGGGGTCCCTACTTGCCTTATATAGTCGGGGAGCAGGGTTACAATTTCCATATCATAACATATTACGATCGGTTCCCTATGGCAAGGGATCCGAGTCTATCTACTAGGATCTTCCTTGGCGAGCAAGTCTTCTTAGGAGTCCTTAGCGAGCACGACGGGCTGGTCGCGTGCCGCAAGGTCTCGTGGGCTGGGCCGTCTCCTAGTCGGCAAACCCAAGAAAGTCCCTGGGGATATGCCGAGGTTATATCCCCAACAGAGCTGGCATCAAGTTGATTGAAGGAGCACCATCGATCAGTATTCTCCCAACAAATCTCTCGTTGATGTGTCCTTGGATGTATAGTGCCTTCAGGTGCCTATGCCTCGTAGGCTTACCGAAGACCGCCTGGAATTCACACGTGAGTGCACAGGTCTGTTCTCCAAGCTCTGACTCATCGAAGTCGAAATAGACTTCGATATCCACCGGTGCCCTGAACTCCACAGGCAGGACGAAGCTAGCGGCGCGACCTGCAGCCTCGCGACGCCGCCTGTCAGCCCTCTGATGTTGGACTCTCCTCTTCTAGGTCTTGGTTAGCCTTCTGGGACTTTGAGATGCTTGGTGCTCGTCAGGCTGGCCTTGTCGAGATTGAGCACGATCTATGTTGATAACTTCAGTTCTGGGCCAACCACGAACACCACTCTTGACGACACGCCGATTCCTCTCCTTGTATTCCACTCATCCCTGAGTGAATCGGCCGTCATCTTGGAGCCTCCTGTATTCCTCAAACTGTTCGTTGCACCCAGGAAAATTGTCCTTGGTAGGCAACTCCAGATTCTTGATGAGGCAGTATGCGAAGAACGGGCAATTCTCATGCATGTCAATCGGCTCCCCAGCTCTGGAATGCTCTGTCAGCGGCTTCTTCTCTTTATCCTTTTCATTCTGATGCCTCCACCTGTCCTGAGCAGTAGGCAAGTACTCGGTGCCGGGTGGATCGACTATCCCATCCAAGACGAGCAGGGCCCTTTGTCTATCCATCCTTCGTAGGATTTCTTGAAATTCTTCCTCGGTCACTCAGGAGTCTAGACCGAGGGCCCGCAGCCTCTCGTCTTGGGTTGGATATGGGACTTTAGCCTTGCCTTTGTCCATGTTTGACGATTGTGGTTCCACTGGGCGTGCCAAAATATGTTGACGCCAAAAATTGGGTCTTCTAGCATCAGCACTGCGTAAGGCCTGCGAAGACCGTGCAGCAGCAGAGCTTGATCTCCTAAACCTCTAAACCGTCTTAGGCCACTTCGGTGATTGATCTCAGGCGTGCCAGTCAATTTGACCTGTCATTGATAAGGAGATGAAACTTCAAATTATGGAACCTGTCGGCTATTGCCAGACAATCCCATGAGTGTGCGGCTCTCATATAGCTGATGAATGTAGGATATTGACTAAAGAGTCAACTCCGAAAAGTTAAAGTGCAAAAATAATGTATGAACGACTATCACAGGATATTCATGCACATGATGTATGATTAGCCGATCTTATGATAAGGATAAGGTAAAGATGCGACACACGTAACATCATCGACATCAAACTACCAGAACTACTGAGCATATCAGATAAAGATTAACCATCAACAGAGGTGTGTTCTCATGCAACCATGATGACAATTAACCCGATAACCTAACCGATCTACTAGCATTGGGGTGTTTCCATGCAGCCATAAAAGTAAACAAGCCAGGCCACGTCTAGTACATTCAATAGATCTCATGGATTAAGACAATAAAGTACATGCATCGTATGATTGAAGCGCAACCAGACCGACTATGTTAGCCGATATGGGATCCATGAAGCTTGAACAAGATCCACACATCCAGCCCTGGACGGATCTAAGTTTGGACAGACGTAACCCAACACACATGGCAGTGGGGTCCGGTAGATGTAGTCGTACCACATATGTTGAATTAGATCCAACCACTCTCAAACCAATCTAATAACTGAATATATGTCTCAAACCCGCAACATGTGACAACCGCAACCAAAAGATTAGCCGATGTGATCTTAGATCTATCACCTCTCTAAGTATGAAGGTAAATGCATTGGAGGGGATATATCTAAGTAGAAAATAAAGCGTAGGCCAATCCATCAGTTGAGATTGGGCATGATATTGTAGTAATAGATTTGAACAAAACATGATAGACAATATCGATAACTTAATGAATCTATTAGATCGCTAATCTAATAGAGCCGATAACTAGTTTGAAGCCACGATTCATGTGAGATTGAAGCAATGTAGCCCCATGAATAATAGATTCAAACCAATAACTAGCTCACTCGAAGCTTGCCCGAGTTACACAATACAGCCGTACAAACGAGACATGAACCGAGGCTAGACTTACAAGCAAACAGGAGGTCAATCTAGTCGATGCAGCCCAATCCATCGAAGGTTCACCGAAATCTACTCTACTCCTACTCCTAGGGTTGGCCAGAGGCCGAAAATTAAGTGCTAGTTGTGTATTTGATTGATTGGATGTCCTTCTCATCCCTAAGCCTTGCTATTTATAGACCATAGCATGTACCCTAACCGGCCGTCACACAAGTCCTGATAATAAGAAAACAAAATATGACTTGGGCCTGAATCCATTCCATTGCCGAGATTGTCGCACACGTTTCGTCGCAACCGACCGAAAGATCTTTCCATGATCTTATATTTCCTTAGTCGACCTTTCGGGCCCATCTTGAATATCTCCTCCGAAGACCTGCCAGGGGGCCCATAAGTATATATCTGACCGTACCAAAATACGGTGTTAACACATGCCCCCCAATTTTCGGATAAACTTGTAAACAAGTGTCGCACAAACAGTCGTCTCGCTTTCCCAAAATATATCTGCACTGTTGGGGACCAAATCGGCCAACTCCTCTGCTTCCGCTAACTTCACACCATAACGCGTCCTTAGATCAATTCTTCATCTCTGCAGAAGATCTATATAATGCTATGTGCCCCCCGAGCTTCGATACACATTCATAGCCATTCTATACTGTAGCCTTTCGGAATCTCCAACAATCATCAAGAAAACTCCAATGGTCGGAGATGATAGTTGTGGGAAACGCCCGGCCGAAGGACCACCGTCGGAGGGTTCTTCCTCCCGTCGATGCCTGCATATGACACGGTGAACGATCTTTCATCCATCCCAAGCTTTCTCTTGGTAAGGTTACCATTTGTTTACTGATTCGTTCCCATAAGTATATATCTGACAGTACCAAAATATGGTGTTAACAGTAGTATGGTTAGTGAACTTGCTCAAACTGAAATACTTACATGTTGGATAATCATTCATCATCTAAAACTAAACAACATGGGCACATATCAACCACGAGTAGAGAACAGGCCTTTGAATTGAATGCAAATTTGGCTTTAGTCTCAGTTTTTTTTTGTGGTCGGGACTAAAAGAACATTTAGTCTTGGTTGGTAATACAAACCGGGAGTAAAGTCCCTTGCTCAACAGCTAGTGCAACAACCTTTTGATGGTGAGGCTCTTTAGTCCTGGTTGAAAACATCAACCAGGACTAAAGGGTCTCTTTAGTACCGGTTAGTGTTAAAAACTGGGACTAAAGGTACCAGGACCTTTAGTCCCAGTTGGTAATACCAACCCGGACTAAAGGTAGACCCTTTAGTCCCGGTTGGTGTTACCAACCAGGACTAAAAGTCTCTTGCTGAGTTGGTTCAAAGGAAAATGTCTCATTCATTGTCAGATGTGTTGTGTAGTTGGAGTGGTAAGTTGCATGCGAGGCTATGGTTGAGGTCTTGGGTTTGATTCTCGCGAGGTGCAGTGGTGGGAGGAATTAATTTTTTTTTAAGCTGGGACTGTCACGGAACCGCCCAACATATAAGAGCACTAGTGAATGGTCATCATTCCGGACAACTCTGTCACACTAGAGCCTATATAAGCCCGGTAGTCCTTGAAATCTCGAAGGATCTCAAACCACAATCAAGTAACAACCTGAGATCGTACACTAGATTCAGTAACCGCACATCCACAGTGATAAGTTAGAAATGAAATAATATTACAACTGAATTTAAAGAAGTGTTATTACAACACCGAGTTCAAATCAAAGTAGCGGAAGTTTAGGTTTTCACAAAACCCATTGCAAACTGTTTAACACAAATATAGTGCCAAGTCTAGTACAGTCCCATCAAAAGCAATAAGGAGAGACATCAGATTTCACCATTGCGCATGGCCTTCACTCTTCATCACATGCATGGTAGAGGAACGCCTGGCAATAGCCAGAATACACCATACCATCTGCAACAAGGGTAAAGAAACCCTGAGTACTCAATTGTACTCAGCTAAACTTACCCGGCAGAGAGATAGATATATAACCATAGACACTTCAAGGATTATGCAAGGCTTTATCAGGTGGATCTCATGAGATAGCAAGGTTTTGCATAAAAGAGCATCCTAATTACTCATGTATTCTTATCATTAGAAAACAACATTTAGCATCAAGTTAAGTGACATCAAGAAGATCTCATTAGCACCTGTACTAGAGCAATCACTGAGTTACCAAACATTAATAACCATATTGTGCTTGGCATAAAACCACATAACCATCTTTCGGTTACTTATTAGAGTTCAGGTTTCTACAGTGGGAGGAAGATCTTTCAAGTTTCTCACTGACGGGGAGAGACCGCGATTCGAATCAAATTCCTATCTAGCTGGAGGTTTATTCCTCAGTAACACCCAAGCATGACTGCCGGCACACTTATGCGGGTCACCTTCACTATCGCTCGGGTAGCCCGCGGATCTCTCGGGTACAGGCATGAGTAGCGACTCACGGTAGCCAGGTAGCTCAAGTAGTGCCTGCCCTTGGTGCCAGGCCAGGATGTTCAGGGTGCTTGCCCACGGTCTAGTATTCCGCTTGCGGTCTTCATGACCCAAGTAGGGGACGATTCCGGCCCGAACCCACAGTTAGGCTTCGCGGTCGAAATGAGTTATCCCACCACCATTCGAGCGTCGTCAGTCACAGGTCACGCCTACCCAGGTTGTGTAGACTATTAACATTTCTTAATGTCAACACTAAGTGAGGGATCCTAGAAACAACTCAGAAATGTAGGGTCACATCTATAGCATCACTTAAGTTAAGTATCGTTATTTATACTTTTAAGATTAATCAATATCAAGAACAATGACTAGATAGATTTATAAACATGCATACTTATGATAAAACTACTAACAACCTCACTTATCTTGGCAGAGGTAAGAGGATAAATGATATATATATATATATAATTGAGATAACTATGAGAATTCTAAAGATAGAGGGAGACTCATAACTTCAAGTAGAGCTAAAATAGGAGATAAATTAAGAGATTAGATTCCTTAGTTGTTTATATTTATTAAGTCTTTTTCCTAATGTAGTATATATATTATCTTTTATAGCATAATTAATACTTCATTTATGCATAAGGATGATTACTAAGGGAAAACTAGGAACATAGCAAGTTTTTTTCCCGTAACTGTAGCATCGGCACAGTCATATATTTGGGGAGTGGACTACAGAGGACTCAATGGGAATATCACACCCATGATCTACCACATGACCCGAAACATAGGGGACCATCGCCTGTAAATATAGTCTAAGCACCACGCCTACACTATTTCTACCACCTAACTCACCTAAGGATTGAGCTAAGTGCTTTGCGAACATATGCATAAACTAATAACTAATCATAACTATATCAAATATATAACTAGAATAAACTAGGAACATAATAAAGAGAAACATAATAATATTGAAGTTGCACAAAGTCGAATAACGAGATCTAATGGAATTACCAGACCTCCTGACAGCGATCCAGAATCATGAGCAATGTCCAACTCTACTTGAATCTAGCTAGTTCTAATACTAAACTTGAATAGAGCTCCTCTCTCTCTCTCTCTAGAAAACCCTAATGAGGTTGTCCATTCAAGGGACACCTTAGATCCTAACTAGAGATCTGAATTATGAAGTATAGAATTGTAGGATGCCTCTGGGGGGTGCTCTGTCCCTCTATTTATAGTTCAATGGGATCAACCGCAGCCCTCGGATCAAATCGACCTTGAACAATGGCGAAGATTAGATCTTAGTGTCGATTAGGAGATGTCGTGACAGGATGGGACTCGATCTCCATGGGGGCAAGTCGTCCGGCCTAGGGGTGGGGTCGGTCGGCCCCACCTGGTGGCCTCTCGGCTCCCGCTGCCTTGTGGTGTCCTCTTGATCCTTCTAGATTCTTCCTATGTTGGTTTCTATCTTAATTACGCATTATCCTGATCCATGGTGGTTGTACCTTGATTCTAACTGTTGTTTTTCCTGTTTAATCCCTGTAGAATCACAATTCATAATTATTATGGAATATTGTCAGTTTAAACCCTATCATATGGTGGTGATTGCTTTTATATCATTTTTTATGGTTTAATTGATGGTTTGTAATAGGAGTTAATTACCATCAACATAGACCACCTTAGGAGCTAACGCGCCTACGCAGGACGAGGTGGGCGGTTTGCCTATTTTTAGCCCGGTCGAGCCCGAGGCGGTTGCAGACATGTTCAGTACGCCGCCTCAGGAGGACCACACGGTGGACGTCTGCGACAGCTCGGCCACACGCCGCCTCAAGAGCTTCACCAGGAGCGTACTAAAGAAGGTTAACTCTCCGCTTATTCGTGAGCCCTCCCAAGCAGCCTCCTGCTAAGCCGGTGCTATCATGGTGGAGCAGGAGGTTGGCGGCTCAGAGCCTCTCTCGAGTATCTACTTCCAAACGAGGTGAGGTGTTGATCATGCAACGTATGAGCTACACCAAGGGCCCATCAGCGTCATCCGATTCAAAGCTGAAGGCTTTTAACAACCTCTTCGACGACAACCTGACTGCATCCAATGCCGAGGTGCTGGACGCACTCTTCTCAACCGTTGGGAAGGGCCCGGTCAGATAGTCATGAAGACGCAAGTCCACCTCTTATATTGGTTGTTTTCTTCTATGTAATAGAGGTCTTTTGTTAGGTTGGTCCAGCTATGGCTATGTTAAGACGATCACCTTTGACGCTTCATAGAAGCGCATTGTATATATTTTTAAACTCTTCTGCTTAATACAAAATAATGCGTAAATCTTTTGTGTGTTCGAGAAAAAAATCATTTCCACATAAATTTTCACCCTTTCAGCGACAAAGTGTGGGTACTGCAGTATACCATTTTCTCCATTCCCGGCTGCATTTCTTGCTTCCCAGATGTGCAGAGTGACCATAAGTACTGCTGCTTTTTCATCAGATGCTATGGCAAGGAAGTCAAAAAGGCATTGTTTCATTGGATGAAGTGCTGAAATTTAACTTTAATACTAAAGTACTTTCTCATTTGGCGCCAAACTGCAGTTGTATCACATAAGCATGATATGTTGTATAGTCTCCTCTTGTCCACAGAAGAAGCATGCATCAGTATCGCAAATATGTCTCAGCTTGTGGAGAACACCAGTTGGCAGGCAATCGTTGGCCAATCTCCAAGAGGACCATCTTCATTTTGGCTGGTGCCTTTATAGACCATAGGCATTTCCACAACTTCATTGTCTCCTTCTGGTGTGAATTTTCCCTTTTTCCATTTATGCTCTGGGAGCTACGAAAGTTTTTTTTTCTCGAACACGACTTCACGTGTCTTTCATATTAAGAAGAAAGCGTCGAGACCGGCGAGCACAATGCAACACGACCACGGAGAGAGTGGCCACACACGACACGACACGAACAACAACAAGAACGATTACAAAAGCAAGAAACAAGACCTCCCCGCCAACCCAAACAACACAAACTCAATGGCCGAGACACAAGAGCCGCCAAGCGCGACATTGGTGGTCGGAGCGAAGACCACAACTACGGCCCAAGCACAAAGCGTCAACATCCGAGCTCGAGCCAGAGCGAAGGCGGAGCGAAGCTCACGCAACAAAGAAGGCACTCGCCTTAGAAAACATGGAAGCTCGAGGGAGGATGGTGACGCGTGAGCTCATGGCGGCCTCAACGGAGCCTTCACAAAGTAGATGACGCCCGTAGAAGCCAACTGCGTTGAGATAACCCGCCGGAACTTTCGTTCCTGAGCCCCGACATTCACCGCAGACGAACGGAAAGACGACGACGCCTTCAGGAAGGTGATGACGTGATTCGCCACCGTCGTCGCTCCCGGCGGTGAGGGGCCGACCGGCCGCCCGCCCTCCGCCGGCGGTGAGGACGCCACCCCCAGCCTCGGCCGAGGTCACCCTGACCTCGAGGCTGGGCTAGAGCGGCACGCCGGAGACGAAGCCGGTGAGGGAGGGGCTGCCGGAGAGGAAGAGGAGTCGGCCGCCGCCGCCGGCGGTGCCACTCGACGGCCAGCGCAGCCGATCCGGTCGCGTGAGGCCCGGATCCGGTCGTTGGGGTACCGGATCTGCCCTCCGCCGGCCGACGGCCGCCGCTGCCGGAGAGGAGAGGAGAGGTGGGAGTGGGGAGGGAGGAGAGAAGGACGGGGGTGCACTGAGACGAGGGAGGGGTGATGACGACCCGTAGGGTTCGCAGTTCGATCTTTCGATGAGAGTTGGTGGATAACTCGATTGGTGGATGGAGATGACGTTCACGGCTCGACTACAACCGTCCAAGGACGCTGCGCCTTAGCAACCGATACACCACCTCCGATGGCTGCCGTGATCTTGCGGCGCGACAACCAGCCACTAGGGCTCCCGTCCTGCAAGCAATCGAAGAACCAGCAAGAACAAGATGAACAAGCACTCAATTGCAAGATGAATATGAAGGTTTCAATCTGAGAACACAATATGGTGAGGTTCTGTTGACAATCAGACGGACGGTTGATCCAACACGCGCGCTGAAAGGCGGTAGCAATAGCTAACTCGACGAAACAAAACCTAAACTGTTTGTGGCAGCTCTAAAGACTTATAAGGAGTTGGGAGGACGACCACAAGGGTGTTGGGGTCGTTCTCCAACCCTAGGACGCGTCCCTAATGGACCCAACTTGATACATGGGCCACAGGCCCAAAATAAGGTGACGCAGCACCGGTGGACAGAAAAGGTCTCGGTACAAAAACGATGACCCTGGACGCATCTGATAAGGTATAGCCATGCTTCTGGATCCGTTGGAAAGTAGACTTGATAAGCTTTCCAAAGAGTGTGAGAATGTCCCAATCGGAGTCCGTATGAAGTCGTGGCATCCATCACAAGTTGGTGCTGTCCTGCAGTCCAAATCCAGCTAGCGCCCATCCCGTGTCCCGCTGATCCTCTCCATTGTTCCTGAGCAAAACAAGAGTGCACGTGTCTCCATTGTCTAAATATAATGGACAAGAGTTTGAGAATAAACTTACTTGATGATTGAGTTCATGGGCACGAACACGAGTAATAGGACCAAGTGGTGCTGGAGATGGTGTTGGTGTGGTGTTGATGTCCTCATCATCCTCCCCTTCTTGCATTTGAGTCGTCCTCGACTCAAGCTCATCTTCCTCTCCCAAATATGGCTTCAAATCTGCAATGTTAAATGTGGGACTAATCCCAAAAGCTACAGGAAGATCAAGCTTATATGCATTCTCATTAATACGTTTTAGCACTTTAAATGGTCCATCAGCTCTAGGCAGCAATTTAGATTTTCTCAATTCAGGAAACCTATCCTTTCTCAAATGCAACCAAACCAAATCACCAGGTTCAAAAATCAATTGCTTTCTACCTTTATCACCAGCAATCTTATACTTAGCATTCATGCGCTCTATGTTTGCTTTAGTTGTTTCATGCAATTTTAACATCAACTCAGCACGTTGCTTAGCATCAAAATTCAATTGTTCAGAAGTTGGTAGAGGCATTAAATCAATAGGAGCACGTGGTAACAAGCCATAAACAACCTCAAATGGGCACATCTTGGTAGTAGAATGCACTGAACGATTATAAGCAAACTCAATATGAGGCAAACAATCTTCCCACATCTTAATATTCTTCTTTAAAACAGCCCTTAACATAGTAGACAAAGTTCTATTCACAACTTCAGTTTGACCATCAGTTTGGGGATGACATGTGGTAGAAAATAAAAGCTTAGTCCCCAATTTACCCCATAAAGTTCTCCAAAAATGGCTAAGAAATTTAGCATCTCGATCAGAAACAATTGTATTTGGCACACCATGCAAACGAACAACTTCTCGAAAGAACAAATCAGCAATATGTGTAGCATCATCAGTTTTATGACAAGGTATAAAGTGTGCCATCTTAGAAAATCTATCCACAACCACAAAAACACTATCACGACCCTTCCTAGTCCTTGGCAATCCCAAAACAAAATCCATAGAAATATCTTCCCAAGGAGCGTTAGGAACAGGTAGAGGCATATACAAACCGTGGGGATGTAAGCGTGACTTTGCCTTTTGACAAGTTGTGCAGCGAGCAACAAATCGCTCCACGTCTCTCCTCATCTTTGGCCAAAAGAAATGACCAGCAAGTATGTCCTCCGTCTTCTTTGCTCCAAAATGTCCCATCAAGCCACCTCCATGCGCTTCCTGAAGCAACAACAAACGAACGGAGCTAGCTGGGATGCATAGCTTGTTAGCTCTAAACACAAAGCCATCATTTAGAACAAATTTATTCCATGCTTTTCCATCCTTACATTGCAGCAACACGTCTTTAAAATCATTATCATGTATATATTGTTGTTTAATTGTTTCCAAACCAAAGATCTTATAGTCAAGTTGTGTTAATAAAGTATATCTCCTAGACAAAGCATCAGCAATGATATTCTCTTTCCCTTTCTTGTGCTTAATTATATAAGGAAAAGATTCAATAAATTCAACCCACTTAGCATGTCTACGGTTCAGTTTTACTTGACTACGAATATGCTTTAACGATTCATGATCAGAATGAATAACAAATTCTTTGGGCCACAAATAATGCTGCCATGTTTCTAATGTTCGCACGAGAGCATACAATTCCTTATCATAAGTAGAATAATTCAGAAGAGGCCCACTTAGTTTCTCACTAAAATATGCAATGGGTTTACCTTCTTGTAACAAAACACCACCCAATCCAATTCCACTAGCATCACATTCAAGTTCAAAAGTTTTATTAAAATCAGGAAGTTGGAGAAGAGGTGCATTTGTCAACTTATCTTTCAACATGTTGAAGGCCCTCTCTTGTGGGGTTCCCCAAGAAAACACGACTCCCTTCTTCGTAAGCTCATTCAATGGTGCAGCAATGGTGCTGAAATCCTGCACAAAGCGACGATAGAACCCAGCAAGTCCTAGAAAACTCCGCACTTGGGTGATAGTCTTTGGTACTGGCCAACCCTGTATAGCGTCCACCTTGGCTTTATCAACCTCAATTCCCTGTGGAGTAACAACATAGCCAAGAAAAGAAACACGATCTGTGCAAAAGGTGCACTTATCAAGGTTACCAAATAAACGTGCCTCCCGTAGAGCTTTAAAAACAACACATAAATGATCAATATGTTCTTCCATAGATTTGCTGTAAATTAATATATCATCAAAATAAACAACAACAAATCTTCCAATGAAAGCACGCAAAACCTCATTCATCAATCTCATGAAGGTACTAGGTGCATTAGTTAACCCAAAAGGCATGACTAACCACTCATACAAACCGAACTTAGTTTTGAAAGCAGTTTTCCATTCATCTCCCAATTTCATGCGAATCTGATGATACCCGCTACGCAAATCCACTTTGGAAAACACAACAGCACCACTCAATTCATCTAGCATGTCATCTAATCGTGGAATTGGATGACGATATCGAATAGTAATATTATTAATAGCCCGACAATCCACACACATACGCCACGATCCATCTTTCTTAGGCACTAAAATAACCGGAACAGCACAAGGACTTAGAGACTCACGTATGTAACCTTTGCCGAGGAGTTCTTGCACTTGACGCTGAATCTCCTTTGTTTCTTCTGGATTGGTCCTATATGGTGCACGGTTGGGCAATGAGGCACCAGGAATCAGGTCAATTTGGTGCTCAATGCCTCGAAGTGGTGGCAGGCCCGATGGTACTTCACTTGGGAACACATCCGAATACTCCTGCAAAATGTTAGCGACAGCAGGAGGCAAAGAACGCTGCATATCATGAAGGGAAATCAATACCTCTTTGCATACTATAGCATAAGCAACAGTAGTGGAAGCATTCAACTCATTAATATCAGATTTAGTAGCAAGCAAACAATTTCCTCTCAATTTTATCTCCTCTTTCATATCAGCAACAGATTGGTCATTTCTATTGCTCTCACTTTTAGCTTTTGAGGCTTTAGCTACATCATCTTGCATAATAGCTTCAGGGGACATAGGATGCAACACAATTTTTCTATCATGGTATAGAAAAGAATATTGATTTGTTCGACCAAAATGCATAGAATCTCTATCAAATTGCCAAGGTCGCCCTAGCAGCACATTACAAGCTTGCATAGGCACAACATCACATTCAACCACATCTTTATAGGATCCAATGGAAAAATTGATTCGCACAAGTCTAGTTACCTTTGCCTTACCGCTGTTATTTAACCATTGAATGTAATATGGATGTGGGTGTGGTTTGGTGGTAAGCGCAAGCTTCTCCACCATGTCAGCGCTTGCCAAGTTGTTGCAGCTACCTCCATCGATGATCATGCGACATGAACGCTCCTTGATGACACACTTTGTTTGGAACAACGTGTGTCGCTGATTTTGCTCCGCCCTCTCCATTTGTGCACTAAGCACACGCTGTACAATGAGGCTCTCATAGTGGTCGGCTGCACCTGCATTAATATGTTCTTCCACATATTCTTCACTACCTGCATGGTCAGCCGCAAGCAATGCAAGTGTATCATCATCAAAATCACTAGCAGATGAATACTCACCATCATCTTTGACTATCATAACGCGCTTGCTTGAACACTCGCGCATCATATGGCCATATCCCTTGCATCGATGACACTGAATGTCTCTTGTTCTACCTGTAGATGCCACGGACGAAGCACTTGCACTAGGCTTCTGTACCGTCTTCGCCACTGAATTCGCTGGAGTAGCACGAAGCTTGTCGCTAGTAGGAGCTGGTGTAGTCGTAGTAGGAGTCGTACGGGGCTGCCATGAATTAGTCTTCCCTGCAGAAAAGTTAGTCCTAGCACTCGCACGTCGCCCCTGCACTTCCCTTTCAGCTTTACAAGCAAGATGAAACAAACGGGTTACGTTAGTGTACTCTTTATATGCAAGGATGTCCTGAATTTCACGATTTAACCCACCCAAAAATCTTGCCATAGCAGGTTCCTCATCCTCCTCTAAATTACAACGCAACATACCCATTTGTAATTCTTGATAATACTCTTCTACACTTTTAGCACCCTGTCTTAGTTGTTGGAGTTTATGTAGCAAATCGCGTGCATAGTAAGAAGGAACAAATCTAGCCCTCATGATTTTTTTCAAAGCATCCCAAGTCTGTGGTATGTTCCTAGGATTTTTCTTACTATACTCTATCCACCATACAGTAGCAAAGTCGCTAAACTCACTAGTAGCAGCCCTAACACGTGTATTCTCAGGAAATTCATGACATGCAAACTTTTGGTCAACAGCAATTTCCCATGAAATGTATGCATCAGGATCATACTTTCCATCAAAAGGAGGTATTTTAAATTTAATCTTACTAAAAGCATCATTGTTATTGTGTACCTCACGTCGACGGTGACCCATACCTCTTCGATTTAAGTGTAGGCGACGTCGATCACGAAGGTCATTGTCATCAAGATCCATATCTCCAGAGTAAGCATCCTCATCATTATCTTCGACCCGCTCCTCGTCATTGTTGCCGTCATCATTCTTCTCTTTGTCTCTTGTGTGGAAGTCATCAAAACGTTGTAGAAGAGCAACAAGGCTTCTGTCCATACGAGCCATCGATGCTTCAACTCTTGTAAGCTTGGTGGTGGTGGTGAGTTGGGCGGACTCCAACTGCCCAATCTTTTCATTGGTCACCTGTAAATCTCGATCAAGTCCATCTGCGTGGAGCTGCACCTGTCTTGTAAAATGCTGAATGATGCCCTTGGTGCGTGGAGTTTGTGGCATCTGGTTATTGTCCTCTGTTCCTGACATGGTTTAAAAGACAAGAACAACAAGAATACAAGTGAAGAAATAAAAGCCCTACAACTATTAGGATGTAGCTACAGCAAGGCACTCTCTCTCAACCTGTTTCTCAAGCTCTTACCAGTTCTTACCTTGCTCGAACAAGAGGGGTCAACAACCAGCAAGTCTGCAACCTTGGAAGTGAATGTATCGGTACCGTAGCACAACACCTGTCAAGTTGTAGTCGAATATGTGGAGCTGTAGGTGGCCAATGTTATGCTCAAGGACAAATACTAGCACCACGTTAGATTAAAAAGCGAGCTGAATAATCGTTCAAAGGTGGTACTGTGCTGGTCCTAGCCTAGACCGTGCTAGAGACGCGAGCCTGGACACAAAGGAACTCACAAACACCACCTATCCAAAGGAGGAAAACACAAAGATCAGCCCCTTTTTTTGTTTTTTTTTTTGCCTCTTTTTTTTTTCTTTTTCTTTTTTTTTTTTTGCTTTTTTTTTTCTTTTTTTTTCTTTTTTTTTTTTTCAGGGAAACCTCAAAACTGATTATAGGAACAAAGAGATGTCAAAAGAGCAAATCACCACACACACTTTTTCCAAAAGTGTAGGGGTATATAGGTAATTAAAAGATACTCTCTCTCTCTCTCTCTCTAAAGTAAGCTTCGCTGTAATATGGTATGAAACTTGTAGTCCCGACTTGTACTACGCGAACTTAATTATGGAAAACAACGCGGATGGCGGCAATTTATAGCAGCGAAAAAACCAGGGTAGTACTCGGACTCGATTCCCGAAATCAACTCGGACTCGAACTTGACAGCAGCGAATACTAGGGTAGTACTCGGACTCGATTCCAGAACACAACTCAAACTCGAACTGGACAGCCACGAATACCAGGGTAGTACTCGGACTCGAACTTGACAGCAACGAAATCTACTTAGACTCGGACTAGAACGTGACAAGAACTCGAAACTCTAAAGGACTATAACTAAAACCAGCAACTCGACACAACCGATGCAACCGACGACTCAACAAGCCCTAACTAAGTAGTACTAGCAAAAGGCTCAACGGGTTTATGGGATTACGGAAAACTAATCTACTATTTTTTTTTGGCTTTTCTGGACTATAGGAAAAAAAATTGTGAAGAATTGGAAGTCTCTCACCGATAAACCTTGCTCTGATTACCAACTGATGACGACCCGTAGGGTTCGCAGTTCGATCTTTCGATGAGAGTTGGTGGATAACTCGATTGGTGGATGGAGATGACGTTCACGGCTCGACTACAACCGTCCAAGGACGCTGCGCCTTAGCAACCGATACACCACCTCCGATGGCTGCCGTGATCTTGCGGCGCGACAACCAGCCACTAGGGCTCCCGTCCTGCAAGCAATCGAAGAACCAGCAAGAACAAGATGAACAAGCACTCAATTGCAAGATGAATATGAAGGTTTCAATCTGAGAACACAATATGGTGAGGTTCTGTTGACAATCAGACGGACGGTTGATCCAACACGCGCGCTGAAAGGCGGTAGCAATAGCTAACTCGACGAAACAAAACCTAAACTGTTTGTGGCAGCTCTAAAGACTTATAAGGAGTTGGGAGGACGACCACAAGGGTGTTGGGGTCGTTCTCCAACCCTAGGACGCGTCCCTAATGGACCCAACTTGATACATGGGCCACAGGCCCAAAATAAGGTGACGCAGCACCGGTGGACAGAAAAGGTCTCGGTACAAAAACGATGACCCTGGACGCATCTGATAAGGTATAGCCATGCTTCTGGATCCGTTGGAAAGTAGACTTGATAAGCTTTCCAAAGAGTGTGAGAATGTCCCAATCGGAGTCCGTATGAAGTCGTGGCATCCATCACAAGTTGGTGCTGTCCTGCAGTCCAAATCCAGCTAGCGCCCATCCCGTGTCCCGCTGATCCTCTCCATTGTTCCTGAGCAAAACAAGAGTGCACGTGTCTCCATTGTCTAAATATAATGGACAAGAGTTTGAGAATAAACTTACTTGATGATTGAGTTCACGGGCACGAACACGAGTAATAGGACCAAGTGGTGCTGGAGATGGTGTTGGTGTGGTGTTGATGTCCTCATCAAGGGGGCGGGGAGGCGCTTTGTTGGGCCCTCCCCGTTGGCCGCCACCGCTAGCGGTGAGAAGGAGCGGCGGCGGCGGCCCCGCCGGCTGCAAGGAGGGGAGGGAGAGGCGGCGACGGGGGTGCCCTCAAGTCGCCCCCAGGGTGACGACGCAAGGGAGGGAGCCGGTAATAACCAGATTTTACTGTGTAAACACCTGACTTTAGAACAAAGGTGTATGGCATAGGGGAATATGCAGCAGTGAGAGCTTGGATCAAAAGAATATTCCACAAAAGCATAGTGAAATAGTGAACAAGGTGTATGGCATAGTGGAATATGCAGGATCTTATTGCCAGACTACCACGACCAATCGACCACGACATCATCGAAGCATTCATGAAGTCTTTGTTCCATTCACCCTTTTTGTCATCCATGAGGAAACTTACAATCAAGTCATTCGAGAGAGGTACCTTTTGTTTGAGCAGCATGGGATGATTTCGAACCCAACAATCCTTTATCAATAGAATTGTTTTCCCATCACGTAGTCCCTCCGTCCCTTATTAAATGTCGTTATCACTTCCCGAGAAATAACTTAGATTAATTTTATATAAAAAAACTAATAATATTTTGTTGGGAATATGCCCTAGAGGTAATCATAGAGATGATTGTATTTCCTTGTATCCATGACATATTATGAGTTCAATGAATATCCATTAAAGACAACTTGTATCGATAAGCAATTATGTGAATTGTTTGTGAAACTCTTTTACTTGTATGGTTATTCTAAAGTTGTCCCTGATCGAAGTTCGTACTAGAATGTACATGAATATTGGATCAGCACATTATTAGTTGATGACTATGTTTCACAAGTCATGGACATGGAGATGTCGAACTAATAATGTGGGCACATGTAGGACATGGTGCTGGACAGACCTGACATGAGATTGTCTCTATACACATCATGTACGTTATGTCCTTAGACCTGAGATTGTCATATGTACTCAAGATGTGAAATGACCTACCTTGGGACTACCAAACGCTACTCCGTGACTGGGTAGTTATAAAGGTGACTTTCGGGTTTGTCAGGAAACATGCTGTGAGACATAATCAATCAAGATGGAATTTTCCACTCTCCATGAGAGAGAGATATCACTGGATCACTCAAATGATTAGATCATGAAATGCATGGCCATTCTTGGGTTAAGTGTTAACCCATGAGTTGAACCAAATATCATGAGGCAAAGGAATAACATGTATATTGTAATGTGGCGGTTCGTCTGATATGATCGTAGCGTATGCATAGGAGTTGACACGCCTTGCTAGAGGCCGCTATCAACTATTGGTCGAGTAAGAGTACTTGGGCCATGTCTATACGTGCGTGAGCCCATAGGGTCGCACGCTTAAGGGGCTGGAAGCCTAATTCGGGTTGGACCCGAATTAGACTTGGTTTAGGGTTACTAATGGGCCTCCAACGTGGGAGCTCGTTAGGACGCCTATATAAGCAAGGGGTGGCGCGGGGCGAGTTGATCTCACGTCATTTGGCATCCTCCGTCGCCCTCCCCACGCTCACGCCTAGTACTCCTCGCGGACCTAGCAGTCCAGAGACGTGACGCTTTTTCCCTGCACGTGTGGGATTCCTCGGAGGTGCTGCATTTGGAGCACAAGGATGAACCGCGAGTAAGAGACGTTGAGACGGACGACCTCGCAACTGCACGGCACTGCTGCAACGCGCACGACTACATCAAGTCGCTTCTGCTGCACCTGCGCGTGTAGTGGTAACCTCGTGATCTATAACTAGCACTAGTTCCTGGTTTATGGGGCAGAAAATTTTGTTTTCTGGCTAGCGTAGCAACCTCATAAGCCTACATTGGTATCAGAGTCGTTAGATGCCTCATTATAGATTCAGGTACGAGCATATGGTGATATGGGCGGTTTAAGATCAATCTCTGATCATGGTTCGTGATCTTGCCACGTTGGTATTGTAACGATCTACTCGTACCGGTCGGAATTCCGCCATCCGAGTTAAGTGATACATGTAAACCCAATTATGGTGAGTTGGAGATCAATAAGATTGGTCGAATCGAACCTAGGTCAAGTTCCAGGCGCAGACGATGCGCGGCGGCGACGGATTGGATCCGCCGTCGGAGGGGAATTTTGTAGAAAAGTGTTGTTCGGTAAAACGACCATAACTTTTGCATACGACCTCGGAACGAGAAAAACCTTAAACGAAAATCGTGCACCAGAAAATTTCGCATTCGTCAATGACACCCTTTGGCGGTTTTGACGAAAATTATATTTGCGAAAAACAGCTTGCAAAATTGAGTTTTCGGCGTTTAAAGTTTAGACGTCAGAATCGATTAACTCTGTTTTGCAGGTATTCGTGATTGGTATAGCCCTTATGTGTATGTGATGCATGTATGTAATTAATCCATGGCTTGCACGTCATGATTAAGACAATATGGCTGGAGCCACAGATATTGTCCATTCAAATGTAATGGCATGCGTGCCAATCTGTGATGTTTCTATCCGCGACCATGTAATTTTATCTCATTATCCTGCGGTAGTGATAGATAGTCTTGGTGGACTCATCACAGAAGGATAGCATACTTGAATCATGGAGATGGTGATCAACATGATGAACAGATTGATGGAGATGGAGATCCCCAATGTAACAATGGGCTATACCAAGTCATATCTGTGTTTATGTCATTCTCACTATGTTCTACTTTCACGTGCAATAATGTTTTTGTCTACATATGCGGTAGTGAAGTAGAACGATCCCTCAACAATGTTTAAGTCATAATGCTTCCCTAAACCTTGCACTGTCACGTGTCTTGAACGATCGGTGGCGGGTCTATGAAATTAGGGTGCCAGTGGTTTTCCTTCACTAGACAGGTTTGTGTCGGACACTTACGAGCAGAAGGTTTGGTTACTTGAACAAGGTTATCCTAACGGTTAGGGACCTTGGAGCATTAGTTGTTGGTAGCATAAGCATAGAGATGCCACCCAACAACAAGAGTCATATGTGATATGATTAGCAAGGAGTTGCTTACCGATCTACCATGTCTCCTAGCGGTGATGCTAAAGCTCACTAGTAGACTTGTTAGTTGCAGGTCTTGAATCACTAAGTTTCAATAGAGAGATATTGATTTTAGTGGGAGTAGATTCTATTAAAAGTTTAATATGAATTACTCTATCTTGGATACATTGTCTTAGTATTTTGCATTACTTTTGTTGTAGATGGCTCCTAGTAATCAACCATTTACTTTGCGTTCAATTCTTGAGAAAGATAAGTTGAATGGAACAAACTATGTGGATTGCATCCGCAACCTGAGAATTGTTCTCAGGACTGAGAAAAAGGAAGATGTTCTAGACACCCTATTACCAGATGAGCCTGCTGATAATGCACCTGCTTCAGAGAAAACCGCTTACAAAAAAGCATGTGATGCTGATATTGAAGTGGGTTGTCTTATGCTCGCTTGCATGGAGCTAGATCTTCAGATGCAATTTGATAATAATCATGCAGCGTACGATCGATATGATCGTGACGCTTAATGATATGTTTCAGACTCAAGCCAGGACTGAAAGGTTCAATGTTTCCAAGGCTTTTGTCGAAACCAAGCTTGCAGAAGGCGCAGCAGTTGGCCCACATGTGATCAAGATGGTTGGTCACACTTAGAGATTGGAGAAGCTAGGCTTCCCAATGGGCCCAGAGTTGGCCACTGATTTCATACTTGCGTCTCTTCCGCCTAGCTATGGGAACTTCATTTCGAACTACCATATGCATGGGGCGGAGAAGGGCTTGAAAGAATTGTGTAGCATGCTTAAAACAGCAGAAGCTGATATCAAGAAAGATGCTGGCAGTAGCCATGTGATGGCAGTCCAAAACAAGCCTAACTTTAAGAAGAGGGCTTGGAAGAAGAAGAAGGCGATGGCTAAAGATCAGATCTCTAAGCCAAACCCTCCTCCTGCGCCCAAGGCTGTTGCATAAGCTGTTGAAGCTAAATTCTTTCATTGTAATGGGAAAGGTCACTGGAAAAGGAACTGCAAGTTGTACTTGGAATCCTTGAAGGATGGCGGTGGTAAAGGTACTCCCGCTGCTTGTACACTTGTTGCTAAATTCTTTTATAACACTTGTTGTTTATGTGACATATTCATGTACTTGGAATGCCCTAGAGGTAATCATAGAGATGATTGTATTTCCTTGTATCCATGACATATTATGAGTTCAATGAATATCCATTAAAGACAACTTGTATCGATAAGCAATTATGTGAATTGTTTGTGAAACTCTTTTACTTGTATGGTTATTCTAAAGTTGTCCCTGATCGAAGTTCGTACTAGAATGTACATGAATATTGGATCAACACATTATTAGTTGATGACTATGTTTCACAAGTCATGGACATGAAGATGTCGAACTAATAATGTGGCCACATGTAGGACATGGTGCTGGACAGACCCGACATGAGATTGTCTCTATACACATCATGTACGTTATGTCCTTAGACCTGAGATTGTCGTATGTACTCAAGATGTGAAACGACCTACCTTGGGACTACTAAACACTACTCCGTGACTGGGTAGTTATAAAGGTGACTTCCGGGTTTGTTAGGAAACATACTATGAGACATAGTCAATCAAGATGAAATTTGTCACTCTCCATGAGAGAGAGATATCACTAGATCACTCAAATGATTAGATCATGAAATGCATGGTCGTGCTTGGGTTAAGTGTTAACCCACAAGTTGAACCAAATATCATGAGGCAAAGGAATAACATGTATATTGTAATGTGGTGGTTCGTCTGATATAATCGTAGCGTATGCATAGGAGTTGACACGCCTTGCTAGAGGCCGCTATCAACTATTGGTCGACTAAGAGTACCTGGGCCATGTCTATGTGTGCGTGAGCCCATAGGGTCGCACGCTTAAGGGGTTGGAAGCCTAATTCGGGAATTAGACTAGGTTTAGGGTTACTAATGGGCCTCCAACGTGAGAGCTCGTTAGGATGCCTATATAAGCAAGGGGTGGCGCGGGGCGAGTTGATCTCACGTCCTTTAGCAGCCGTCGTCGCCCTCCCCACGCTCACGCCTAGTACTCCTCGCGGACCTAGCAGTCCAGAGACGTGACGCTTCTTCCCTGCACGTGTGGGATTCCTCGGAGGTGCTGCATTTGGAGCACAAGGACGAACCGCGAGTAAGAGACGTTGAGACAGACGACCTCGCAACTGCACGACACTGCTGCGACGCGCACGACTACATCAAGTCGCTTCCGCTGCACCTACGCGTCTAGTGGTAACCCCGTGATCTATAACTAGCACTAGTTCCTAGTTTATGGGCAGAAAATTTTGTTTTCCGGCTAGCGTAACAATCTCATAAGCCTACATATTTATGATACATAATTTATATCATTAGATAGATCTTTTGATCTAGTTTTTTAATAAATTTATTTGGAGACACAAATGTTACACCTATTTTGTATAAATCAAGTCAAAGTTGTGGTACGGAACCCCAAAACGACGTTTAATAAGGGACAGAGGGAGCACTCGTCGTAAAACACTTTTCTCCAAAATTTCCTTGCCATACATTAAATTGTGCCATGTGTAAGATGAGCTTAAGGCTGGACGAAAAACTCGAAGCTGGTTAGCACGCTCGGTTCATGGCTGGCTCGACTCGGTTCGACTTGGATCGTTAAAATAACGAGCTAAGATTTTAGCTCGTTAGCTATAACAAACCAACTCGAGGCAGCTCGCTAGCCAAACAAACCAAACTTTTAAGATAAAAATAGCAGAACTTGCATTATTTTTTGTATATTATTATATTATTGTATATGTGTTAGCATATATTAGTTTTTTTCAATTTAAGATGGTGGGATGTTTTACTTTTGTATTATTATAGATAAATATAACTATTATATTTTATGATTTTTTATACCTGGCCCATAAACTTAACGAGGCAAACCGAGCTAGCTTATTATTCTAACGAGCCAAAACGGACTGAGTCGAGCTAAGCCGAGCTGACTCTTATCCAGTCTTAGATGAGCTCCTTGACGTTGATGCATTCCAAAAGCTACTGTGGGGGAAATAACGATCCTTTACTAATCTAGCACATAAGGACACTCACAATGCAAAAATTATTTGTGGTTTCTATAACCTAAGACAGTGTACAAGAAACTATTCCTCTCAATACAAGATTTTCTATAACATATGACGTAGTTAATGATAGAAACTATGTTTGCTCTCCCAATACAGTTACAATAGTTTTTTGTCCATGGATAACTGTGAAGACTTGGTTTCTTAGTTAGACTTGATTTCTTAGATTTCTACTCTCTTCTAATTAAATCACTTGCTACATCAGTACATTGCCTATGTAGCAGTGCAATTAATACCTTCCGTAATGATTCTCTAGCACTATTCCCCAGCATAGCTTGATTAAATGTACCATATCTCGAAAACCTATCCCTCACATTGTCTTTGGTGTGGTAAGCCATTCCCATGAGCCCCGGTGCATCTTGTTTTTTCCGTCCTCTACACCCACCAATGGTTTAAGATTGCACTACTCATTTTATCACATACCAGCTAGAAGCCAGACGCAGCTAACGTAAGCGACGTAAGGGGGAATTGCTTGGACCACTTCCTTGAACATGACTTCCTTACCTGCTCGAGATAGGGGACTTCCTTACTTGCTCGTTCCCCATCTCTGTGCCTACATGCTGACCTGACGTCGATGGCGAACGCCGGTGGCCAAGGGGTGTGACACGCCCGGCCCGGTCGAACTCTGGTGCGGCACGCAAGTTGCAATGGAACGACGGCGCTCGAGCGAGTCAGAAGTCCCGATTCGATTTTTCTTGTTTTTTCGCCAGGAATTTGAGGTGGAACGTTGATTTCCAATTCAAGGCTCGTCCAAACAGGCCGATCCAAGAAAACAATATCAATTCAGAGTACTTCAAGGGATCCAAACAAACCCCTGGGTTGATGGCTTGATGTCAAAAAAAAAAATCTGGGTAATTCAAATTTGAAGAACAGATATCTAGTGTTCAGTCGTCCACTGGGAAAACTGATGCAACATAAGCACCGTTGTACAAGCATGGCAAAAGCACCTTAATAATAAGGCCGTGTTTAGATCTACTATAAATCACATGGATTAAAATGAATTAAAATAAAAATTAATTCAAAAATACTCTAATACATGTGGTTTGAGAAAGATACATGTGTATCAAACAAAGCCTAACCAGTTGATTGTGAGTGATGATTGGCGTTGGTTTTTGCTTACGCTGTTAAACAACACAGAACCTTAGGTTTCTCCCAAATTCCTTCCTTCAATTGAAAACTGGTTCGTAAGCGTTGAGCGTATCCACGTTAGCAAAATAAATTAACACCGTTTGATTTTGATTTAACTGTCAAAGATTTAGTTTTTATTTTTTCTACTGTTTGGCCCACGTGTTACCGTCTTTGGTCAGCAACCCAAAAACTCTATTTCTCGAATCCTCTCGTCTCCTCTGGCGCGTTCCATCCCTCGCAATAAAAAGTGGCGGCGGAGCAGGAGGCACGGCCGGCTCGTCGCCGCACTGCGCGTGGCTTGGCTTGGCGATGCCGCGCACCGGCGTCAGCGCCTCCGCCGCTCCCACTCCCGCTCCCGCTCCTGCCCCAGCCCCGTCTCCCCTTACTTTCTCCCATCCTCTATTTCTGTGGCAGCAAAGCGGCAGGGCCCGACCACGGCCGCCTCCCCACGCTGCGCGTGGCCGGGCCGGCAGGTGCTCCCTGGTCCGGTGCTGCCCTCGCGCGGTGGTGCTCCACAGCAGAAGCTGCTAACCTCCTCCCCCACCGACACGGCCGTCTCCCACGGTGGTCTCCGGCAGCCCGCGACGATTGTTGCGCTCTGGCGGCTCTCCTCTTCCTCGGCTCCTCTTCCATGGTACCGCTCAGCTCTCCTCTCCCCTCCCCACTGCTCCTATTGATGGGATTCGGCCCTGTTGCGCCCCTCCCGGCAAGAGCGACCGCATCGCAGCACGGGGTCCAGCGAGCGGCGGCAGCCCTCCCGGCGAGTACCAGCCGCGTCGTTGCCTGCGGTGTCCGAGCGGCATGGTGCGATTGGGTGCCAGCATGCTGCGGGCCATCCCAGCACGCGGCGACGACCCTTCTGGTGACTGGCAAGGACCAGCCGCTTCACTGCCTGCCGCGGGCAAGCAGCGCTATGCTGCCGTGCACGACTAATCGATTTGGTTGGCCTGCATTTGTCGTTTTTTTGCGATACTGTATTTTGGGTCTCACCGCCTTGTCTAATGCTTCAATCTAGAGCTTCATGCGGCCTAATCATTCTTCTACGGTGGCCGGTGTAATGTGACTGACTGCTCCTCAAGTTCCCTTCTTCCCTCTGTGTTTCCTTGTCCTTTTCATATGCCCCAAGAATGTCCTAATTCCATTGGTTCCTATGCATAGGTAGGCTATCCACGTGCCAGGTGGTGCCTACACTTGGTTGGTCTTGTTGTTTCTTACAAAATTATTTCTAGCAGTAAGATGTCCATGGATTAATCATGTTCTAGATTAATGTCCTATGTGTCATATTACCTTCTAAACATGGTTGTAGATACAAAATAGTGCTCAATATATTGGGCCTCATTACATGGTTTTTTTCCCACTGCACTTTTCCGAGCCTATGAAACATGGTCCCAAACTTCATATTAGTTGTATGCTTCTTGTCTTGGTTTGACTCAAATTTCTTAATGTGATATTTTTTCAAATGCTTCTTACCCTACCAACTGATTCAATAATTAAATTACCGTTTGCTTCCTAAATTCATTCATGTGTCTTTTTTTAAACTACCTGTAACATGAAAATGAAAATAAGTTCTTGGGCTTCGGCGCTTCGCTCTGCTAACCAACGGACCAAGGTATTCAAATCTCTTTTATTTAGTTATTTAATTCTTTTTTTGTAATTGTGGATGCCTATTGCAATGTTGTTCATGGATATGACCAGGGTTTCTTGTATGCCCGTTTGTTCATCTTGGGATAACATATCTAATTTAATTATACTACGTGTGCATCACATTTTAAAGGAAAAACTTATTGGCACCAAAAAAATTTTTTGCATTGCTGTGACAGTACATTTATTTATTTTTTCCTATGCTATTTAATCAAATTTATTTTCCAGTGTATTTCCCCAACATATGAAAACTCAACAAATGCTCCAATGGACCTATCTGAGGCTCCAGTTCTTAGATCTGAGTGGAACCCAAAGGTATTTTTCCCTCGGCAGTTCTGATTGTCTCATATCATAATTGAATATGCCTTATAGTTAACTATTGTTGTATCTGAAAACAAAATTGGACCATAACTGACAAAAGTTTACATATATTGTTTTTTTTTTTTGCCTTCTATTTTTCCTATACGTTCTCGCTGCAAAAGAACTGATATGCGAACTCATAGAAAGGCTCCATGTACATGCGCATGTCCATGTACCTTCATTTTATTTTGGAGAACCTTGAACTAGGTGGCATTTGCGTTACAACATGTACTTAAGTTACTTAGTGAGCCCTCTTATCATGCTTGTAACTGCAGTTGTATATGTTTCTATTTGCAGGATTGTTCCTTCTGAAGAGTTGCAATATTTACAAAATTTTATTCTGGTTTACTATAACGCAACTTTAAATTGCTTCCATAATCTAATCAGCTCTAAATTGCCCCTGTTCTCCTTTAAGTGTACTTTGTCTTCAACCTGTTGAATGGTACTACTTTTAGCAGGTGCATGTTTGATTCCGATGGCCTTTCTATTTTAGCGTTATTTGGCTTGGCAGCTGTTTTGTCGACCACATGCAGAAGAAGGGCTTGGTGGGTAGTGTTGGTCTCTACCTTTTGTATAACCGAAGTTGCAGTTGTTTGTAGTTGCAGGATTTGTTCCTTATAAATGCTTTCAATGTTTACTAAATTTTACTCTGGTTTACTATAATGCGATTCTAAATTGCTCCCATAATCTAATCAACTCTAAATTGCCCCCTATTTTCCTTTCAGGCTACTTTGTGTTCAACTTGCTGAATGGTGCTACTTTTAGCAAGATAACTCTATATTGCATGTTGAAGGAACCAGACATGCAATCGGTTAATATAGAGTTATAGACTGCTTATTTTCTTGTCCAGTTCTCAGTCATGGAGACACAAGTCCCTTTCCGTTATCACCATTCTATCCCATGTGTTCTCCACCTACATAGGGTTTACCTTGGTTGCACTGGAGAAACAATGTTAAGTCTTTCTTGATGGTTCACAAAATCACTTTGGTTTGTACAGTCACCATGTCAGTGATCTAGAAAGTTTTGCCTCACATTCCGTTGCTCCAATGTAGGTTCCAATGGGTACGCTTACAAAATAGTTACAGTTGTTCTTATGTATATGGCCACCGGCTTTGGGAAAGAAAAAAGATATGTTTAATTTTTAGGCCATCTTCCCATAACTATGGAGTTACAGTCTGTCCCTTTTACTGACAGACTTTGCAGATTAATATTTGGAGTGCAATATAGCCACGTATCTACTTATACTCTGAATTATGCTACCTCGAATAAAAACTGAAGGACATAAACATTTATAATTACATAACATGATTATACCTGGTTATGCAATTTATTTTAATATTATAGACACATGATTACATAGATAGGCGAATGGGCAACCACATCTCAGAACTACTGCTTAAAATAAACTCGGAACATCATGTCAAACACACAAATTTTAGAAGTTTTCCCAAAGCATCTTAGGTTCTGTTTGGATCTACCCAACTAAAGTTTAGCTACCTAAAATTTCAATACTGAACTTTAGACACCTAAGAATTCTCCAAGCTAGACTTTACATGAGTGTTTGGATCCTCCAGGTAATAGACTCAGCTAAAGTTCAACTGTGTTTAAACAACTAAACTCTACCTGGTTCTGTTTGGCCATTTGGACCCCTACCAAAATTTGGCCAGCATAAATTTAGTTGATGGGATCCAAACATGCCCTTAATGTTTCACCATTACCATGCTCCTATTTTTAGATGTGGGATTTAAACTAAAAGGATTTAAACTAAAAAAGATGAGGTCAATAATTTTAGTTGCGTGTTTTTCCCTGGTTTGTTCTCAGTGCACTAACCAAGTTGGTTATGGTTTTTTAATATGAAGTCGATGGGCACAAAATAATAAATTGCTTACTCAGTCTAACGTGGCATCCTACTATTCCAGCAAGTTACTACTTACATATTGTTACCATGGTGGTCAGCATCTTATAAAAAAATGGGTCCTATGCTACAGAGTTGTTGTGGATGGCTGGTTGGAAAAATGATGAATTGAGTGTTGCCTCCTAAATTTAATTTTTGCCATTTATTTTCTTAAGATTCAAGTGTTGAATTCGCAAGAGAACTCCCTCTACTCCCTGGAGCTTAGGCTTGTGAGAACGATCAGGTTTGTTTATATCGCCTTCATCCATAGTTGCTTGCAGAGTTGCATCAGCATGCCCTGTTATTGAAATCCATTATGTAGCCAGATTGATTGATGCGTGCCATGGTCTACTCATGCCATTTCTATAATTCCTGCTACAAAATATAAAAAATATAGGACATATATACTGCTGCCAAGAACCAAAGTTCCTCCCTTAATGATTTACTCAAATACCCAAAGCAACCTTTTTCTGTGTATATATTAAACAGTGTAGAATATGATCAGATACACACTTCGAAAGGCTAAAAATTCATATTTTGAATGTAATGACGATTCTAGAAAATCTGTATGCCCTGTACTTATTAAATTGGGAAATCTAAGAATTCATATCTGGGTGCATATTGTGATAGCAGCTTCTTGTCTTTTTTTCACGGGTTTCTTCATCGTTTGCTTTTAACTTGCAAACGAGGTTAGCCTCTTACCTTGTTGCCTTTTATGTTTCTCTATGCAACCTGTACTCAACAAGTGAAATGATATATGCCACTCATGTTTATGGACCATGAAGCAAAAATTTACAGATTGCTAGATGAAAGTGCTTCTCAGTAGCAGTTAATACGTGTCCTCTGCATGCTAACTAGATAGAGAGGGCAAAATGTCCCCCCCCCCCCCTCTCTATCTAGATTGTTGCCAATTGTATCTTACACACCATATGTAATATATATATATATATATATATATATATATATATATATATATATATTTGTGTCACATCACTCTCATTTAGTTTTCAACTCAATGAATAAAACAAATGTTTCCATACCCTCTTCTTGGGCGCGCGCAAGGGCGCGCTGTTTATACTAGTCAAGACAAGATTACAAGACCGAGAAGTATGCACAGATATTTTGCTCTTTGTATGCAAGTCTGATTAGTCCATTTTCAATTTCATATCTAGTATCAGGTAACCTTACTAACGCCAAAAAAAAATTATCATCACATTTATTAAAAAAAAGTTAAAACATTTATGTTCCCACTCTCAAGTGGGTTCAGGTTGAATATTAAATGGCGCACAGCTTCATCCATAGGAAAGAGCAACAAGCCAAAATAAGGTTTAAGATGTCAGCATATCGATACATTTTGCCAGTAATATAGGTACAACATGAGCTACAATTCTTCCTGCAACAATACAGAACTATGAATGTGCACCGACATTCGCCAGCGCTGACTCAGGTATAGGGTATAGTATTGTTGGCCACCACAAGCATCGACCAACACGAGCTGACCCATTTCCAACAACAGTTGAGTGTACAGGCTAGCTAAATCTAAAAATGGAAATGAAAAAAAAAACAAATTAAAGGAAAGGTGTTCCTAAATGTTTTCTTGCTTCCCCTTGTTTCTTCTAGAAGAAAACAGATCACCAAAATGCCACCAAACCCCGGTGTTCCTGTTGAAGCTACCCAATAATCATAAGAACGAGTCAATTACTCCTTCAATCCAATTATGCAAAATTCCCATCTTGCATCAGCACTGCAGATGAAATATACAATAATCTTCTGTGACTCAACCGGAGAATGGTGCATTGAGTGCTCGTGATAAGCATTCTCCCAGCCACGGTAGAGTCAAGCCATATACTCCTGGCAATAACTGACGGCCTGCAGGTGTCATTTCCAAATTCCCTTGCATGAAACCACAGCAACAATGAATTAGTCTACCTATGGCTATACCCGTGGCTTCTCTTTGCACATAACTGAGATCCATTACTAGTTGCCCTTGCTCTATCTTGTTCTCTAACTCTTCTATAGAATAGCACATAAGCTGCAGCAGTCTTCACCTCATCCTCATCAATGGAAGCAACATGGCTATCATCGAAGTTGTACCACCGATTCTCATCCACAAGCTGCATAAAGAGAAATTCTCATCAGTATTCTATAACTACATAGAGAAGCATCAATGAGGATTCAAAAGAACAAACTTGTACTGCACAAATCAAGGACTTATCAACACATTTCACAAAGAAAACATAACTGTTGGAGCTGACATTGGGCCAGGGTCTGTTTGGTTGGCTACATTAGCATGTATCCAGACTTGTGAAGCTCTGATGCAGAATTGCACATTACTCAAAGCTAATGTAAGCACCAATCACACCCTAACTGTTTAGCAAGCCTTGTACACAAAGCAGGGTAGATTGCAGACTAAATTGCAATGAAATTGCAGGACAGAAGATGCAATATAAAATTACAAAAGCCATAAGAACATGGAAAAACAGCAAAAATGAACAGCGATAACCAAAAGGCTATAGAAAGCCATAGGACTTCAGAATCATTCAGTTTTTTTTTCTTTTCTTTTCTTTAGCAGAGAAACTGAAATAATAATAACTTTGGTAAGGAATGTACCTTAATGTGTGCAGTATAATGTCCACTGGCCATATTGCCGTAATGATTGCTCACAGCATACAGCTCATACATCTGGCGCTCTGAACTCTTCTTGTTGGCAATGTAATTTGTCAAATCCAAGTCATGTATTGGGAAATTAACGAAAGTTTCTAGTTTTTGTTTTGTTGACCTACTAAATGAAAATCTCTTTAGATGTATGACTAGCACTTCTGGAAGTCTCCACAAATCCAACTTTTTGCTAGCTTGCCTTTGCTCTTTGCACCTTGGGCAGTACCTAAAAGAATAGCATAACTTTATCACCAAAAACCGGAGAAATGAAGACTATAGAAGGACCATTATTCAAGTGCCTATCCAAATTTTAAAGTGTTTTTTTACCAAAATCCAAGAAAGGGAACCATTTGCTTAAAAACAGACCTCTATTTGGTTGCAGGATGGTTAATGTGGGTGATCACATGCAACTGTTTTGAGCGAACAAAATAGTCATGGGCATTGATTGCACACTGCACACGTTTCAGATAAAAAATCGAAAACCTGATATGCCATAAAAAATGGACCAGATGAACCAAAAGAAACTCTCCAATAAAATTTGCACAAAAAAAAAGAGAGAGAAAACCCCATCTACAAATATATTTGTATGGGTCTCAATGGTTACAGCTTTTAAAAGGATCCACAAATTCTAAAAATCTTACAAAACAAACTCAAAAGTTATGTTTATGTAGTTATAACAACTAAAGTGCCAGTGCAACCAACAGAGCAACCACTAGGGATGAAAAAGGGACAGATATTTCCTTATTTCCATCCATCCCAAAAAGGTTTAAAGACCACATGGGTAATCCATATAAGAATCCAGACATTTCATATCCATACCATATCCAAAACCGAATAGTCAGTTGGATTTCTAATGTGTATATGGAATAGATATCAATATTTGACGCATTTGACATTATCCCAATCCAACTCTGAATCCCAAAAAGATACAGATACCCACATTTGGTATCCGTAATATCCAATCCAGTTTCATCCTTACTAACCACTCAAGGTGTCTAAGCGAGCATCAAGTACCAGTGTACCAGCCAAAATGGACAACTATGCACCACTTAAGTAATTACGATTTTTGTAAGTGTCAAATGTATCTTAGAATGCGGAATAGGAAACTAACCACATGTCTTCAGGTACAAGAGGTTCTTCTCTCAAGAAAACATCCAAGCATGAATAGAGTGAGAGAGCTTCACCACGGGTTCTCTTAGCAGGAGGAGCATACATAAACACCTCTGGGAGGTACTCTAAATGATGAGTGTCAATCTTTTTCAGATCTTCCTTGGGCCAATTGATAAAAAATACAGTTGCAAGTGAAGATTGTGGGACCCTGATAGCATCATTTGATTTTTCAATGACTGTGTTGCTATCATCAATCAACTGAAGCTGAAATTTGCTGCTGTTGGTAGTTCTTGTGGAAACAGAACTTTGAACAGCCAAATGCAGAGAGTCCTGATTCATTAGCATGGGCATAAGCATTTTATGGACCAACTCATGGATATCCAAACCTGTGACAATTTCATTGCGAGATATTTGTGCAAGAAGAGGAACACCATACGGTTTCCAAGATGTCAAGCTGTTATTGTTTACATGGTCCCTACAAATAGCAAATGATAATATTAACAGAAGATGGTGCAAGAAGTATTTATGTTGAACATGTAAATAGCATATTGACATGACACATGTTGGGTTTAATTCAATTATCAATCAAGATGACCACTACAGCTGTAATTCTAGCAAGAAGATAAACATATATCAGCGTCTTTTGCCTTTTTTCCTTACAAGTCTTCATGACGATGCACAAACTGAATGTAATTCACCCTCTTTTTCCAACTTTGGCAGCTTATATACTGCCAGATGATCATCATCACTTATTGTAGACAGCTGAAGCACTGGATCGTCAATAAAACGGTAGATCTTATGATTCCGTATCTGTAGATAAATTCAACCAAAATGTTTAAGGACACACATTTATCAAACCTGCCAACCTGTACATTAATTCAAGTGAGCACTAATGACGAACCTCAGCAATTAGAAGTTTCTCACCATTTTTAAGTGAGCATGCAGTGCCAAGGGCTTGTAATAGATCTCTGCACCTACCTTGCTTCGGTACATTTACAGTGAATGGTGTTGGTGGAACACTACCATCACAAGAAAATACCACGGCAGTCACGCTCCGGGTTGAGGCAAATTGTAAGGGTAAGGAAAGATACATGAATGGTCAAAAGTCACTGAAACCTTCCCACAGACTGGGCAAACCAAAGTGGACTTGTACTGCCCCTGGAAAAACATAATAAAAGGAAATGTCAGTAAAATATCTGTCTTAGAATAATTATAGGAAGAGAACTAAATCATGATCCAAAAACATGTCATATGCATCTTGTGACAAGTATGCACCTCCAATGTATCACAGTATCTGAAGGGAAGTACACATCGTAAGATACTACCTACACCATATACAGATAGAATCTACTTCCACCCCATATTAGATGACGTTTTAGAATCTACCACACAGAAACCAACGCTGAAGCCAAACGACCAAAATGCCCCCTCAAGGAGCCGAGATAAGAGTATCGGTAAAAGAGAAAGGTGCAACCGAAAGTGAGAAGGTCAAGCATTTTGGGACAAAATTTCAATGCTATAAGGTCATCTATTTTGGGACGGAGGGAGTATGTCTAACAAAGCTAGTCCTTCAGCATAAAAGTACATGTATCCAGCTCCACGTGTAATGAGGTAGCATATATGCATATTAATCACAACAGGAAGGTCACAGGAAGGTCTTTACATTACATTACATGCAGTAAATACCTGAAACTGCTAGAGGTGCTTGCATGCAGTCAGAACTATGATGTCATCAAAGAATCATTTTATTCCAATACCCAGAAAGAGGAACATGATGGTCCCAAATTGAAATGGCTATTAGCATTTATGTAGAGCCAAAGCATCACAACAGTAAGTAAAGTAATTCACAGGTGTCGAACTAACCTGGCATACATCAACAATGATTGAATTGTTTCTAGCAATATGATTTGCCCAATATTCATCTGCAACTTCTTCATCTGATCTTCCATCAGCATCTCCAGAATTTATGTAAGGTCTATGCTTCACACGATTCAAATCTTCATGGAGTCCATCCAAGAGGAATGCCAACAGCTCCTGCAGTATTTTATCAAAATACAGATTCAGGGAAAAAAAAACCTCAATAAAGTGAAATGCACCATGGATCATTAAAAATTTTTTGCAGTCTCATCTGGGTCCATGAAGGCATGAACTCTCAAAGTGATCATATGGGGCCCTTTTTCATGTGGTCCATTCGATGTGTGAATTTAGGTCCATGATTGGAGATAAGACTGATCTTAGAATCAAGCACACCAAAAGTTGAAGGGCCATTATCACTTTGAGAGTTCATGGACCCAGATGAGAATGAGGAAAAAGTTTAGGGACCCACAGTGCACAAATATAACATAAGATAGAACATCACTCTAAAGAAATTTCAAACCTGTGAATCATGCTGGTTGTATCCCCCTGAACTGAGATGCAAACCGAGAAAGCTTTGTTTTGAATGGGCTAGGCGAAACTGGGGCACGTCCTCCAGGAGCCCAGAGTTTTCTCAGTAGCTCACCAAAAGCTAGTGCAAGTTCACCCTACATGACTACCATCAGAACTCATACAATTAACATGTGGGATGCTAGAGAAAATGAAACCAGAAAAAGGCAGTGTTGCTACCAGTTTTATCAATTTTTTGCATAATTGAAATTAAAATATACTATAGCTCTAGAAAATGTCCGTCACAAATGCTCAGGATAATCATATACCAGTACGTGATAGTAACACATAATTTTTTCGTACGTTTTTTTTTACTTATCTTACCAAAGTAAAGAACTGAAGACTTTGAGAATGGCAAGATCATAAAACTGAACTAGAAACTTAATCAAAATTGAATACGAGGACCGAGCGGACCTCGGTTGGCTAGCTCTGAGCCTCTGACTGGGTTCAGGCAGCCCACACGCATTCGAGTGCTGCCCAGCGTGGGTGCCTCACCCAGGAACAGTAGTTCCCAAAAATAATTTTCGTTGCCTCACAGGTGGATGCGCCACAATAGTCAGGTGACATGCCCGTCTCGTTCGAAGCCTGGATAACTTCGGATACTCTCAGCCAAGGTCTAGCTTGTGCACTAGGGCACGTGTGCGCGCCCGCGGTGTGTGTGTATGTGCGTGCGGCGGTGTGAGTTAGGTGTGAGTTCAGATACTACAGCTTATACTTGAAGAGTTGAGGCATAAAAAAATCAAGAATTGAATACATACTACACTTAAGAGAAGATATTGTACATGTGCAAAATGTTACCAAAAAACAAAGAAGCAACAGATTAGAAATGAAGGGTCTGGCATCTTTTAGTTCTGTTGCATGTCAAGATAATGTGAGAAAACTAAACAGAAATTTGATTGGCTTCTATGAATAATATCATGATGAAAAAAAAAAAATTATCCAAATGAATATAATGGAATATGATCATATTTTCTCTACCAAAATGACTTTATCTTGAAGCATCAAGGCCTCCAGGACATGGAGTCAAAAGAGTACTTACCACATTACCCAGCGGATTTTGCCGATTTATTTCACGATGATAATCTTCACAAAAATATCTAGTAAACTGTGGCGTGGTGGACAAGACACTGTATGGCACTGTTCATTATAGCATGTATTTCCAAGATTAAGTAGCCCTGTAAGACCTAAGGGTGATCCCCTCGTGCTCATGCCACTAGAACCATGCACATTATCCAGATCACCATTGGTTGATCGCAGGTAGAGGCTTGGTGTCAGACTAGAGTTTAAGCTTCTAGAAGCATAGCCGTTGGCTGCGAAATTCTCATTTGGCAAACCTGATTTCGGAGCATCTGTAATCAGAGAAGTTGATTCTCTCTCAAAAAATATGTTTCTTTTAACCAAACCATCCAGACTACCATTGGCATCAGTGGTAACCTCAACTAGAATCTGTGAAAACAATATAAAAGTATACAGTCAGATCATTTGCTTGACAACAGCCATTAACTAGTGTCTAGTAGTGCATCTGTTCTACAAATATACTTGACAAAATATGCCAGAGGACACTGTTAAAATATGGCTTTTGCCATAGGCCACCAAAAAAATCTGTCTTTGCAAAAAGACACTACAAATCTGGACTAATATACTACAAGACACCAAACACATTATTGTATTTGATTTAATAGACCACACAAATAACAAATATGCCCTTGCTTTTTTATCTTCTCCCCAAACTCCTGTGCAGCCTGACTCCTGCGTTCCCGCAAGTGGCGGCGCGGCGCACCTCTTTCACTCCCGGCTGTCCATTGTTTGCTTCCCCGTCTCCGGCGACAGCCTTGTCATCCATGGCCTGTACAAGCCCTAGCCTGACCTTCCCTCCACACCCTGCTCTCTGATTCCATCGCGCCCGCCCCGCACCGCCAACGGGCACACGCCAACCACCAACACCACCATGACGGCGCCACGGCCTCCGTGTGCAATGACGGTGGAGGGACCCATTCATTTCCTCTCGAAGGATTGACTGATGTGGGACCAGAGGCTGTCCCCGGTCAACCCATTTCCGCAACGACATGCCAGCGTAGGGCAGCGGCGGTGTACATGTGGGCGAGGACACGCACGGGAGGCCGCAGGAGGGCGGCGGGCCTATGCCGACGTGGTGCTGGCGTGCCGCCGGCTCATGTGAGCCAGGCGGATCTCCGCCCCGCTGCATCACATGAGTTCCTCAGTTGCTGGATCATCAAACACGATTACATGCTTGGATTCGGTTGGGTCTGGATTGTAGAATCGTCTCATTTTGATATTTTCTAACCTGGGCACCTAATAATCGCTTGATTTTTTGGCTAGCTGTTCTTTTTTCTAAGCCAGCAGTCATGCCGCACAGTTGTTTGACGATACGATAAAAGGACATATTCATCATTTCGTATGGCTGTGTACAAATCAAATATAATAATGGGTTTGGTTTCTTGTAGCATATTAGTCTAAATTTACGATGTCTTTTGGTAAAAACAAGTTTTTTAAGTGGCCTGTGGCAAAAGCCACATTTTAAGTGTCCTATTGCAAATTCTGCCAATATAGTTTTGAGATTGGGGTGGGGCTGGCAGTGGAGGAAGCTTCTCAATTATTATAGAAGGTTTGACTCACGTCTGATCCATCTGAATGTTGGAATCATCCAGAGTTTTGTCCAAGCTATCCATCAATGAATGCTTTGTTTGACCAAATAGTCCCAAATGCATACCTGCCAACAATGGCCACAATAACTATGAAAAAAAAATCCTTGCAAGTAAAAAAAAGGTAAGCATCAAAATAAACAGCTACCTCATCTGGTACCAATTCAAAAACCTTACAAGCCCTTTTATGGAGTTGGCCAACTGTATCCTGAAAAAGGTTTGATGAGGATTTTTAACTTTTCTGTTATTCCAACTTTTATTGAAGCTATTAGAGACATTAAAAGACTTCCACAGTAGGTTATACTTACAAAGTGGCATCATAGGTTTACATAATATGTCTAATCTAATTAATTTATTGAAATACAACTAAAAGAAAGAACAATGTGCTCAATAAATAGCTAAAGAGATGAGAACATACCTCTTGCTTATCCTTATAAAGGTTCGCTCTCCTCTTGACATTAGAATTAACTGCAGTCGTAGAGGATAAACTTCTATGGCCAAATCAGTTTGAGAAAAGCCAGTATTGATTGCCTTTCTTGGTAATGTCGGTCCTCCACCATACCTGTTAAATGTATTTTTGTGTAATGAGAATAAGATTCCAAACACAAAATCAAAAGCTATTTGGTTGTTTCTTGTTGATGGAAAGATGTTACAGCTTCTCACGTATAGGGAACACAAATAAGTGAACCATGTTTGTGAAAGTCTCTCAGCTTCTTAACTTGAATTCATAACATAGTAGCATCAACTTTCTTCCATGTATTAATTTCGGGATATTACTTTACAGTCAATGCAAAGCATCTGGGATTAAACAACACCATATTTTATGCCTTAGTTTAACTTAAGACCGAAGGCTACTGATTTTTTTTTTTGTACTGCTTTCTTCATATAATAATTTGAAGAAGTGATGTATTTGGCAAATACCAGGCAAACTGTAAAGAATATTTAATAAAATTGGCTATAATTGATGTTTTATTCAGTATGTTCAGGATAGTGAATATATCAGTGTACAGTAATAGAGTATATGATCTAGAACCACCTTGAAATACAGTTATCCATATTCCATAGAAACAGCAAGGAATCATAAGAAGAAGACAGGTCAGCATAAATAGAATGATTAGTTATCCATATTCCATAGAAACAGCAAGGAATCATAAGAAGATAGACAGGTCAGCATAAAAGAATGATTAAACTACATAGAAACCAAAGTTCAAAAAGGCGCTAGGCGACTTCTAGGCGATGACCCATAGCCTACAGCCTAGGCGTTTTAAGGCGTTTTTCTAGGCGTTTTGTATATATGCTAATATACATATATTATCTTCTAAAAGAAAAAATAAACAGCAGAATAGCAGGCTTAGATGATAGAAAGGCTGGCTTAGAGAGGTAGAAAGGCCCAAGAGGAAACAGTCCAGCCCACTGTTCCATCCATATCCCACTCGACACTCGAGTCTCTAACCTTATCCTCGGCCTCCAGCATCCTGCCCCCGCCGGCTTCTACTACCGCATCTACAGCCGCCGCTGATTCCTCTCCCTCTCCCCGATCTCTCTCTCTCTCCTCTAGTGCGCGCCGGCCGCTGCCCGTGCTTGTACACGCTGCAGCCCCAACACGCCCTTGCCCGCCACCACGCCCCGACAGGCTGCCGCCTGCAGCTCTTCCACCGGCGACCTCCGCCGATGCTCCTCCTCCCCACCGGCGCCACTAGGTTCCGCCTACCCCCTAAGCCAGGCGGAACCCCATCGCCTAGTGCCTAGTCGCGCTAGTGTCGCCTTTTTGAACATTGATAGAAACTATCAAAGACAAGAAGCCATTGCACAATTAGGTGCATAGAGGCATTTGAAAAGTGATAGATCCAGAGAGGATTATTCTTTTGATGATCGTATTGCACACAGTATAGAGTTCAAATAAAATGTGACTTACCAACCATGCAACTTTTTCCAAACTTGCAGAGGAAGCAGTATGTAATCCCGACCCTCAACTAAGTTATCATGTATCTCAATTTCCGTATTGGAGACTTCAAATGATGCATCATCAATTAAATCAGTATTGTCAATAGCTCCTGGCCTTCTAGGAGTTTTTGAACCAAACTCATGATGATGATAACCATTACTTGTTGCACCAGTCAGATCTTGAATGAGGTAATCAATCCAACTTGCCACCACCTATTGAGCAAAAAAAGATTGCATTTAAAATCCGAAATGAGAGTAATCAAATGAAGCAACTGACAGAGAAGAATAAAATAATATAGTACGAATATGTATTTCTGAAGAAACCTTCTAAAACAGACATTTCCATGATGCTCATCAGCACCATATGTGGACCTGTAAAACATGCAAATCAATAGAAAAGAGAGAGAAAACACTCCACCTCCAAATTAAAAATACCAGAAGCTTCAGTACATCTTATATCTCGTATTAGCATCCTACTAGGTGTGATACCTTCATTATCTTACAATGTCATCCAAATATTATGATCATAACACGACAAAAATGGTGATACTTTCACGTTCAATCCCACCTACATACTGCCACGATCCATGAGTCAAATTACTCCCTTCTGTCATCATTCCCATCAAAGGGTTAAGGTTAAGGACAACCAAATTGAACTGCATGTGGGCTAATTAGGCTGCCGTAAACGTCTTCTTTAAATGTCCAGAGGGAAACAGGAGTACATTTAAATGTCCTAAAAATGCTCAAAGCATCTCAGAGACTAGGAGTAACAGAATGCTCAAACCTCAAAGGTCCTAAATCACAACTGGTCCAAAATGCAGACGGAAAAAGAAAACCAATCATGCCTGACATAACAGTCTCTAGAACTTCCCCAGATGAAAAAAAAAATCTCGCCGCGCACCATGGCTGCCTATTTCTGTTTGCAAAGCAGAGGAGCACAGGCCATAGGAGTCAAGAGGAGCGCACTTAACCGTTAAGACTATACAACGCTTCGGAACTCGGAAGAGGAAAGGCTCGCAAATCCTTAAGCAGAGAGGAACACATAAACCGCCGCGCATTAAAGCCGCCTCCGATTCCAACGCCGAGGCGCAACCTCGCCGCAACACCTCGCCGGCGGCGCCAAAGCATTCCTTTACCAATGAACAACATCAGCAAGAAGGGGAAAAAACGATCTTGCGCCCCGCAGGACCCTTCCAAGCGTGGCGGCGCTAACGGGGTTGAATCAAGGGAATAGATCGACTGGGATGGGGAAGCAGGGAGAAGGCGAACGGCGAGGCATAGTGGACCTGGTGGTGATGAGGAAGAAGGTGTCGCCCTCCTTGGCGTGGGCATCAGCTGCGACGGTTATGTCCCGGATGAGAGCCCTCTCCACCTCGGCGGGAAGTGCCGGCGCCGCCACCACCATCTCCATCCCCGCCGGCGGCGGCGAGGAGGAGGAGCCCACAATCTACGGCTAGGGTTTGGACCCTCCCTTCGCCTCGCCTTCCTACAGGGCTCTCCGTTTCTCAGCTGGAGCGACTTGAGCAGGAATTTGTGGAGCGGATGGAGGCGGCAGTGGAAACGTAGTGGCGGGATGCGGTGAACCTGTGAACGGAGGGGGTCGCGGATCTGCGAGGTTTTCTTGTCCTTCCTGGCCGGAGTGAGGAGAGGAGGGGTGTCTGGCTCTCTTTAGACTCCGGCGCTTGTTTATCTTCTTTCCTTCTCTACCCCCGACTAACACAGAATTTAGGACATTTTTCGTTTAACCCATTAAAGTTTAGTGATCACATGTTTGGTTTCAACCACTAAATTTAGTCACTTTTAGCTACTCTTTTGTGACTAAAGTCACTAAACTTTTTTTTTATGAACGCAAAGACCGTGGGGGAGTTTCCCACGGTACAAACAGGACTTTTATAAAGACACCCCAAGGAGAGTTTAGGACATACTTACAGAGAGAAAAGGAGGAGAGGAGAGAGGATGGAAGGCAAAGGAGAAGAGGATAACAGCCGAAGGAAAAGAGCACGACCAAAATAAAATTACAGTTGATCAAGCCAAAAAATAAAGAGCATCCTGTCACTGTCATGGAGTCGGTGAGCTTGAAGCGAAGCTTCAGCCTTGAAATTGTACAACCATCTGGAGGAGGTAGCATGGATCCCATCAAAAACTTGCCTATTTCTGACCTTCCAGAGTTCCCAAGAAGCTATCAAAAAAATCTCCAAATAAAACAGCAAAGCAGTTTGCTCTCTGGTCTGGTGAATTCTCCTATGAATGTTATCTTCCTGCACCCAAACAATTCCAAGCTTGCTCCAACATTTCCTTGCCAAAGGGCAGGAAAAAAACAAATGCTCAATGGTTTTCCAAATTTCCCCTTCTATTGCAGAGAACACAAAGACAGTTAGCTGGACGTTGAAGCTTCTTCTTGCCAACATATCTTTAGTGTTAAGTCTGTCCAGCAGGATTAGCCATGCAAAAAACTTAACTCTGTGAGTGACCTTGGATTTCCAAACCAGACGAAGGGATTCCATGATCGGTGTAGAGCCAAAGGCCAATTTATAAACCTTTGCAGTTGCATACATCTTATTCCCCCAACAAAAATCCTCTGATCATTCTCATCAGATAAAGAGAAATCTTGTAACCGGGTCAAAGATAACCTCCAATTCAGTAGCCACAACTTGAGTCATGGGAATGAGAAACAAATCTTCTAAACAGGTTGCTTCGCTGACTTCCTTTACAGACAAGAGAGGGTGCCGAACAAAGAGAGCAATATTGGGGAACACCTCTCTCAAAATCATACCAGACCAGTTATCCTGCCAGAACAGAATGGTACTACCATTTCCCAACTGACAAGAAGTAATAGACCATAAAGAGATTTAAGCCTGAAGATATCTTTCCACCAGAAGGAACCAACCTCTCTGAATATGAGGAACCCTCCCGTCATAATGTTTGAACCAAATCTGTTGCACCCAAGGAATATCAAGTTTTGCATAAAACTTATGCAGCTGCTTGAGCAGAAGAGCATCATTTTGAATAAGCAAATTTTTAACACCTAGACCACCTTTCTCCTTGGGTCTCTCAACCATAGACCAGGCCATCAGATTACCCCCTCTTTTTCTTGCAGAGTTGCCTCTCCAAAGGCATTGCTTCCTTATTCTGTCAATATCCTTAATAACCCCTTTTTGAAGCTTGAAAGTGTTCATAGCATAGGAAACAGTGGGAGTGATCACGGTGTTAACATATTCCAGCCTTCCAATATAGGACAACAAGGTGGAGCAGGCAGTGAGCTTTCTTTCCACTCTATCTAGAAGGGGAGCAAAGTCTTCCATTTTGGGCTTAGAAGTGCCCAAGGGAAGACCAAGATAAGTGAAAGGGAGGGACACAATTTGACACCCAAAAGTTCCAGCAAGAACACTCATCTTTTCTTCGGGAACATTGATAGGCACAATACTAGACTTGCTGAATTAACTTTCAGACCAGTAGAAGTTGCAAAAGAGTTCAAGATAGCTTTGAGGCAAAAGAGCTGCTTAGCATTAGCTTGCATAATTAACAAAGTATCATCAGCATACTGCACCACTGGAAAATCATCATTAGGCTGGGGTATAGGGAGGTGAAGGATGCCTTTGTCCTTGAGACCATTAATAGTATACTGCAGGAGCTTAGCAGCCAACAAAAATAACAAGGGAGAAAGGGATCTCCCTGCCTTACACCCCTCTTGCATAAGAATTGCTTACCAGGAATACTATTGAGGAGCACCTGAGCAGAGCCATAAGATAAAATTGTGAAACCCAATTAATCCACTTATTGGGAAAACCCAAACTCTGAAGCATGTCAGTGATAGCTGAGTGCTCAATAGTGTCAAAAGCTTTGGCAAAATCTAGTTTGACAATGACAAATTTCTCTCCTAGAATGGTGACACTGATGGATGTACTCAAAACCTCCATCCTAGACAATCTTGGATAGTTCTATTTTTTATGAACCATACTGGTTTTTATGGATAATTTTCAGAATGTGAGGCTGCAAACCTTTCAGCCAAGAGCTTTGTCCGAATCATTTACACAACAATTCACAAGGAAATGGGTCTGTAGTCATTAGCAGACATAGGGGAGCTAATTTTTGGAGCAGCACAATGTAAGAGGTATTAATGGGGGTCAGGTTGATTTTCTCTCTCAACAGAAGTCCCACAACAATCCTGTAGATATCTTCCTTAACCAAAGGCCAACATTTTTTCAGAAAAACCTCCATTTAATCCATTTGGCCTCGGGCCCTTCTCAGCAGGCATAAACTTGATAACTCTGTCAATTTCGGAATTCAAAAAGGAGTCACCAGTGGCTGAAGATCAGTTTCAAAGGAAGTTTGGATCATGGACCTAAGAAACAAAAGTCATCCTAACTTCATCAGAGTGACTCATTCTAATTCTTGTAAACCCACCAGAGATGGTTTGCTTTATCATCATGGGTGGTCAAGGGGATTTCCCTATTCATCCTGGATCTGAGCAATGAGGTTTCTTCTGTAAGAAATGTGTCCATGGAGTGAAAATATTTGGTACATTCATCCTCGAATCTAATCTTGTTCACTAATTTTCCTTTGCTTCCAATATTGAGCCCCGCTGCAAAAAGGAGGTCTGCCAGCTGCCTTTGATGATGATCATAACATTCCACTCAGGGTTGAAAGGGACGAAATTGCTCAACAGTGTCCATGTAAAGGATGACCATATTGCAGTTCTTAATGAGGAGATTGGTGTTGGAAAGCCCTTTGCTCCAATGTTTCAAATCATACCTGAGTCTTTTGAGTTTGGTAGACAAGACAGCTACACTACTGGTTTGCAAACCAGTAAGTTTTTCCCCAAGACTGCTGCACTAAGCTTAAAAAGAGTTGTGAAGGGCCCATAATTCTCAAATCTAAAGATATTTGATTTTGGAATCTTGGTGCCAATAGTGACTTTGCAAGGAAAATGGTCAGAGGTTGTCCTGGCTAAAGGAGTGACCATGGTATCCGGATAATCTGTTGTCCAATTCACAGAAGTGAAAAACCAATCAAGTTGCTAAAGTAAGGGACGATCTGCATATTACTCCAGGAAAATCCCTACCATTTTAAAGGTAACTCCCCCAAAACCAAGGTGATCTATCATGTCATTGAAAGCTAAGATGTCCTAAAGACTACCTCCAGGTTTGTTCCTTTTCCCTCCATTGATCTGTAAAAGTTGAAATCCCCTAAAATAACCCAATTCTCCTCATCAAGAATGTCTAAATCTTTGAGCCAAGAGATGAACTGAGATCTAGCAGGCTCAGCACAAGGCCCATAGACAGTTGACTAATTCCAAACACAGGATTCCATCTTGGAGGAGAAGCAAATGACAATAGAGAAGGAATTGATCTCAACTACTGAGCCTTCAAATAAGCTGCCATTCCAGACCACCACATACCTCCCGAAGCACCCAAAGAAGGGGCAAAACAAGAACTTGTCAAATCTTTTTGTGCAAAATTCCTAATAAAGGAAGCATCAAAATGTTCTTTTTTTGTTTCCTGGAAGCACATAATCTCACAATTACTTTCCTCCATTTTACTTCTGATAGTAGGCCACTTTTCTGCAATGTTAATCCCTCTGACATTCCAACAAAAAATAATCCAAGCTCTATTCAATTGGGAAACCAGAGGGTGTAAAGGACTCCTACTATGACTTTCACAAAAAGCCACCACATAACACAAAAAGGCTATAAGGCATGCACAAGAGAAACATCACCAACACATAGCAGAGAAAAAAAGTACTAGAATAACGCCAATTGCATAAGAAAAGGTCTGGGCAACTTTAATATAGCAAGAAAGGGCATACCCCTCATAAAGCTATTTAACGAAACTGATAAAAGTTGAGAAGCCAACTGAACCCCTGAGCAGAGCCACCCAGGCAGAACCCAAAAAGCAGGGAAGCAAATCGATCATCATCATCACTCCAAATCTTCATTGCACCTCTGCATGCCATAGCCCAATCCTTGATGGTCTGCAGCGAGGTGGGGTTGACGACGTTGCCCACAAAAGCGTCGGATCTATGAACACCTCGGCTTATACCCGAACTCGATATCCAAAGGTATGCCTTTGATTTACCAGTTAATCACCAAGGACGATAACTAGAACAACGATGAACGAGACGACAACGATCCCGCCCGACGTCAAGCTCAATTGCTCAAAAAGCGGAACTCGCGAGGTAGACGAAGATCTTGTAGATGCAGCCCGTCAGATCGTAAGAACTCGTAGATAAACTATAACTAATGCGAAAAAAGTAGATGCTAAAAAGTAAGACGAAAATAATAGATTGTTTGATTTTATTGAATAATCCCTTGATACACGCCCCTAGGTAAATATTTATACTCCGGTAATAGGAGTTGCAAACAGACACGACTCATACCTAAATAGAACTCCTATTTTATAAGGGAAAAAAAACAACTCGTTTCAAGAGTCGACTCAAACAACGACAATAACACTGGTATAAAATCATCAGTTTCCTTTTTCGTTTCCTTACGATGAAGCCTTCCATCGACAGACTCTTTCCAATCAGCAACCTTCCTCTTATTGCCATCGGGAACTTTCTGCTGACGTCAACCACATCCTTTGTTCATCAGCAATACCTTCCTATCAGCAATATTCTTCTACTTTCATTGACAACATCTTCTCATCGGCAAATGTCTTTCCTTTTCTCCCTTGACGTTTCTTCTATCACATCCACCATCGGCAGATTTTTCTGCTTCCATCGGTAATGAAACCGATAGCCCCTTGATGCCGATGAGGAACCCTTTATCGATCAATACACTTGGTTTTAATATTGACTTTACAAAAAAATGGCATCAACACATGCCCCCCCCAGTTCAGAGTATAAAATATCTTATGCGCTGAAATTTTGCTCTTTTTCCCTCCAAAACGCGCCATCATCTTGATTACCGCGCCTGAAAACTGCAAGTTACCAACAACCCCCGCAACTGTAGTACGAACTCTTCGATCACCACGCAAATTGAACCGCGATATCCTCCTTATCTTTGCTCAGCAAAAAGAAAACTCGAAAATGCCCTTTAACCTAGGCCTATAAAGATCGCTGTCTGCCTTCTCTTTCACTCTGAGTTCACATTTTTCACCTTCATCTCAACATTATCCAAAGAAGCACTATTCCAACGGTGGTTCTTCTTTCATCAGGAAGCACGACCCTTGCAAGAATTCTGCTTCAATGGTGATCAACTTCACTGCCCCTCGCGGTAATCTTCTCTCTCTCCCTGTTGTATATACTGCAGTTTTATCCTTCCGCATTGCTTTTCAATTCCTTTTTCCCCCTTTCTTTTGTTCTCTGGATCTAGAAAATGCGCAACAAAATAGTGATCCCTACTGATCAAGAACATCTTTGTTGCCTAGTCCAATGGGAATACCGATCCGACCAATCTGATCAATGCAGAAACCAACCGCATCCCTTTCAGATCTGAGCATTTTGACTAGGGCTGTGGACTATACTTTCCCGTTCTTGACCCAAACCCACTAAGGGGTGGAAGAAATTGGTACCTCAGGATAGCAAGGTTACAGAGAGTCTACGGGTCATAGCGCAACATCGAGCAATGCATTAGGCTGTCCATTGCCGATATGGCCAAGAACGAGAACATGATGATCCCCCGCCTCCTACTTCTGGTCCGATACAATGAATGCATTCCTTTTGAGACACGGACCAGCCACCCCCAACGCTTGCCGATGTGCACATGCTCACTGACCTTGATGTTTCTTCTGCCGATCCTACACTCTATTCCGCAGGAAATCTGACGTCCGGTAAGTACCCGCAATATCGGTGGTTGACTGGGTATATCAAAGAATACCAGAAGAGTGGATCAGTATCCCCAAGGGAGAAATGCCACCTTCCTTAACATGGGGTTGGAGAAATTTGTTTTCTGTGGCAGAACATCGGCCCAACCACATGTATCTCCCTGCAGCAGAGCTCTTAGCCGATGGAGGATTTCCCCTGGCCGATACCTTCTTGGCTCAGTCTATCGCCTTCTACAACAAGTGTCAGAGAAATTGCTGCTAGGCGAACCCATTGGCAACCTGGGAGGTCCCTGTGGTTCATTCAACATGTGGCTAAACCCCATATCCCACAAATGCTTGCAATTTGATCTGTTCAGCCAACAGTTTCCAAGGGATATATCTGAAGATTATGTCTATGATGATGATGAATCGGTAACCCGGGCCCCACTCAACTTCGGGGAAGCCATGATAGTGCTGTCGGGAAAACCGATGCCAATATCGACCAATTCAGCATGTTTTTCCAGAGGCTCTATTGCGGAATCCTTGCTGCAGAACGAGCCTGGTGGCCTTACATCGATGAAGACAACCAATTCCCACTCTCCTTCAACCTCACCGATGGAACATACCACAAAATGAAGCAATCATGAAGGCCACCCTCTTTCCCCGAGCTAATCCCGGTGAACATTGTCGGGACTGGAAAGAACTCCAACCCATCTTAACGAGTTCTACTATCCATGGGTAGCTGCGAGACAACTAGCATTCGGTCAACTCCCCGATTAAGCTAAAGCTATGTCAATGTGATAAAACCAAGAGAAATCATCTCCAGCGCCATGGATTGGAACAAAATCGTCACCCTTTCCCCTCATGCCGATGTATCCAATATCAACCTATCTTCTTGGGCACCGACATCTTTCATCACCGAATCTTTCAAGTTGTGGGGGCAAGAATGGAAAGAGCAATTATTTGCTCCATCATCCCACTACTATCGACATCTGATTGATGCTGGCCATATCATACCTATGACGCAGTAACTTACTTCCGATACTTCTCTTTGTTACCTTTTCAAATGCATCGGAACTAACCCTCCGTCAACAGGTCGATGATCTGGTCTCCCAGCAGAGCAAGAGCGACAAACACTTCAACCTGCGACCGATGAACCACAATCATCAATCGGCAGCAAGGCCCCTTCGCTGTCTGCGCTCATGCATCAGAAGGCAATCCCTAAAGTTACCATCCGGTCTAGACCACTGCCGACCGATGATGCTGTTGCCGCTACCTCTACTGCTCTTGTCATGGTACAAAGCCTTCAGGTAACAAATCTTCATTTATTCCTGTTGATCATACTACGTCAACCGACAACTTTAACCCAATTTGTACCAAACTTTCCTTTGCAGCGAACAAGTTCATCGGCAGCCATTCTAAGCGTACAATCCTCCATAGCTCAACCTGCCGATACCCCCCAAATCGCAACAGCCAAAACGCCGAGGTTTCATCAAGCGCCGCTCCAAAACCAAAGCATCCAAAGCCATCGGCTCCAGCTGCACCTTCTCAAGCTTCTGTCGATGAGCCAACAACGAGCCAACATCGGCGCCTGTCCCCGAGCCATCACAGTTTGAGAATCCTGACCAAGGACAGTGTCGTCACCAGCAAGAGGTGCCTATAACAATAGAAACAAATCGGCATCGGTACAGTATTAGCACCAGATGAAATCCCTGACCAAGGTAGCAGCACCTCCTCAGAAGTCAACAGAAGCGGCACCAACATCAGCACCAGCTTCAGCACCAACCGTCCCTCCTACTGAAGCAAGCTCATCGACAACCATTGCTGATCCTCAAGATACGTTGCATCGGTTACTCATCAAGCCAAAGGCGAGAAATTGCTTTAAAGCAGGTAAACCAATTACTTCTATTACAAATTTGTGAGACACAAACTCCTTCCTAACATATTTTAATTTTTTATCTATCCAGGCCCAAGATTCTCCCAACAGCCTGTTCTCCTTTGCTGTTAACTTTCCAGAAGATGCCGATGAAGAGGCAGATTCTACCCAAGCTTCAACTGCGTATCGGCAGAACTGAAATCCAAGCTTGAAACCCTCTGCTCCTAACTGCAACAAAGTACATCCCAACTGGTCCAAGATTCCAGTGCAGTAAGGGCGACTTTCAAGGAAATCCAAGATCAACTGCCTGCCGATATCGAATAACCACTTTTCCAGGCGGCTTTTCCCTTGAGATCACAAAACCCCAAAACAAAAAGGGTTTAGTCCCCATTGCCGACAGAGTTACTCAAAAAAAACTTGAAGAAGAAATATCCAAGTTCAAGCAGACTGCAGACGAAAAGCACAAGACATCGTCGCCTAGAAGCCTCCGACAACCGAACTTGATCAGGAGATCAACCGTCTGTCGGCACGAAAAGGGGAGCTGTTGGCCGAGCTGAAGAGAGTGCATGAAGCCTTAGATTCGGCCACCCAGAAGAAGACCCAACTCCCTATCATAGCCAAAGCTTTGCAACAGGAGAGGGACGTCAACGCTTGCGAAGGTCTTTTACTGAGGAGAAAGGTCAAGACAGTTGATGGCACTGCCGACGACGACACCAGGAAATAGAAAAAGCCAACCAAGTTCGTCTTCGTGCGATTTTATGTATTCAAACCCTGTTGTAGCTTGTTACTCCTGAGCTTGACAATGATCTGTCTGTATATAATAACATTTAACGTCTTCCTACCGATGTTCCTTGTATGATAACTTTGTCATCGGTATATACATAATGCTTTCATGCATCCATCCAGATACTAGGATAATACTTCTTTAAATATTTACCATTTATTGCTCTAGAAATGCAACTCATTCGAGATTTCCAAAATATAAGTGTTCGAGGACAAATTGATTTATCCGAAAAGGGTCTTCCCAATTAGGAGACCACTTCCCAAACTTTGAACTTTTGGTTCCAATCGTAAAATCATTTCCACACCAATCCCATGGGCAAACTCTTTCACCTTTACCTTCTTGTTATACCACCTGACAACTCTTCTTGTTCTCCTAAATACTGATTAGAGCTATTAGCCGATGACCCGCTAGGTCTTCTAACTCATCCTTTCATAAGGATATCATACTCATCGGTTTGCTAACTGATCTTGGGAGAACAACCGTCTAGAACCATTTTAATTTCCCCAAAGGTGGGACAATATCATGTCCGTAGACAACTGAAATGGCAAAACCTTAGTAGCACCATGACATGCCATCCGATATGCCCACAAGCTTCGTCATACCGTATCCATCTCCTAGGGTTTTCTTCAATCTTCCTTGATAAGCTTGTTACCCCTTTATTGGTTGCTTCACCTGACCATTAGTTTGAGCATAATAAGGAGACGAGTTTAAAACCCTAAACCCCATACTGATAGTAAATTCATAAAATTCTCACCGACGTGAACATAGTTCCTTGATCGGTAGTAATATGTTTGAGGGATACCAAACTGGTAAACAATATGCTCTTTCACAAAATCTATCATGTTTGCTGATGTCACCTTTTTCAACGGAATAGCTTCAACCCACTTCGTGAAATAATTGGTTAGCAACAAGTATAATTTATGTCCTTTACTCATGGTGGGTAAATCTGGCCGATGAGATCAATGTCCCATCCTCTAAACGGCCAAGGCTTGATTATAGATTCATTGCCGACGCAGGTGCTCTCTGAACATTACCAAATTTCTGACAATCTTGACACCTTTGAAATACTCAAAACAATCTTCAAGAATCGTCAGCCAATAATATCCATTTCGCCTGATCATCCCCTCATTTTGAATGCCGATTGATGTGCTCCACACACCCCTTCATGAATCTCACCCATCAACCTCTTCGATTCCTCTCTATTAAGCATCTGAGCAAAACCCCATCAAGTGTACGATAATACAATTCATCATCAAGGAGCACATACTTAGTAGCCTGAAACCTCAACCGTCTCTCCACTTTCCTAGACAGATCTCTTAAGTAATCGACAATCTCTTTTCTCCAGTCATCGACAACCATTACCGATGTCATTACTTCTTGAATCGGCTAATACCCCGAAGCGTGCCCGCGCCAACTGATTGGCCTCATCATTATGCAACCTGGGAATATGCTCAAGACGATACTCTTTAAATTCCTTTAAAACTGCAAACACTTCCCATGATATTCAATTAAAATATCACTTCGGCACTCATATGTTCCAATCAACTGATTGATCACCAACAAAGAGTCACCGAAGACTTCAAAAGGCATCGACACATACATCCCTGAGTAACTCCAACCCCTTCAGCAACGCCTGTACTCATCCTGATTATTCGTCGAAGTAGCAACAATCGGCAATGAGATTTCATACTTTTTTTCCTCGGGGTGAAACTAAGATAAACACCGATGCCTGCTCCTTCCTTACATGTGGAACCATCAAAGAACAAAGTCCAAGGAGCATCTCTACTGAATTAGCGTACCGCAATGCCGAGTAACAAAATCGGCCATCACCTTTCCCCTTTAACTGCCTTAGTCGATTCATACCTCAGATCAAATTCTGACAGCGCCAAAATCCATTTGCCGATCCCCCATTCAATACGGCATCGACAACATATACTTGACCACATCGTCTTGCATATGACAGTACACTCGGCCGATAGCAAATAATGCCTTAACTTAGTACACAGAGAAGTATAGACATAAACATAATTTCTCCCAAAGACCGAATACCTGGGTTTTAGCATCCACCAGCCTTTTGCTCAAATAATAAATCACACGTTCTTTCCCTTCAAATTCTTGAAAACAAAGCTCACCCATAACACCGTCATCGGCACACAAATACAATTTGAAGGGGTTTTCCCATGTTGAGGTGAATCAAAATCGTAGGATTCACCAGATACCTCTTAAATTTCCTCCAAAGCTGATTGCTGCTTTTCTCCCCACACATATTCCTGACCGGCTTTTTAGCTTTAGCAGTGGGCTAAAAAATTCAATCTTCCAGACAGATTAGATATAAATCTTCTAATAAAATTAATCTTACCGATCAAAGATTGCAACTCAGTCTTGTTTTGTAGAGCACCACTTTGTTAATTGCATCAATAGATTTCTGCCGATCTCTATACCCTCTGATGCACCATGAACCCTAAGAATTTACCCGCTGATACGACCAAACGCGCACTTATTTGGATTCATCTTTAGCCCATGCTCCTTTGTGCATTCCAGAATCTTCCGCAAATCGGCAAGATGCTTTTTAAAGTTTCCGGACTTAACCACCACGTCGTCGATATAGATTTCGACCAACGTACCGATGTACTTATGAAAAATAAAGTTCATTGCTCTTTGATAAGTGGCCCGACGTTCTTCAACCCAAAAGTCATTACGATCCATTCAAATAAACCGACGTGACCTGGACACCTAAAAGCAGTTTTGGATAACGTCTTCTTCAGCCATAAATATTTGATTATATCCAACATTATCATCGATAAAACTGATAATTTTGTGTCCAGCAGAAGCATCAACTAGTAGATCGGCAACAGACATTGGATAGCCGTCCATTGGCGTAGCTTTATTGAGATTCCTGAAATCAATACAAACACGAAGTTTTTTCGTTCTTCTTATATTGTCACACCCAGTTTTAAAGACAAAACGGGATGCAATAATCTTTATGTTGCCCAGAGATCAGTCACACACATAAGCCGACAAATTATCAAAATTGTATCATCACAATTTTTAATACATAGCGAATGAGTATTTAAATAATGTCTATTACAAAACAACGGAAATAAGATAACTCCGCGAAGCTCCATAGCACAGGACGTCAACTGGTTGACCCCAAACCTAGTAGTCCTCTGGATACTCCTCATAACTCTGGTAATATGGTACCCATCCGGGATTTTTTATACAAGAATGAAAAGAAAGAAACAAGCGTAAGTACTTTCGACTCAACAAGTATATATGGGTTCATGAGGCTCAAATAGTATGACACTGGTTTACTAGGGTAAGCATTTTAATTTGTAACGAAACTTTATAAGTGATAGATCAAAGTTATGCTTAAATCCCCAAGTTAAATTGCATGATCAAGTAAACAACTGAACAAGTAACATAATTCCATGATAAAGTGATTCATAAAGGTAAACATAAGTAACCAAAGAGTTCTGTGAGTTTTCCGGGCCGCTCGTGTCCGTGAGCACGGCTAAGACATCAAACGGGTTGGTTGAACTGATTGTGCTCGGAGCGAGCTGTCCACGCGGCGCGGCGGCTCTGCAACGACGGGAGAGCGGACGGGACCCAAACGGACGAGGCAAAGAGGGTAGAAGGGGTTGGCGGTGTCGGGGGTCTTCTTACCGCGATGAGAGGCTCGGGTAGTCGAATTGGAGTGGAGGGATTGGCGGGCGCAGAGCGACGGCGGCGACTCTGAGCTCGGCGGACTGTGGCGGCTGGGCTCTGCAGTGCTTGACTAAGCTTCCAGAGGGTCGGGTGGTTGCGGTGGGGTGCGATGCCCGTCCTTTTATAGCTCGGGGCGATCAATTTTGAAGGAAGGGGGGAATCCGCCACGGATTCGCGCTCGGTTGAAAAGAGAAGCGGCGGCCGGAGAAAGGAAAGAAGAGAAAGGAAAGGGAGGAAGGGAGGCGTGCGACGCTCGGGTCGGTGCACGGCAGGGAAGGAAAGGGGAGATCCACTCCGCTCCGACTCGGGCTTGGTGTCGGCGTCGGGACACAGAGAAGGAAGGAAGTGGGGAGAAGAAGAAAGTGAGGGAGGAGGGACTGACAAGTGGGCGTGCTTGTCAGTGGGAGAGAGAAGACTGACCGGGGGGCTGGTCTGTCAGTGAGGAAGAGGGAGGAGTGCGGGAAGGCACTGGGCCGGGAAAACGGGCCAGGGCAAGCCCAATCGGCAAGGGAGGAGGGAGGGAACTGGGCTGGGGGAGTGGCCTGCGGGCCAGAAAGCAAGAAAGAGAGAGAGAAAAAGAGAAAATTGTTTTTCTTTTCTTTTGAATTTCCAAACACATTTTCCAAATAAAATTTTGAACTCAAGTTTGAATCTTGCAAACTCCAAACAATACAAAGTAATGTGCATCAGCATGAGTGCAACAACAAAGTGTCTAGCATGATGGTCATTTTTATCTTATGAAACTTTTAATTAATTTTCCTATTTGTAATGCCCACACCAAAAATGCAAATCAAATTGCTTTTAAACTATTTTGAAAAATGCATAAATTTAGGGTGTTACAAATCTACCCCCCTTAAAGGAATCTCGTCCCGAGATTCAGCTGGTACTCACTCAAACAACTGCGGGTATGTCCTTCCTCAGATCCTCTTCTCTTTCCCAAGTTGCCTCTTCCACTGAATACCGATTCCACTGAACTTTGCACATACGAATGACTCGGCCCGAGTGACTCTTTCTGCCGTTTCCAAAATCTTACCAGATATTCCTCATAAGGTGAGATCCTCCTTAACTACCAACTCTTCCAACGGTATCTGCTCTTCTAGCACACGTAAACACTTTTTCAACTGTGACACGTGAAAGACATCATGTACCCCTGCTAGACTTTCTGGCAACTCCAGCTGATAAGCGACTTCACCACGTCGTTCCACTATCTTGAAAGGACCAACATATCTGGGTGCTAACTTACCCTTCATATTGAACCTCTTTACGCTTCTCATAGTGACACCTTTAAATAGACATAGTCACCTACTTTGAAAGCCAAATCTCTTCTGCGGTGTCAGCATAACTCTTCTGTCGAGACTGTGCAACTTTCAAATTTTCTCTGATAGTCCGTACCTGTTCCTCTGCACTTTTCAACACTCTGGTCCAAACACCTGACTTTCTCCCGTCTGATTCTAGAACAAAGGGGTTCTGCACTTTCTTCCATATAAAGCCTCAAACGGTGCCATCTTTAAACTATTCTGGTAACTGTTGTTATATGAGAACTCAGCGTACGACAAACTCTTATCCCAACTAGTACCATTCTGTAGTGCACAAGCTCTCAACATATCTTCCAATATCTGGTTGGTTCTTTCTGTCTGACCATCTGTCTACGGGTGATAGGCTGTACTGAAGTTCAACTTGGTGCCAAGGGACCTATGAATCATCTGCCAGAAGTGTGACGTGAACTGAGTACCTCTATCTGACACAATCTTTTTAGGAACACCATGCATACACAGTATCTTTTCCATGTACAACTCTGCCAACTTGGCTCCGGTGTAGGTGGTCCTGACTGGCAAGAAGTGAGAAACTTTTGTCAACCGATCCACAATTACCCATATCGAGTCATAACCACTTTGAGTGCGAGGTAAACCCACTATGAAGTCCATACCAACTTCTTCCCATTTCCACTCTGGAATTTTCATCGGTTGTAACAATCCTGCCGGTCGCTGGTGTTCTGCCTTAATTCTCTGACATGTATCACATACTGCCACATACTCTGCAACATCTCGTTTTAAGACCATACCACCAATACTTCTCCTTCAAATCCAGGTACATCTTAGTACTTCCCGGTGTATAGAGTAAGCTGAGTCATGAGCCTCTCGCAGAATTGTCCTCACGGATCTCCTTTACCCTAGGTACACATATCCTTTACCAAACCAAAGGGTACCATTGTCATCCAAACTGAAACCTGGTGCCTTACCAATCACAATATTCTCAGCAATCTCTTTCAATTTCTCATCTTCCATTGACCCTTGCGTATCTCCTGTTCCAGAGTAGGTTCCAAACTAACTCCACACATTAACAACAAAACTCAAGTTGAGATGCGCTAACTGATCACACAACTCTTTGGACTGTATCCCCAGGTATACTTCATTAGCATAACTTTTCCTGCTGAGAAGCATCTGCCACCACATTCGCTTTTCCGGGGTGATAATGTACCTCCAAGTCGTAATCCTTGATCAATTCCAACCAACGGCGTTGCCTCAAGTTTAGATCTGACTGTGTGAAAATGTACTTCAAACTTTTGTGATCCGTGTAAATATCACTCTTGTGACCAATCAAGTAGTGTCTCCAGATCTTCAGCGCATGTACCACTGCTGCTAACTCCAAGTCGTGTGTAGGATAATTCAACTCGTGCTTCCTTAACTGCCTCGATGCGTAAGCAACAACTCTGCCTTCTTGCATCAACACACAACCAAGACCCAAGCGAGATGCATCACAATATATGGAGAAGCTCTTGTTCAGGTCTGGCAAAATCAACACTGCGCTGTGGTTAACCGCTTCTTCAACTCTTCAAAGTTAGCTTGACACTTCTCAACCATACAAACTTAGCATTCTTCTCTAACAAAGCCGTCATTGGTTTAGAAAGCTTGGAGAAACCTTCAATGAACCTTCTGTAGTAACCTGCCAATCCAAGGAAACTACGGATCTCAGTCACATTGGTAGGTGGATTCCAATTCAACACATCTGCCACCTTACTCGGGTCCACTGCCATTCCACCATTGGATATAACATGTCCTAGGAAAGACACTTCCTTCAACCAAAACTCGCACTTTGCTCCTTTTAGCATATAACTGATGTTCTCTGAGCTTCTGCAAGACCCAACCTGAGATGTTCTACATGTTCTTCCTCATTCTTGGAGTAGACCAAAATGTCATCAATGAATACTACCACAAACTTGTCCAAAACTCCATGAACACCTTATTCATCAAGTACATAAAGTAGGTAGGTGCATTGGTTAACCCAAACGACATCACAGTGTACTCATATAACCCATATCTTGTAGTAAATGCAGTCTTTGGTATGTCAGAGGCACGATCTTCAACTGATGATAACCCGATCAAAGATCGATCTTAGAGAACACACAAGCTCCTTTCAACTGGTCAAACAAGTCATCAATCCTTGGTAGAGGGTACTTATTCTTGATAGTTACCTCATTGACGAACGTAATCCACACACATCCGTTGTGTACCATCTTTCTTGTCAACAAAGATCACCGAGCTCCCCAAGGTGAAGAGCTAGGACGTATAAACCCTTTTCTTGTAACTCCTGCAACTGTTTCTTAAGTTCTTCTAACTCATTAACCCCATCCTATATGGACGCTTAGCAATAGGTGCAGTACCAGGCAAAAGCTCAATAAGAAATTCAATGTCACGGTCGGTGGCATACCTGGCAAGTCATCGGGGAAAACATCCGGGAACTCATCAACAACTGATTCATATTCACGACCATCATCATTCAGCCGATTCACAGTAGCTGTTGGCGGAGCTTCAAACAACTTCCACACTAATCTGATCCCCTTTGGTGAAGTCAACACAACTACCTTCTTGTGGCAACTGAATATCTGCCTTATACTTCTTCATCCAGTCCATTCCCAAAATGAGATCAATACCAGCTGTCCTTAGCATGATAGGTTCAACCTCAAAGGCTACCCCCCTTAGAAGCACACTAACGGAAGGACTATATTGATTTGCAGTCAAAATACCTCCCGGTGAACTTACTGTTATAGGGTTTGAAGAATCATGGCCCTAGTTGGTTTCGGTGATTAACGACAATTAGAGATTATATGGCTAACGTGTGTTTTGCAGAGGCTATGCGTACTTAGCCATAATGATCAAGGAGAATGGGCTCTAAAGGTCATCACCAACCCCCAAGATGGATATCGTTTCGGTTGTTAAGGAGACATGATGAAGACCCTAAGAAGATAGGCTAGGTGCCATAAGGAGATGAAGGGCACTTAGAATTAGAGAGGGCTTCTCTTTTTACCTTTGACCGTACTATTAAGAGGGTTGAGATTAGTAGCTTGACTTAGGAAAGCTTCATGTTAGGTGTGGTGCACACTTGACTTCCTTAGCTGTAAGCAAGCCTATGGTGACTGTAAGATAGCCTAGAACAACTTCCATATTCATCGCGACGAAAAACGGAGTTGTTAAAAGAGTTTTCTGGGCGCGGACGCTCCTGGAGAGGCGCCGGACGCTGTCCGCGCGTCGAACAAAGGCGCCGGACGCTGGGGTGGTTGAGTCCACAGCGTCCGTCGGCCTTCCAGAGAGGTTGTTTTCTGGCTAAGTTTTTCAGGGTGCGTCGACGCTGTCCGTCGGCTAGCGTCGGACGCTGCGAAGAGCGTCTGTCGACCTTCCAGAGAGGGTGTTTTCAACCCTAGCCAGAATTCGCGTCGGAATGCTGCGGCTGAGCGTCCGTCGCCCATGACGTAGCGTCCGTCGCTGGGAACAGTGTGTCAGAACTAGCCGTTAGACAGAGGCATCGGACCGTCCGTCGCCTAGGCGTCGGAGCGTCCGTCGCCTCAATTTATGAACAGAAACTAGCCGTATGGGCATGCGACGGACCGTCCGTCGCCAACTTAAAATGCCAGCCCGGGCATTTTCAGAGGGTCTATTTATAACCCCTCCCACTTTTCTCCCACCTTGCCTTTGCTCATTTGGGTTGCTGAGTTCGTTGAGGAGATTGGAAGAGAGCAAGAGCCCTAGAGAGAGAGAGTGATTCGCGAATCCATCCATCCTCTCTCTAGTTCATCCAAGAGTTCAAGTGTGCATCCTCTAGTTGTGAAGCTTGAGTGAGTCAAGCGAAGATCGAGGCTTGTACTCTTGGTGATCGACATCACCTAGACGGTTTGGTGGTGTTCGGAGGAAGGTGACTCGCCGGAAGATTGTCGGCGGCCCTTCTCTATCGACGTTGTGATCGGTTTGGGCGATTCACCGAGCCAGAGTGGCGAAGAATCAGCCCGTAGAGAGCACTCTCCCTTGCGCGGGATTGAGGGGAGCTATACCTTGCGAGGTGCCCAACGAGGACTAGGGGAGTGTTGACTCCTCGATACCCGCAAAACATCGCCGTGTCAAAGCATCTCTTTCCCTAGCTCTTATTACCGCATTTCTTTCCGCACTTGTCTTTCATTTCATACTAAATTGTGTAGAAGTTTTCTCTTTCCATTGCCTTGTTACCGCTTTCTAGCTAGGACACACAAGCGGTAGGCACTAGGGGGTTAATTGGCTCTTTATAGTTTTAATTCTTGTTAGAAATTAAAAAGACCCAATTCACCCCCCTCTTGGGTATCTTGATCCTTTTAATTGGTATCAGAGCAAGGTTGCTCTAAATAGGCTTCACCGGCTAGAGCAAGATGTCCCATGGGGATGGACCACCTCCATGTTCGATGGAGACGACTTTCCTTATTGGAAAGTTCGTATGGAGGCCTATCTAGAGGCCGTTGACGGGTGTGCTCAAAGCCACCACAAAGGAGGTACTCTCTTCGCGAGGACCTCAACTTTGAAAAGCACAATGCCAAGGCAAAGAACATACTCTTTCGTGGCATTACAAGGATGTCTTCAACCGAGTGCGTAATGCCAAAGACGCATTTGAGTGTGGACCACTATTTGTGCACTTCACGAAGGCACAAAGAGTGAGCGTGAAGAACGCTATCACTGGTTATGGCTAAGCTAAATTCTTTTCTATGCATGCAAATGAAAAGCAAATGAAATGTACTCACGACTCAATTATTGTAGAGGAATTGAATGGGGCTCGGTCTCAACCAAATGAACCGGCCGATGTGGTACCAAGATTCTTTGTGTTTTGCCCATTGAGAAGTATGGCCACATCGTCACGGTGCTTCACCAAGAGATCTCTCCGTCGCTACACCAACACAAATTTTGGCAAGATCAATGCCCATGAGATGTACATGAAGATTGGTGATGGTGGCTCATCTTCCTCCTCCAAGAAGAAAGAAAAAGAGAAGGAGGAAAAGAAGGACTTGGCTCTCAAGGCATCCTCTCGGAGAACACAAGATGCAAGTCATGTATGAGAGCACAAGCGATGATGATGATAGATGATATCTCGCTCTCATGGTGAAGAAAACAACCAAGATGTTGAAGAAGCTAAGCAGATGGAGTCAAGTTTGACTCAAAGAAGAAGAAATTCTTCACAAGCTCTTCAAGAAAGCCCCTCTCCAAGATGGATTGCTTACAATTGTGGCAAACTTGGACACTTGGCTCATGCTTGCCCCGAAGAAAAGAAAGATAAGTACAAGAACAAGAAAACTAACAAACAAGTTCAAGTACAACAAGGGCAACAAGTTGAGTCAAGTGATGAGGAGAAGAAGGATGACAAGCCATTCAAGAAGAAGAAGAACTTCAACTTCCACAAGAAGAAGAAGAATGGCAAAGCCTACATTGTTGGTGATTGCTCACTGACATTGAAGACTCAAGTGACTCATCCGGAGATGAAAGTGAAGAGAGAAGGTGCCGCCTTGGTGATTGGTTCATCTATTCCACCGCCACCCCCTCCTTCATCTCCGGGCTCATCCTCTACACACCTATGCCTCATGGTAAAGGGACAAAAAGGTACAAAAAGAGGATAGTGATGATGAGGCTAGCTCTAGTGATGATAGTGATGATGAGTTTTAGGCACCTTCCTATGATGAGCTAATTGAAATTTGCAATAAATACCTAAGCTCATTAGGAAGTATAAAGGCAAAAGTGAATCACTAAGAAAGCAAATGGAAACTTGCATGCTAAGCTTGATGACTTGACTAGTGCTAATGATGAATTGAAGCTTGAGAATAAATCTCTCTCATCTAGCACTAGAGAGCTCAAAGCCTCACTCAAGCAAGCAAATGAGAAACATGATAAGCTTGAGAGGTCAACACAAGAGCTCCAATCAAGATACAACTTGCTAAAAGATGACTACAACCAAGTTAAAAATGAACATGGCACACTTGTGATAGCTAATGAATTGCTTTCAAATGATCTTGCTACACATGTTGCTATTAACCCGGTTGTTAAGTGTGATATAGCTACTTCTTGTGAGGACTTGCTTGATGAAGTTGCTAGTGAGCCAAATGCAAAGTGCAAGGGCAAGAAGGTAGTTGAGGCCGACAAGCATGATGACTATGTGAAGATGAGGCAAGAAAATTCCAAGCTCAAGGAAGAGCTAATCAACCTCAAGGCAAGCAAGCCACTCACTATCAAGTCGGCCCAAACAAGATGACAAAGATGCAATGACCTTGATCAAGTCTCTTAAAGAGGAAAATGCAAAGCTCAAGGTTGAGAAATCAAGCTTACAAGTGGATTGGAGAAGTTCACCAAGGGCCACAACCTTCAAAGTGAGCTCTTGATGAACACTATCATGAAGACCGACAAGACCGCATTGGGTTCAAGGAGAACCAAATCAGAAGGCCAAGGTCAAGATAGAAGCCAAGAACTATTACAAAACAAGGCTATGAGAAGCAACTATGACACACCAAAGCCCAAACCCAAGAAGTGTTTTGGATGTGGTCAAGAGGGTCATCTTCAATCCCAATGCAAGACTCCACCTCCCAAGACCTTGCCCAAGCACATAAGGCCTTTCGCTCATGATGCACACTTCATCATCAACAAGGACTCCAAGGGTAGACCCCAAGTTGTATTTCTCGGGCCGAAGAGAAGAATAAGCCCAAAGTGCTATGGGTTGCTAAGGAGTTGGTGGACAAGGCTATGGGACCTCGCCAAGTGTGGGTTCCCAAACAACAAGGTTAACTCCAAGTTGCTTGTGTGTAGGTGAACTACAAGACTGGTGGAAGTCATTGGGTGATTATAGTGGATGCACTCAACATATGACCGGTGACTCCCGGATGTTCACCACACTTGAGGAAGATTGTGAAGGACAAGACAAGATTACCTTTGGGGACAATTCAAAAGGCAAAGTGCAAGGTCTAGGCAAAGTGGCAATCTCAAATGACCAATCAATATCAAATGTCTTATTAGTGCAATCGTTGAGCTTCAACTTGCTATCGTGGACAACTATGTGATCTTGGTTTCCAATGTCTCTTCACTCCAAATGAGGTAGTTGTGTCCAAGATTGAAGATTCATCGTTAATATTCAAAGGGTTTCGGCACAACAATCTCTACCTAGTGGACTTCACCTCAAATGAAGCTAGTCTGCAAACATGTCTCTTCTCCAAGAGTTCTTTGGGTTGGCTATGGCATAGAAGATTAGCACATGTGGGAATGTCAACTTTGAAGAAGCTTGTCAAGAAGGAATTTGGTTAGAGGGTGAAGTATGTGGTGTTTGAGAAAGACAAACTTTTTAGTGCATGTCAAGCCGGCAAGCAAGTGGCAAACACTCATCCAACCAAAGCTTTCATGTCAACCTCAAGAGTTCTAGAGCTACTCCACATGGATCTTTTTGGACCTACCACCTATGCTAGCCTTGGCGGCAATCTCTTTTGCTTGGTGGTAGTTTGATGACTACTCTAGATACACTTGGGTGTTCTTTCTTCAAGACAAGGGAGAAACTCAATCAATATTCAAGAAGTTTGCAACTAGAGCCCAAAATGATTTTTGATGTGAAGATCAAGAAGATAAGAAGTGACAATGGGACCGAGTTTGTAAACACCAAGATTGAAGACTATTGTATGAAGTTGAATCAAGCATGAAGTATCCGCCACCTATACTCCTCAACAAAATGGTGTAGTAGAGAGGAAGAACGGACTCTTATCACTCTTGCAAGATCAATGCTTGATGAATACAACACCCCCGAGAAGTTTTGGGCCGAAGCAATCAACACCGCATGCTATGCGGCCAACCAGCTATTTGTCCAAAGGCTTCTCAAGAAGACCCCCTATAGCTTGTGAATGGAAAGAAACCGATATATCCTTTTTCCGAGTGTTTGGTTGCAAAGTGTACATCTACAAGAAGCACCAACACTTGGGCAAGTTCCAAAAGAAGATGTGACATTGGTTTCTTAGTTGGGTATTCACTTAAATCCAAGGCATACCGTGTATTTAACAAAGCCACCGGCTTAGTTGAAGAAACGTATGACTTGGAGTTTGATGAAACTATTGGCTCTCAAGAAGAGCATGAAAATCTTGATGATGTAGGTGATGAAACCCTTGAGGAGGCAATGAAGAACATGCCAATTGGTGCTATCAACCCACAAGAGGTGGAAGAAGTTGAAGATGAAGCAAATCAAGATCCTTCTCCACCTCACACGACCCTCAAGTTGACGAAGGAGATCAAGTGAGGGAAGCTCAAGAAGACACTCACATCCCTCAAGATCAAGCCGAGGCCGAAGCAAGCAATGTTGAAGTACTGCAACCTCCTCCCCAAGAGATCAATAGAAATCTACACCTATGCTTGAAGCACATCCTCAAGACCTCATCATAGGGAGTCCATCAAGGGGGGTAACAACTCGATCTAAACTTGCTTCTTATTGTTGAATATCATTCTTTTGTTTCCTTGTTGAGCCTTCTAGTGTAGAGGATGCACTTGCGGATCCGGATTGGGTGAACGCCATGCACGAAGAGTTGAACAACTTCACCCGGAACGAAGTGTGGACTCTAGTAGAAAAGCCCAAAGGAGCAAGAATCATTGGCACCAAGTGGTGTTTAGAAACAAGCAAGATGATCAAGGCGTGGTTGTGAGAAACAAGGCAAGATTGGTGGCAAAGGGGTTCTCCCAAGTTGAAGACTTGGATTTTGGGGAGACCTTTGCACCGGTTGCAAGACTAGAAGCCATTCGTATCCTTTTGGCATATGCTTCACACCATAAAATGAAACTTTTTCAAATGGATGTGAAGAGTGCCTTTCTTAATGGTTTCATTAATGAACTTGTTTTTGTCTCACAAACCTCCCGGGTTTGAAGACCCAAATTGTCCTAATCATGTGAATAGGTTGTCCAAGGCACTCTAATGGATTGAAGCAAGCTCCAAGAGCTTGGTATGAGAGCTAAGGGACTTCCTACTCAAGAAGGGCTTCAAGATCGGGAAAGTGGATACCACACTCTTCACCAAGGTGCTAGATGGAGAGATCTTTGTTTGCCAAGTATATGTCGATGACATTATATTTGGGTCAACAAACCAAGGTCATAGCAAGGAATTTGGTGCGTTGATGTCCAAGGAGTTCGAGATGTCGATGATTGGCGAGCTAACCTTCTTCCTAGGCTTCCAAGTGAAGCAATTGGGGGAGGGCACCTTCATATCTCAAGAGAAGTACACTTATGATGTGCTCAAGAAATTCAAGATGAGGATTGCAAGCCAATCAAGACCCCAATGCCTACCAATGGGCATCTCGATCTCGATGAGGGAGGTAAACTGATCGACCAAACTCTATATCATTCTATGATCGGTAGTTTACTTTACCTCACCGCTTCTAGGCCGGATATCATGTTTAGTGTGTGTATGTGTGCTAGATTTCAAGCAAACCCTAAGGAGTCGCATCTTTGTGCGGTTAAAAGAATCCTTAGGTACTTAAGGCACACCCCTAGCATGGGTCTTTGGTATCCCAAAGGAGCTCCCTTCCAACTAGTTGGCTATTCCGATTCGGATTACGCCGGGTGTAAGGTTGATAGGAAGAGTACCTCCGGCGGGTGCCACGTGCTAGAAGATCACTTGTTTCTTGGTCTTCAAAGAAGCAAAATAGTGTGGCATTGTCAACCACCGAAGCGGAATACATTGCCATGTGAGCAAGTTGTGCACAAATCTTATATATGACCCAAACACTCTTTGATTACGGCGTGTTTTTAAAAGAAGTTCCACTTTTGTGTGATAATGAAAGCGCCGTAAAGCTTGCAAACAACCCGTTCAACACTCTCGCACCAAGCACATAGATATGCCCATCACTTTCTTAGAGATCATGTGGCTAGGAAAGACATAACACTAGTTGGGGTTAAGAGCGAAGAGCAATGGCGGATTCTTCACTAAACCACTCGATGAAACAACCTTTTGTAGGTTGAGAAGCGAGTTAAATGTGCTTGATCACTCTAATTTCACTAAAAGATGATCTTGTGTGAACCATGCATTCATATGTAATATAACATGTTTAATATGGTAATGCACATAGGCTTGGCTAACGCGGTTAAGATAACCGCCCTCAAAGCGTGTGACAAAGCTTAACCGCGGTTTAAACTTGCAAGCAACCTAGATTCACTTTTCGTATTGCATAAGCATATGCATGTGTGTTGTTTGTCCTTTCTTTTTCGGTTAAGTTTCTTGAGCATCCTCTATGATTGTCCACTTAGGGGGAGCATTCCAAGCTCAAGTTCCTCATTTACCCCCTCTTGTGGCCATATGATGTCTCCTTGGCGCTTCCATTCGAATATTTTGAGCTAAAAACTGAATTTAAGCTATGGCAAAATAATTGAAAAGAGTGTTTGAGAGATGGTTTCTCATATCAAGTCCAATCAAGTGTTATTTGGATTTTATTGGGATTGGAACTTGGTTGGGAGAGAGACACAAAAAGAAAATTTGAAAAAATTCCACTTTTAGGCGTCGGACGCTGCCGACGGACGCTCGGTGTCAATTGCCTTAGCGTCCGTCGCGATCGTCCGGAGATTAACCTGCCCGCTAAAAGGGCGACGGACGCTCTCCCAAGCGTCCGTCGCGGAGCGTCCGTCGTGGTCAAATGCGACTGGGCGTTTCAAATCTGCTCTGGAAGCCCGACGGACGATGCCGTCGGACGCTCCCGAGCGTCCGTCGCATGCCGACGGAGCGTCCGTCGTGAACTAATCGGCGAATTTTTTTTTGAAAACCCCCGATCTCCTCTGTCTCTCCCGTTTCGATTTCAGTTCGCCGCCGCGCCCGTTCCCAAACCCTAGCCGCCGTCCTTCCGCCACCGCTGAGCTCCGGGGCACTCCTCGCCGGCGAGTCCCATCTCCCTGCGCCGCCTGCAGTTCCTCCACCCATATCCACCTGCCCCTGCGCCGCCGTCTGCACAGCGCCGCCGTTGCACCCCTCTGCTCTTCAAGCTGGCGCAGGCACTCGCTCGCCCCTCGCCACCGTGCCTTCTCCTCCACCTCACGCCCAAGCTTCTCCACTGCTTCACCTCTATCCCCTGCTCTATATCCCACTGAGCTGTTGGGAATATGCCTAGAGCTAACCATGTAGATGATTATATTCCGATTGTATCCATGATTAATAAAGTGTTCTTTGAATATCCATTATAGACAACTAGTATTGATTGACAATTATGTGAATTGTTTGTGGAACTCAATTACCTGAATGGTTATTCTAATAGTAGTCCCTGGTCGGCATTCTTGTAAGAGCACACTTGAATATTAGACCAGCACATGTATTAGTTGATGGCTATGTTTCACAAGTCATAGACATAGAGATGTCAAACTAATAATGTGGGCACATGTGAGACATGTAGGCTGGACTGACCCAACAAGAGAAAGTCTCTATTCATGTCATGTACGTTATGTCCTTAGACCTGAGATTGTGGTATGTACTCAAGATGTGAAACGATCTACTTAGAGACTATCAAACGCTACTCCGTTATTGGGTGTTATAAAGGTGGCCCTTGGGTGGTCGGGAAACATGCTGTGAGACATAGACAATCAAGATGGAATTTGCCCCTCTTCATGAGAGAGATATCACTGGATCACTCATGTGATTGGATCAACAAAGCATGGCCATGCTTGGGTTAAGTGTTAACCCACGAGTGGAACCATATATCGAGAGGCGAAGGGAATAACTTGTACATGGTCATAGTGGTTCGTCTGATATGATCATAGCGTATACATAGGAGTTGACACGTCTTGCTAGAGGCTGCTATCAACTATTGGTCGAGTAAAGAGTACTTGGGCCATGTCTATGTATGCGTGAGCCCATAGGGTCGCACGCTTAAGGGGTTGGAAGCCTAATTCGGGTTGGACCCGAATTAGACAGGTTTAGGGTTTCTAATGGGCCTCCACCGTGGGAGCTCGTTAGGACGCCTATATAAGCAAGGGGTGGGTTTGGGCGAATTGATCCACGCCTTTTGGCAGCCGCCGTCGCCTCCCCACGCTCGCGCCTTTTGCTCCTCGCGGACCTAGCAGTCCGGAGGCGCAACGCTTCCTCCCTGCACGTGTGGGATTCCTCGGAGGTGCTGCATCTGGAGCAAAAGGGACGAACCGCGCGAAGGGGACGTTGAGACGGACGACCATGCAACTGCACTGCCTGCTGCGACGCGCAGACGACTACATCAAGTCGTCTTCCGCTGCACCTGCGCGTCTAGTGGTAATCCCGTAACCTGTAACTAGCAGTAGATCCTGGTTTATGAGGTCGAAAAGTTTTGTTTTCCGGCTAGCGTAGCAACCTCGTATTCCTACACGAGCAGGAGCTCTAGGTCGAGGAGCTCTCCCTGTTGGAGGTCGATTCTTCCTTTAGGGTGCAAAGGTGAAACCTTCTTTCACTTATGTGATCTTATCAATCCACAAAATTGCATTTTCACCTCTCCACCCTGCCAATCCTAACTCTTTCATCTCTCTATCTTAGAGTGCGGATTGTTTTGCGGATTGTGGTTGGCGGTTGACGGATCGGGAAATCTCTTTTCTTACCCCTTTTTGGTCAGAGGCTCGAGGTATGGCAGTGAATATCAATCGATTCTATTCTTACCTTATATCATGCTTCTATAGATCCGTACCTCTATTATATGCTTATGGTTTATATCTCTATCTATTTCCGACGAGCAGGGTCAGTTGATCAGAGAACTCAGACAGGGCATGTCAGATAACTCGGGGCAAACCCCGCGAGTACGATCGAGGCAAAGCCTCGCGAGGACAGTCCAGGGCTGGCGTGCCACTACTCGCAGTTGTCTGTAAGAGGATCAGGGACAGTGTTTGATTGGCACTGGGTTGTGGTTTGTTTGTTGCGGATTCTTGTCAGTGGATTGGTTGTAGACTTGAAAATGGCAAGGACGAAGAATGCAGGTCCCATTCCCGCAGTGGTGGTGACCCTCCACCTCCACCGCGTCCACCCATTGACCGCGGGAAGGGCAAAACAGAAGGTCATCTCCCGAAGCGCAAGAGCCGGCAATGGATCCGGGTTCGGTACCGCTCTTGCAGTAGCAAGGCAGCCGAGAGAGTTGAGCGAGGAGGACGTCGCGCGGTTTGAGGCTCTCGCCTCGTCGTGGAGCGCGTCGTGAGTCCCCTCCACCTCCAGAGTCAGAGCCCGTTGAGGCCACGGAGACACCAGTGACAGAGCCAGTCCCAGCGACTGAGCCGACAGAGGCCGCGGGCCACTCTACCATTAGAGAGATGATGAGCCGTCGTGTTACTCGTTCCCGAGGCTCAGGTGCACCACCCAGCCCTCCAGGACCCCGGCTCCCAGACCCCGTGAGGCACCAGGTCAGGACACTTACAGCGAAGCAAGTTCAGCTGCTTTGGTTTGTCGACTTCCAGTCTTGGTTCCCACCTCAGAGGGACCCCCGTGCCGGACGAGAGTTCTATACCACAGTGCACGAGGACTTCTACCGAGCGTATGTGGACACCGATGCTCCTCTCAGGGCCCACAGGGGGTGCCCAGCTACTCAGATTGAGGGGATCGGTGGTCCAGAGATCCTGCAGCATCTCTAGTATATTCAGGGATTGACAATCTGATGGGACGCTCAGGGGCATATTAGAAGGAGTGGGTTTACCAGTTCTACGCCTCTCTGTGGATCTCACCTGATCACGAGTTCCTTCACTTCGCATATCAGGGACGTGACTTCAGGGTTACAGCTGCCAGGTTCCGAGAGCTCTTTCACCTCGGATCTTCACCTACCAGGATCCACAGTCTTTGCTAGGGGATCAGGAGGCCCCTCGCAGACCTCACGATGGCATAGTGCCATCCACAGACTTTGTCAGTCTGTGCTTTCAGCAGCCGTTCACTGAGGGTTCGAGTTGTACGCCACGTGACTTCACTCCTCTGGCTCGGATCCTCCACGAGGTTCTCAGACGGACTATTCTACCCAGGATTGGAGCTAGGGATACTATCACTCGTCTTCAGCTTTGGCTCCTTGCTCACATTGTCCGGAAAGAGCAGTTCGACCTATGGGATCTGATAGTGAGCGAGCTCGAGGACATCATAGCTGCTGGGTTCAGAGGTCATTGGCAGCTACAGTTCGCACATTGGATCTCATACTTGATAGTTGCCAAGGGACTGGGTCAGGGGTTATGAGAGTTACACTTACGAGGTCAGCGACTGAGTTCCCAGTCTACTCGATGAGCCAGCTTGTGGCCCATGGACAGCTCCCCTCGCCCAGCAGAGCCTACAGACCAGGCACGAGGCAGGCCGAAGTGCCACCACAGTCAGCCGAGGTCACCGATGCCACAGTTGAGCAGATTGCTCAGGCCGAGCTAGCTGATTTGGACGCCGAGATCGATACAGCTGCAGAGACAGTATTTAGAGAGGATCTCGACTCTGTCAGCTCTGACGAGGACTACCAGCCCGTGCGTGAGTATGCACCGATGACACATGACCACGAGGCTGGAGGGTCAGGCACAGCCCAGCAGCTCCAGCTCTAGGCTCCAGTTCTTCAGAGGCTACCCTGCTCACTATATTCTCGAGGATGCAGGAGGAGCAATCTCGTCAGGCAGAGGAGCAGAGACGACAGGCTGCAGACCTAACGGAGGCTCACTGAGCAGCAGCTGGCAGCTCAGGCTCAGACACAGGCAGGCAGGATGAGTTCCAGCGCCAGTTCCTAGCCTATCAGCTCCAACAGGCAGAGATCCAAAGACTCAGACCTTCTACTTGAGCGTCTTCTGACCTCTAGCTCCGGGCAGACCTCGACGCCACACTTTCAGTTGCCCGCAGTCTCTCAGCAGCAGCAGTTCACTTCTCCTCCACCGCGGCCTCCAGTAGTAGTGGTGCCCACTCCAGCGTTACCATCCAGAGGACAACAGAGTCAGGCACCAGCTACACCTCCCTTCCAGCCAGCAGCTTCTCCAGAGTACCAGACTCCGAGGACCCAGGTGTCCTCTTGGATGGGTTTTCACCCGGAGAGTTCCAGACGGGATTCACTCCTGCCCGGGAACTACTCTAGCAGAGGCCTCGCGAGATCTGTCAGCTTCATATCTTGAATCACGGGAGAAGACTCACTAGGAGCACCTCAGCAGGTCACACCAGCTCCAGAGACTGCAGTGGATCTTCTGGCGACAGGCACTCACCAGTCCTCAGTTGCGTCGTCGGAGATCGCACCTGAGCAGTCAGCATAGACAGTCACCACATCTCCAGTGCCGTTCAACGGATGCCATATCCCTTGCAGATGAGGTTACAGTGGCAGTGTCCTCCCCCGGTCAGACTCAACCTGCAGAGGTTGCCGCAACAGTGTCCCTAGTGGCACTAGCATGACACCGTCCCCTCGCCTCGAGTTTTCACTCGTCGGGCCCCCAGGCCCGCTACCACTGAGGCAAGGACCGTCAAGGCACCAGCAGAGCCTCAACGACAGTCAGTTGAGACCGCAGCTCCAGAGGTGCCAGTGACAGCTTCAGAGACTCCCACCGTTGCACCTACACCATGGGGACCGTGTCAGATGAGTCAGACGAGCCCGACCTTAAGGACTTCATTATGCTGGATCGCCGAGCTGCCGCTACTTCGCCTTCTTCTCCAGCCCTAGACTCGTAGTTTTTGGTGCTAGACGCCAAAGGGGGAGAGAGGGTCGAGTATAGAGATAGGTGGAGGGATTTGGATCTTTGTATGTTTATATCCCGTACTCTTTCATCATGTCTCTTTTATGCATTTGTCTATATGTGTGATGTGATGATGGTTAATGTATATATGGGTGCATGTGACAAACTCTTGATTTCCTCTAATACATCTTGTGAGTTGTCTCATGTTCATGATATATCTCATTGCTTAACGATATTTGAGCTTCCGCGCTTTACTCCGATACATCCTTTGAGAATATCATGAGGTACTGCTTTTTCTTTCATATTCATAAGTACCATGTTTTGTGATTTGGCTTGGTGAGCAAGTATACTTCATTACCTTTTTACTAACCCTTGCTCAACCATTCCAAGTCACCCTCGATTCTTAACCAAAACTCTTATTCATACTCGAGGTTCTATTGTCGTCAATCACCAAAAAGGCGGAGATTGAAGAATCATGGCCCTAGTTGGTTTCGGTGATTAACGACAGTTAGAGATTATTATGGCTAACGTGTGTTTTGCAGAGGCTATGCGTAACTTAGCCATAGTGATCAAGGAGAATGAGCTCTAAAGGTCATCACTCAACCCCCAAGATGGATATCGTTTCGGTTGTTAAGGAGACATGATGAAGACCCTAGAATGATAGGCTAGGTGCCATAAGGAGATGAAGGGCACTTAGAATTAGATAGGGCTTCTCTTTTTACCTTTGACCGTACTATTAAGAGGGGTTGAGATTAGTAGCTTGACTTAGGAAAGCTTCATGTTTAGGTGTGGTGCACACTTGACTTCCTTAGCTCTAAGCAAGCCTATGGTGACCGTAAGATAGCCTAGAACAACTTCCATATTCATCGCGACGAAAAACGGAGTTGTTAAAAGAGTTTTCTGGGCGTCAGACGCTCCTGGAAGGGGCGCCGGACGCTGTCCGTCGCGTTGGACAAAGGCGCCGGACGCTGGGTGGTTGAGTCCACACGTCCGTCGGCCTTCCAGAGAGGTTGTTTTCTGGCTAAGTTTTTCAGGGTGCGTCGGACGCTGCGAAGTTCACCCTTCCATCATGACCTCAGGAGTCTCCTGTGCCGTATCTGCCGACACGTGGTTCACCCTTCCAGAGTTGGGTGGTGGCTGGTGCCTTGGCCTCTGCTAGTTGCTCTGGTTCTGAGGTCGTCTGTGGTTCTGCTTGTCAGGACAGTTGTATGACATGTGTCCCTCCTTGTTGCAACGGAAACACCTGTTGGGAGTGTTGGGAGCACTGTTCTTCATTGGAGTGGCACTGGTGTTCCCCTGACGTGGCGCCTTGTGGCACAATCTGCTGCTGGTTCTGAGCATGCGGTGGGAACTGAGTACGCTGAGGAAACTGACCGTGCTGCTGGTTCTGACCACGGTTCCACTGATTGCTCGGACCCTGGTACCTTTGCTGGAAGTTCTGCGAGAGGTTGGTACGCTGACGGGTATTGCTTCCTGAGGCTGGTCCCTGAAGCCTTCTCTTCTTGGCTTCCATCTCCTTGCGCTTGTTATCAATAACAATAGCGCGATTCACGAGGGCTTGAATGTTGGGGTAGAGATTGGACATGAGTTGCAACTGCAAACCGTCATAGAGACCCTTCAGAAAGCGGCGCTGCTTGTCAGCGTCGTTAGCAACCTCATGAGGAGCGTATCGAGACAACTGAGCAAACTTGTCTCGGTACTCCGCCACTGTCATGGATCGTTGCCGCAGAGCTCTGAACTCCTCCTGCTTGAGCTCCACTATGCCTTCAGGAATATGGTAAGACCTGAAGCTATCGTGAACTCTTGCCAAGATACCTCTGGTGCGTTGTTGGGACGTCCATACATGTACGAGTCTCACCAATCTTGAGCGGCACCCTGCAGTTGGCCAGATGCGTACAACACCTTCTCACGCTCATTGCATTGAGCGATATTCAGCTGCTTCTCCACAACTCTTAACCAGTCGTCCGCCTCCAGTGGTTCGGAAGCATGAGTGAACACCGGGGGACGACCCTTCATAAATTTCCCCACGCTTGTCCTGTGGTTGGACAGGTGGTGGGGGAGGTGGTGGTGGTACAGGGGAATTCTGGAGATGTTGCATCATGGTCTGCATCAACTGGGTTTGTATTAGCATGAATTGCTCCATAGTCGGTGGTACTGGCGGTGGTGGCGGTGGTGGTACTGGTGGTGTACCCCTATCACGGCCTCTTCCTCTACCACCTCGTGCAGCCATCTGTCATCCAAAAATATAGTATGACCTTTAGATTAATTGTTCATTGGAACGCATGACAGAGCATAACTTTTTCTGAAATTTGAACCTTATAAGCGGTACTGTAAAACAGTCATATCTCACGCTCCAAAAATCAAAAAATGTGAAACTTATATGGTTGGAAAGCTTATGAAATTGCATACAACTTTCATAATTCTCACGTTTTCAGATTCTGATGCGAAATAGGTCAAAACAACAATTTATCGAAACTGTTTCTGAGTTCCAGACTGCGCAGAAACGTCAACTTGTAACTGTCATAACTCCCAAACCAGAACAGTATGAACGTAATTCAAGATGCATTGGAAAGGTACTGATGTCTAGTTGTTGTCATATAAATTTCATGATCATTGGACAAACCATATTTGAGATACAACCGAAAGATTACTGACTGCTCCAGAAAACAGCAAGATAGAAAATAGGATAACCCACCCGCTAGCACTTTTATTTATATCAAACCTATATGTCTTTAACTAAGGAACTTGTGGACAGGCCCACAATGTTCCAGCACTCATTACAAAACTCCAAATCACTCATATTCATAATAACAACCATATAATAAAACCAAGTTCACAAGACACGACAAGACTCGACTCAACTTTCGCTGCTAGCGTTTTATTACATCAAGGTGGTATTCATCCTATGGAAGGAAAACTGGGGGAAGCTTCTGATGGAACTTGGGCATCTTCAGGCGTCCTCTGAGCTCATCATTCTCTGCACGGGCTCTCTTGAGTAGCTTGCGCTGAAGACCAAGCTCATCAGTCAGCACCTCGACCTGCTGTACCAGCTCATGAGAAAAGTCGATCATCACCTTGGTGACGTCGTCATAACCATCCTTTGCCTCGAACATGGACCATCCCTCACGGGTCTCGAAGGGAAGGTGCCGATACTTGTATTCCATCATGCGGTTACGACGATGAGCATGAAGATCGAAGAGGGCCATGCAAGCTGCATCCTCCATACACTCCATCAGGTTGCCACGGCTGACCTTAGGCTCATAGACGGCCTCCACTTGCCATGACTATGTGGCGTCCTTCCAGATGCAGACGTAGAGGGTACACTTCCAGAAGGAGGGGTCCTGGAAGTGCCTGTTCTCGTAGCACATGTACTTCACCTTGGTCTTCCAGTCAGAGTAGTGGGTCTCCAAAGTCTCCTTCAGCAAGCCATGGTAGAAGTCCTCATCGTCTCCTTCCTTGAAGTGGAAGTGCTTGGTCCATCCCAAGCGTTCTTCACCAGCTTTGGAACCATCAGACGGAGTCTTGGAGCGGCTGTTTCATCGGAGGGAGTCCTGGAACGGCTGTTCTCAGAGCTCTCTTCTTGGGGTTCTTCTTCTTCATCCTTGCGGGGCTCCATTGGCACGGACTTCGGCGGGGGACGAGTGGACTTGCGAGCAGTCTTCTTGTTATGGGCCATCTATAGAAAAGCAAAGTTGAGAACTAAGTTAGATTCAAGATAATATAATTTTGAGATGAGTAATAGTTTTACAAATAATAGCAAGGTATAAAAGCATGAAAAGAGCATTCCTAAGAACCAATTCTATCTAGGTTTGCGTCCTACAGTCAACACGTCTTTGATATCAATCTGTCACACCCAGTTTTAAAGACAAAACGGGATGCAATAATCTTATGTGTGCCCAGAGATCAGTCACACACATAAGCCGACAAATTATCAAAATTGTATCATCACAAGTGTTTAATACATAGCGAATGAGTATTTAAATAATGTCTATTACAAAACAGCGGAAATAAGATAACTCTCGCGAAGCTCCATAGCACAGGGACGTCAACTGGTTGACCCCAAACCTAGTAGTCCTCTGGATACTCCTCATAACTCTGGTAATCTGGTACCATCCGGGATTTTTATACAAGAATTGAAAAGAAAGAAACAAGCGTAAGTACTTTCGTACTCAACAAGTATATATGGGGTTCATGAGGCTCAAATAGTATGACACTGGTTTACTGCGGTAAGCATTTTAATTTGTAACGAAACTTTATAAGTGATAGATCAAAGTTATGCTTAAATCCCTAAGTTAAATTGCATGATCAAGTAAACAACTGAACAAGTAACATAATTCCATGATAAAGTGATTCATAAAGGTAAACATAAGTAACCAAAGAGTTCTGTGAGTTTTCCGGGCCGCTCGTGTTCGTGAGCATGGCTAAGACATCTACGGGGTTGGTTGAACTGATTGTGCTCGGGAGCGAGCTGTCCACGCGGCGTGGCGGCTCTGCAACGACGGGGAGAGCGGACGGGACCCAAACGGACGAGGCAAAGAGGGTAGAAGGGGTTGGCGGTGTTGGGGAGGTCTTCTTACCGCGATGCGAGGCTCGGGGGTAGTCGAATTGGAGTGGAGGGGCTTGGCGGGCGCAGAGCGACGGCGGCGACTCTGAGCTCGGCGGACTGCGGCGGCTGGGCTCTGTAGTGCTTGACTAAGCTTCCAGAGGGTCGGGTGGTTGCGGTGGGGTGCGGTGCCCGTCCTTTTATAGCTCGGGGCGATGAATTTCGAAGGAAGGGCGGAATCCGCCACGGATTCGCGCTCGGTTGAAAAGAGAAGGCGGCGGCCGGAGAAAGGAAAGAAGAGAAAGGGAAAGGGAGAAAGGGAGGCGTGCGACGCTCGGGTCGGTGCACGGCAGGGAAGGAAAGGGGAGATCCACTCCGCTCCGACTCGGGCTTGGTGTCGGCGTCGGCACACAAAGAAGGAAGGAAGCGGGGGAGAAGAAGGAAAGTGAGGGAGGAGGGACTGACAAGTGGGGCGTGCTTGTCAGTGGGAGAGAGAAGACTGATCGGTGGGGCTGGTCTGTCAGTGAGGAAGAGGGAGGGAGTGCGGGAAGGCACTGGGCCGGGGAAAACGGGCCAGGGCAGAGCCCAATCGGCAAGGGAGGAGGGAGGGAACTGGGCTGGGGGAGTGGCTTGCGGGCCAGAAAGCAAGAAAGAGAGAGAGAAAAAGAGAGAATTGTTTTTCTTTGCTTTTTGAATTTCCAAAACAATTTTCCAAATAAAATTTTGAACTCAAGTTTGAATCTTGCAAACTCCAAACAATACAAAGTAATGTGCATCAGCATGAGTGCAACAACAAAGTGTCTAGCATGATGGTCATTTTTATCTTATGAAACTTTTAATTAATTTTCCTATGTTGTAATGCCCACACCAAAAATGCAAATCAAATTGCTTTTAAACTATTTTTGAAAAATGCATAAATTTAGGTGTGGGCATATTGGCATAAATACAGGAACTACATTAGAGATCCATTTAGCATATTGGCATTGCCGAATAAATCCAGCTTCAATTAACTTGGTAATCTCAGCTTTAATATCGGGTAGTACAGTGGGGTTACACTGGCGCACTGGTTGCCGATGTGGTTGAAAACCCGACTTAATAGGTAAACGATGTTTAACTATTGATCGGTCCAAACCAGGCATCTCTGTATAATCCCAAGCAAAACAATCTTTATATTCTTTTAACAAATCACTCAGTTGTTGCTTACATTGGGAATCCAACCTAGCACTAATAAAAGTTGGTCTAGGCTTGCTACCGTCGCCGATGTCTATTTCTAGTAACTCATCGACCGATGTGAACCCCTGCCCAAGCTTTCCATCATCAACGAACTGATCCATTAAAACACCTCTTCAGAACCGACTGCTTGGATCGGTGTAATTTGGAAACCAGAAAACTTTGTGAAATTCGGCACCTCGTACCGATTTGGAAGATGAATCAAGTCATATGCCTGAGGGTAAGGTGTTCGATAAGAATATGTATCGACCTCAGACTTACTACCGAACTATCCTTTCGTCACTTCGGCGATCTCATTGGCCCAATATACATTTTGACCCTGCCGACTCATTGGCTGTATATTTATCAGCTGGACTGGTAGATACATCCCTTCTTGCCTCTGTGGTAAGTAAACCGATCCAATTGGCATAAGCGCAGCACCATGTTGCTGAACATTATACATCGGTTGATCTGTCGATGTATATCCTTGGACACCAGCTGGAGTATTTTTAGATACTATCGACATCTCATTTTGAACATCCGCTGGGTAATGGTATTGCTGTGCTCCTGCCACCTGATATCCAGGTTGCACCAACTGCTGTTGCATTGATGTCTGACCAATCCATCCAGGATCACAAGTCATCGGCATGTGATGTATCGATAATTGATATCCATTCGGAGCCTGTCGCCCTTGCATTCTAGGACAATCAATAGATTGACCTCCTTGTTGTATTGATACCCCCGTCTGAGGATTTATCATCAAAGGATAGCCTACATCTGCCCTATTTTGTTGCATCGGCAAAGCACTTGCCGATGGTCGCCTGCAAGGCATCTTAGGTACCACCATCTGAAGACTTCTTGTCGACGACTGCCCGTTTGGAGAAGGCGTAGCATAATGCATCACTGGAATCATCGGCTGCACTGATACTGCCGATTCCATAGGGGCTTTTCCCGCCATATCATCACCTTGGATCGACTTGGCATCGGTCGATGAATTTGGAGGCATATCATATCCCCACCGGCTAGTAGGAATCGGTTAGCTCTGGATTATAGGTCCTAACACCTTCGATGCTACTGGGTCTGTATTCAGCCGAACAACGTTTACAGGGCTTGATTTTAGAGTAAACTCACCGGCAAACAGCTTCACAGGCTGGGAGGATCCCGCTAGGATTGCCGATGGAGTTATAGTAGATGCCGATCCAGATTGATGATACGATGGACCAACATAATGAGATGTCTGCCCTCCTTTGAAGGATTGCATAACATCGTTGTGTACAATGTTGGATAGCATAGTAGAGTGGTTAATCAATGCTTGATTTAATGCAGAATTAACCATCTCTTGAAATTTATCAGGATTGGCGTCGAAAGTGACCTGCCGTGGCGACGGCGGATCTTGCTTCTGGACTGCTTTGCCACTCCTGTTTAGGCTGAAGGACTTCAGATATAGCTGCTTGTATTCCTCCATAGCCTACTCCATAGCTTGCTTCTGATCATCCTTCAGATCTGCTTCGGAGACTTCAATGACGTTCCTCGGACCAACGTCAGTAGAACCACCCATGATCGTGATCAAGAGATGTATCTAGGGTCCCACTGGGCGTGCCAAAAGAGGTGTTGACATAAAAAGCGTCGGATCTGCGAACACCTCGGGCTTATACCCGAACTCGATATCCAAAGGTGTGCCAGTTGATTTGACCAGTTAATCAACAAGGACGATAACTAGAACAACGATGAACAAGACGACAACGATACGACCAGACGTCAAGGCTCAGATTGCTCAAAAAGCGGAACTCGCGAGGTAGACGGAGATCTTGTAGATGCAGCCCGTCGAGATCGTAAGAACTCGTAGATAAACTATAACTAATGCGAAAAAGTAGATGCTGAAAAGTAAGACGAAAATAATAGATTTGTTTGATTGTATTTAATATCCCTTGATACATCGCCCCTGGGTACATATTTATACTCCGGTAACAGGAGTTGCAAACAGACACGACTCATACCTAAATAGAACTCCTATTTTTAAGGAAATAAAATGACTCGTACAAGAGTCAGACTCAAACAATGACAATAACACTGGTATAAAATCACCAGTTTCCTTATTCATTTCCTTTACGATGAAGCCTTCCATCGGCAGACTCTTTCCAATCTGCAACCTTCCTCTTATTGCCATCGGCAGCTTTCTGTTGACGTCAGCCACATCCTTTGTTCATTAGCAATACGTTCCTATCGGCAATATTCTTCTACTTTCATCGGCAACATCTTCTCATCGGCAAATGTCTTTCCTTTTCTCCCTTGACGTTTCTTCTATCACATCCACCATCGGCAGATTCTTCTGCTTCCATCGGTAATGAAACCGATAGCCCCTTGATGCCGATGAGGAACCCCTTTACCGATCAATACACTTGGTTTAATATTGACCTGTACAAAAAACGGCGTCAACACCTTGGGCTTCTATGAACAAGAGTGGCCACCAGTGGGGTTCTGGACCCCAGCTTCTTGTAGACGGTAGGAGGCTAAGCGAGCTGTCGACCCTGCAAAGGGGTGTTGGAGACACTGTACTCCATCAAACTGCTATCTTGGACAGGAAGGTCTTCAATGTGCGGCATGCTGGGCTTCATCTGCATGGCAGCCCATACTAAAAGAAGAATGCAGTCCAAAACTGGCTTTACCACAACAATTGCCTTGCTCAAGTCTTCAGTACAAACATCATTTCTTTTTTCTGGGAGAGCACTTGGAAGAAACTCTGCCATCCTGATCCTCTAACAGGCCTTCACAATGTAATCAGGAACAACTAGATTGGTCATCCTAACAGAGGTAATCACACCTGAGTCATCTGAAGAGTCAGAAGCATTGCCATCCGCCCTCTGAATAGTACCAAAGACTTCCTCCACACTGAAAAGACTATCAGGGCCAACGACGCTGCCTGACTGATCAAAAGTGATGGTGTCCTGAGGCTGGGCGGGGTGATGAGGGATCAAATTCCCTTCCACAACCTCCATATGCTGCATTTGCACATCATTGTTATTCAAATTCTGATTCATTTGAGCGTGAACTTGCATCATATCATGAAACTCCTCGTTGATTTCCTGCATCAGCTAAGGGCCAATGCCAATGCCAACAAGCACTTGCGCAACCACCCCCACATTATCATGCATCCAGTTATAGTAGATGTTGGGATTTCCAGCCATGGGTGCACCTTGGTGAGGATGAGGATCCCCGTCGACCGGAATTGGGTCTTCGTCACCAACCTCAAGACCAACATTGCCTCCCAAAATGTACGTTGGGATGGACCAGGAATGATTGTTAGGCCCCACCGCTGAACCATGAGAAAGAACAATACTATGAGGGACCCTGGAAGGATCTAGCAGCAGGCAATGCACCAGCGACACACTTTTGTTTTTGCATTGGCGCCAGAAAAGCACCCTGCCAAAAGGAGCTACTGCAACTTTGATGAAACCCTCAACCTGGTAGTCAAGCGGAAACCCAAGGAACATGATCCAACACTCCCTTGAGTAGTGACAAGCCCTCAGATTTGTGGCTTCATCATGTTTGAAAACTCTAAGCAGGGAATCATTGATAGCAATTGGACTAATATCGATCATGCTCTGACGCTGAACAGTGGAGCCAAACTCAAGTAAACCCAATCTGAGTGGCGAGAGATGATAGGACTGAATTCTAACTGGGAAATCCTGCTGCAGAACATTCACCACATCGACCAGCGCAACTCTTGCATGTTGAGGTGGCGGCTGCGGCTCCAGGACAATGACAGTGAATTCTTCATGCCTCCTTGGTGGTTCTCCTCCAGTGGCGACGCGCGAGCGCGCCAGGCGTTGCCAACCATCTTCGATGTGAGCACCAAACGGGATGAAAGGGATCGGGTCACATGCAAAGTTCGCCATGAGAGCCGAATGCGGTGAGAGGAGGAACTCGATTATCTTTGCATACACCGGGGTAATTTATCTCAGGAAAAGAAGGGGAAGAGATAGTGGTAATATGAAGGGGCGAGGACTCAGCCTCTTGCAAGTCCCCAAGAGGGCCATTAATCAACTGTGTCCTTTCCCCTTCCATGGGCTGCTGAATTAACTTGGATTTAGGCTTCCAAAGCAGTTTTGGGCCGGCCTTGCCAAGCGAACCAGTTCTGCGTTTCCACTGCCATGCAGGCATAGGCCCCCTCAAGCAAGCATCGGCCCGATGCCCATAGTTAAAACAGTTCAAGACTCTAACCTGGAAGCAGCAAAACCTCATGTGATGCCCAACCCTTAAACATCTCAAGCACTGCAACCCTTGATTACCTTTAAACACCAAGCTGCCTCGTGCACCCTCCCAAACTTGATTAGGGACTAAGAAGCCAGCGCCAAGATTCAAACTATCCAATGACATGGTCTATTTTAAAGCAGGCTTAAAGACCTTAAGCTGTGGCGGGTGCTCATTTTCCCAAAAGCGTTTATGCTGCAACATTTGAAAATTTGAATGATCCCTCCTGAAACCCGCCTCCTCAAGCGAACTGCTGCAAGAAACCTCATGTCGCAACTGAGCAACTGGAGCAGAGGAAGAAGAACTAACATGATCAGAGAAAGTCTGACCCCAACCTCTAGGCGGCCTGAATGCAACTGATCAAAAACACCGGGAACAACAAAAGAAGGAATCTGCAAATCAGGGATTGAGACAGAAGCCTTGAAAGCACCAAAGGCAATAGAATGAACAGTTGGGCGATGAATCTTAGAGGGGTTGTCAGAGACCAACTGCTGATTGAAACGAACTCTTTTGACAATATTAACGCAAGCCTTTTTGGCCTTATCAGCAGCAATCTGACTCTTGGATTGAACTATTTGCCATTTCTTCTCTTCTTCAATCTCCCGCAACCTCTTTTCGCTTTCCCAGTGCGGAGCACCATTACTCCAAAGGTGAAAATAGACATCGAAAGAAGAACTAATCACCCTCCTAAGAGCGTAGACCATGAAACCCACCTTTTTGCAGGAGACTGAAAACCGGAAGTGATTGCGACTGACTTCCACAACATGGAAAAAAGGAGCATGACCTCCAAGACAAGATTCCAGAACCAAGGCAACACTTTCTTCCGTGAGACGGAAGAGGAAACGCCTAAAAGTTGCCAACAAGAAGAAGGAGCCTGTATGGCTGGGAAAGGGGTGGTGCACCTGGGAGCCAAGCCGGAGATGAACCTCATGCTCAAAAGACTCACCAATGGAGTAGTCTAGGCGATTTGCCACCTCTACGGCACCCAACATTGCCACAGGGAGAGGTCGTCAGCAAAGCCTTGCTCAACAACGGAGGACTCCATACCCAGGAGAGGCAGCGGCGGGGAGGGAGTAGCCGGTTGTGGAGAGGGTGACGAGAGAGGCGCAGGCGGAGGGAGGAGGATCCATCCTCTCTCGTTTCTTAAAGTCACTAAACTTTAGTGGCACCTAAACTTTAGTCAAGGTATTTCGCATTTTAGGGACTAAAGTGACTAGTGACCCCTAACCAAACAGGCCCTTAACTATTTCGGAATGGCTAGCCACGTCTGATTTCAGTGGAGGGCGAATTTGACAGTGCTCCTCAATGATGTTCCTGTTCCTCGTTCCTCACCAATCCTCTCCCTCCATCCTCCTAGCTTCTTTAGGCCTTATTCTTTTGCTTAGGATTCAATCCAGGAGCTAATTCATTCTAGGCCAGGAACGAGTGAATCCGTCCCTATCACTCATTCTAGCCCAGGATTAATTCTAGTGGGTAGAGGGTCCGGTTTCGTTCCGGGTCATGTAGACAAGATAAAGAGAAGTAAGTTTTTGTTCCGGTCAGTTTTTATTCCGGATCCGTGTGAAAACAAACGCACATTTTAGTTCACATCCGGATTGAAAATGCACCGCAACAATCCACCCGGATTATGGTCAATCCGATGGAAATGAACAAGGCCTTATGAGATTATACTGAGTTACTTCATAAACAGAGTGAAAGAAGAAGCTATCTTAGGTCAAAGGACATACAAAACATTATGTCATAGTTGCCAGTTCGGCTGGTACAAAAGTTGGCTGATTCCAGTTAATTGAATAGTGTTGTGTGAAAGGGAATAAGCTAAAAAAAACTAAAACAAGCTAGAAGTAGTTCAAGCGAATAAAGCCAAAAAATCTTCCTGATGACCATTTTTTTTGTTTCCACCTTTCCTCCTTGCAAGCTTTTAAGATTTGTAATTTGGAGAGAAAATGTACCCTTTGTTTGGAGGACATCCAGAGAGGACAATGGTGGTGGGGTAGTGGGTGACGACGATGATCAAGACGACAAGGCGATGGAAGCACCGCTGCCATCACGAGTGGTGGATAGCCTTCTATTTCGTACCTCCTTATAGCTAGGTTAAAAAGCACCCAACTTTTATTATTAGATATGAAGGCACATTCTCATCTTTCTATTTGTCGTCATGTGCTTACCCATCTCATGGAAGAAGCCAGTCATGCACCCCTCCCTAGCAACATGTGCTCTTATTTAGTCCCATGCATCAGTTATACTAAAGATAAAGAGATATATGTGTGTCCAACCTTCGTCTAAGATGGTACATGAAAAACAAAATATCATAGCACACAACTAGATCATTTTACATCACAAAGGGTACATTAGTTTTACAACCCATTATTCCAACCTCAGTTAATAACACATAGAGTACATTCATTCAACCTACAACATCATCAGAGTCTAGCAAAAGTATTAACAACATATGTCATGTTTGCTTGGCTTATCAGTCAGCTTATTAGCCACTGAAATAGTGCTTTTGTCTCACAAGAAAACAGCCCAAAACAGCCACAAGCGGCTTATCAGCCACCAAAATGACCAAGCGAACAAGCTCATAGCTTTTGAAGTCATGTCCCACACATCTATGCAACATGGGTATTTCTAACACTCTTGGTCCTAGGACTCGGGTGCATAGAAGAACTCATAGGCTAATGCAACACTACCTGCAAACTTACATAATCGCAGGGTGAGTACTCAAATGTACTCTACAAGACTTACGAATATAGAACAAGGATAATGCATTTGGTTAGTAGCAAAGATTGCAATTGGTTTTGCATAAAAACATTTTATACAAGAATATCAATGTGAGGCTTACACTAAGCTTTGACAAGCATAGCATGGTTTAAAGTAAATGTAAGCACCTTTCAATTGGATCTCGATCTTCCATGAGTCCTTATTTCAACTCTAGTCCATATTTAGAAGCACATAACTTATTGCATTAGATAAGAGAAACTATGCATAGGGATACACACTAACCCACCAAAGGCAAGGGATTTTGCCTATACGACCTGTCGACACATAAGTGATACCTCGATATCTCAACCTTTCTAAAGTTTAGCCAAATATGCCCACAAACGGTTTGAAAGATACCAAGGAACTGGCATCTCAGCTACCTCGCATCACTCCTGCATCAAATCCACGAAAAAATTGGTCGCAACTCAGCCTGGGCACATTTTCACCAAAAAACGAACACCGAACCGAACCGAACTGAAACTGATCTGAAATGTCGGTTTTTCGGTTCGGTTTCCAATTCTGTGGTGTTCGGCTTCGGCTTCGGTTTCTATTCCAAACCGAACCGATGAATCGAGGAACCGAAATTAGGCCTTCTATGCTCTATCGCAAGCAAACTCAGGTGCGAGTCAAGTCCACCAGTCATCTAGCCCACTTAGCCTACCACTCCACCCGCCGACTCCCTCTCCCTCGTCGCACAACCGGGTGCGCCAGTCCATTCTCCTAACCCTAACCCAGCATCCCAGCCAGCGAATCAGAGGCAGCGGCGCTGCGCACCCCGCACCCAGCCAATCAGCATCGTCGCATCGATGGCGGCACCATGGCATGGCTTGACTCATCGTAGAGTCGAGTGCCTGGGTCCCTTATCTCCTAACCCTAACTCAGCGTCCCAGCCGGCGGATCAGAGGTGGTGGCGGTGGCGCTGCGCACCCCGCACCCAGCCGGCCAGCATCGCCGCATCGGTGGCGGCGTGCGCGTGACACGGGCGATGCCGGTCCTGAGGTAGAGTGGATGCGCGTCCACGGGGGACAGTGGCGGGTGGCGGCAGTCAAGCAGCCGAGCAACCGTCAAGCTCTGTCATCGGTTTATTCGATTTAAACCGAAAAACTAAACTAAAAACCAAAACCGAAATTGTCGGTTTCTGATTTTTTTACAAACCGATCGGTGCTCATTTCTTAGAAACCAAAGTTTTTGGAAACCAAACAAACTGAACCGATCCATCGGTTTAAACCGAACACCCAAGGTGAGTCGCAACTAAGTATTTGGCTTGTCACCCATATATGACAAGTTGTTTGTACAATCATGTTACTACAAGAAAATCCTACATTCATGATGTTTTGAGGATGACGATCTCAATTTTGGTCACGGAACTAGGGTCATTAATGATGAAATTATTCATGTCATCATGAATGATTGGTTTGGCCATCAACCCACTTGTTCTTTCATGACGAATTGGGAAAAATCGTCACACATATGCTCTGAACTTCGTCATAGATGTGAAACTTAGTAGTTCCAACATCGAGGTCCCACGTGTCAGTTTTTATTTTCATCATAAAAAAAGCTCAAATTTGCTAAAAAAATTGGGGTGCCTAGGAATCAAACCCGACACCATAGAGTTGTGAAGTGGCTAGGCTAACTAGTAGGACTCAAGTTTAGACATGTTAAGAGGAAGGAACTTTATCTTTTTATTAGAGTTTAATTGGTTCATATAACCTGGCGGCAAAACAGTTCCCCTCATCACTCATTCATGCCTAAATCAATCCCCGCCGCTGACACCGCCACCGCCACCGCCGTAGGTGGTCCGACGGACCTCTCCGTCGTCTAGGTCTGGCGTGACGCTAGCTCACGCGCGCATCTCCAGCGGGCCGCTCAGACTATAGGCTTGGCCACCGCCGCAGGTGCTCTGGTTGCGCTGGTGCGCAGCTATTGTGCACCATGCCACGGTGGGGACACCTAGGTGGTCAGCTTTTGAGGGTTATCTGCTAGCTCCTTCATCGGCTCAAGTGGCGGCTAGCTACGAGCTTGGGGTGTAAAGGTATTGTCCTCTCCCATTGTGTTCATGATATTAGTATTTCATAGTTGTTTGATCAAGACTGGTAGATGTACTTCTTGTTTCATTCAATAGATGGACAAATGTTGGATTCATGCTACTCGGTTCAACGATTCTTTCAATGACAATGTTGATCAGTTCATGACTTTTGTTCGAGATAGATTCAATGCATATGAACATATACCATGCCCTGTCGCAATTGTCTAGATTAGTCTTCATTGAGTCAGAAAGATGTGCATAACCATGTCTATATTCATGGATGGTCAACTACATATACTCGGTGGATACACCATGGAGAGCCTCTTGATGTTGAGGTTGTGGAATATGTAGGTGATGTAGATGAACCTAACAATCTTGGTGATGTGTTGGATGTGGATGAGTCTAACGATGAAGATGAACAGGGTACGACACAGATGCTTGCAGACTTGTACACAACTCTAGAAAAAGATGGAGAACAACCACAGTTTGTAAAAGTTCTTGAAGATGCAAAACATGCTCTTTGCCTCAGTTCTGCTCAGTCTGGGTTCTCTTTTCTAGTAAGGATGTTGCATATCAAATCATTCTATAGGATCAGCAACATAGGATTCAGTGCAATCTTGAACTAATTATCAGGGTCATTCCCTAATACAGGTCTTCCAGATTCATATGAGAAAGCAAAGAAGTATTTCAAAGAATTGGGCCTTGGATATGAGTTAATAGATGTTTGTGGCAATAATTGTGTTCTGTTTCGCAAAGAACTTGAAAAACATGATATATGCCCAAAATGCATGGAATCTAGGTGGGTACATGGAGATGCTGCCAAGCGACTTCCAAAGAAGGTTTTGAGGTATTTTCCTATTATACCAAGGCTGAAGAAGTTGTTTGCAAACAAAGCAACATCTGAGTAGTCCAGGTGGCACAAGGATAAGCGGGTTCCTGTGGAAAATGAAATGAGCCATCCAGCCGATGGCGAAGCCTGAAAAGATTTTGATGATGTGTTTCCGAGTTTCGCTGGTGATGTAAGAAACCTAAGGCTTGGTTTAGCTACACATGGGTTCAATCCATTTGGAAACATGAGCACTAGTTATAACATATGGCCTGTACTTGTAAAGGTATACAATCTACCTCCATGGTCATGCACAGATGCATCCAACTGCATGACAGCATTACTCATCCCAGGACCAAAGTCAATAGACAAGGACTTTGATGTATTTTTGGAACCCCTATTGAGGATTTGTTAAAACTTTGGGTGGGTGTCAAAACTTATGATGCATTGACTGGTTCAAAGTTTGACCTTCGTTGTGCAGTTTTATGGTGCATCCATGATTATCCAGCTTTGGGTGTATTGTCAGGGAGAATTACTAAAGGCTACTATGCATGTATCTATTGCAATAGAGATCCATTGTCAAGGGTCTTAGGAGGAAGATTTGTTACATTGGATATCGTCTCTACCTTCCAAAAATCACAAATATCGAAGAAGCTTGGTCTTTGATGGACACCGTGAAAACTGTGGCGAGCCACAAAAGTTGACTATGGAGGAGACATTGGAGTACCTAGAGAAAGTGAAAGTGTCTTGGTAAGCCCATTGTTGATGCTGGAGGTATGAAGAAAAGGAAGCGTGGGCAGAAGGATACTAAGCCAAAGTTGTTTACCCGCAAGTCTGCTTTGTGGAAACTACCTTATTGGAAACACTTGAAGTTGCCACATAATCTTGATGTGATGCATTGTCGACGAAATATGCATCGCAGTCTACCTAGGGGGTACCCTACGGTAGTAGATTGTAGGCGGAGGTGTGGCGACAACGATCAAACATAACACAAAGAGCGTAGACACGACGATTTATACATGTTCAGGCCGACAAATCACCATAATACCCTATGTCCTATGCTTTGGTGGTTGGATTGATATGAGTATTAGGTTACACAAGGTGCAAATGAGATCTTTTCGAGGGTGTCCCTGCTCACCTTACACGAGGTGGTTGGATTGATAGCCGGGGAGCAGGGTTACAATTTCCATATCCTAACAAATTATGATCTGTCCCCTAAGGCAAGAGATACGAGTCTATCTTCTAGGATCTTCCTTGGAGAGCAAGGCTCTTCGGAGTCCCTGGCGAGCACAACGGGCTGGTCGCGTGCTGCAGGGCCTCGCGGGCCAGACCGTCTTCTGGATGGTAGGCCCATAAGGTCCCTGGGGATATGCCGAGGTAATACCCCCAACAAGTCCCCGAGCACGTTGCATCCTTCTGGCGAGCCCGCAACATCGTCCTTGGAGGCGCTCGGCTGGTTGCCTTTGTCATCGTAGGGTCCCGACCAGGGTGCCTCGTAGAGGTGCCGCTTGGAGAAGCCTCCCGACCAGGTCGGACTGGTCGAGAGTGTCATAGCATGATGTGCGAGCAGGTCGCCTCGTCAGATGTTGTGACTGCTTGTTGGAAGAATGTGACATGCTGAAGAAGAAAAACTTTTGAAAAGTCCTTTCGTGGTGAAGTGTACCCACTTAGGCTCTGCAAAAAAAACATGGAAACAGCAGAGCTGTGCTGAGAAGGAAATTAGTACATTCACCTCCAGGTGAAGTGTACCCACTTAGTCCCCGAGCTTGGTAGTAGGTGAAGCATGCACGTGGTGCCAAGCTTTATAAAAGATAAAGAATGCATAAAAATTGTAATTAAAGACTGAAACATAAGTTTTGTAGAAAATGACTACGAATACCTGTAGTCCCCGAGCCTGATGTAAGAAGCTAGGAGGTTCTTGCATCAGGATCATAGATTAAAGACTGAAACATAAGTTTTGTACGAAACGACTGCGAATACCCCTAGTTCCGAGCCTGATGTAAGGAGCTGGGAGGTTTTTACATTAGGATCATATTGTTTTGTTCGCAGTCCCCGAGTTTCAGTCCTCGGGTGTTTTGTTGTTGCGCGCCGCCTTCCTTGTGCCGTGGTCGTAGTCCCCGAGCCTTGCTCGGCGTACGTAGTTCGACGAAGTCCCCGAGCCTGGTCGGGTTTGCGACCAGCTGGCTGAGTCGTAGTTGCGGTCGATGAAGTCCCCGAGTATCACTATATCTGTAGTTTGATGGGGCTTGCCGACCAGTTTACTATGGCCAAGTTACTGTAGCTGCAGAGAAAAGATCATAACAAAATTGTGCGCCCAGTCCCCAGGACTGTGGTGTTAGTGGTATTTTGGAAATCAGTAACCATAAATTAAGGAGGTTATTTGGAAGTAAATACGAAATGAGGAATAAAAATGGAGTAAGTGGGTTCAATTAACCACGCGGTTGGCGGCCCAAGTCGCGACGTAGAAGGTGGGCGGCGTGGCGGTTCCTTATTTGGTCGTTGCGGTTTCCCAAAAACCCTAGGAGGCAGAGCGTCACGCCCCTTGATATAAAAGGGGGACTTAGCGGTGATGCCTTCCGTGCTAACTCCTGCTTGTGAAGCTCTCCACCTTCTGCTTTTGTCTTCCTCGTGCTCCGCTTGTCTTCCTGCGCCCATCCTTCCTGCTTGCTGCATTGCCGTCTACTATTTTCTTTTGCCGTACCCCAGAGATGGCCCCTAAGAGGGGACCTAGCACCCGCTCGTCCTCAAAGAAGAAGGTGGATAAATCTGCGAAGATTCCATTGGTGGTGACGCCGGATTGGACTAGGGAATGGTCAAGGTGCACTTTGAAAGAAAAGGATATCCAGCTCCTTATGACTGATGGTGTTCTCTAGGAGAAGGCGATTGTGGAATGGAGGCCCGCGACAGGAGAGAGATTCCCCACTCGAAACACTGGTGAGCTTGTCGTCTTCGAGCCCTTCTTCTGGTGTGGATTCGGCGTACCCGTTCATCCCTTTCTTTGCGGCCTCCTTGAGTACTATCAGGTCATGATGTGGAACCTTCATCCTAATTCGGTTCTGCACATCGCGGTTTTTATTCATTTTTGCGAAGCGTACTTGGGGATCGAACCCCATTTTGATCTCTTTCACCATTTCTTTCGCTTGAAGTACAACGACACTAGAGCATCACGGGTTGTTGGATCTGTTTACCTTCAACTCCGTGAGGGGATGGCTAATGTGTACATTGCCACACCTCTTCGATCCAGGGTAGCAAAGTATAGATCCCGTTGGTTTTATATTCCGCAGGCTGAACCGTACACCCGTGGGGACCTGTTGTTTGTTCCTATTTCTCAACCAAGCTGGTCGGTGCGCCCAACGTCGGCGGGTATAAGCTAGGTCAACAAGCTGCTTGGGCTGGTTGACCGGGCGTCTGTGGATGGTCCTGCTATGGGCTGGAATTTCATCATGCGGAGGTGCCAGCCGTGCAAGGAAAGAGTCCATCCTTTGTTCGAGTACACGGGTCGCCTTGACCCCACTCAAGAGGTTCCGGAGAAACTAGCATCTGATGAAGCGCGCGTTCGTCTAGACGCGCTCTTCAATCTTTCCCAGGGTTATATGCTGGTGTCAAGGGATCCATTTCGTGCAGGTGCTCCTCTACCGTCGGTGAGTGTCGATGCTTTTGTTTCTATTCGTTCTAGGGTGTTTGATTATTGTAGTGACAAACTGCTTTTAGTTCTGTTTGTAGGATTGCGCCGTCTTCTTCTCCCAAGTCCCATTGGGGGAGTGGCCTGTAGGTGTCGACCAGGCGCCGAAGTGGGCAGCCAAGTCGGATGACGTGGATGATAATGGTTGCGGTTCTTCTCGTCGGGGAGGAGTCCCGAGCACCAGGCGCGCGATGACCCGTTGGGGAAACATTTGGCCGATGTTGCATCCAAGAAGGCGAAGCCATCGGTTAATACGGTGGCAAATTTAGTATAAATGAAGGTACCGCACGGCCACCGCCCTCGTTATTGGATTGGACCGACGAGTGGTTGGATGAGGAAGATGATGTGCCGACAGTAAACATGGATGAGGAGGGGGCCTCCGGGTCGAGCGCCAAGGTGCCCCTGCCCAAGACGTCTTCCGCTTCGTGGCCTGCATCAGTGGTTGCCAGGGAGCCTGTTGTGGAGGAACGTGCCGCCCCGGCGTCAGAGCGTCCGCCGATGGTTGTGCCGCCAAGTTCCACGAGGGCTCTTCTGGCCCGACGGTTTGTGAAGGTGCATCGGAAGTTGGACTTGTAAGTATTCCATCCTTGTTTTGCTTAAGTCTACGGCGGTTTTGTCTGCTTTCTTATGGTGCGGTTTGCGGTAGGACGCCAAATGCTAAGGACCAACTGTCCCATATGGTGACGCGTCGGATGCCACTGGGCGTGCGCATAGTGAGTCTGGTCCAACGGGCTATGGGGCCCCGGCGCTTGTATATTTCTTAGGGCATCAGGAGGATCCTGATCTTGTGGGTGTTCTGGTCGGGGGTCCTGCAGGCGGCGGGTCACCGTTTGCAGAAACCCTTGAGGCTGAGGCATCGGTGGTCGGAGTTGTTGACGATGTTGCTCCTGGGTCGGTGATGGACGATGCTGCTACTCATTAGGGGCATGCTGATGTGCCGGCCCCGTTGGCGGCTGTTGACACCTCTTAAGTATCAATTCTAAGTGTCAACTAAGCAAAAGAAAGGATATATTTGCAACACAGCACCTAGACATAGGGTTTTAACTGACAGAATTCCATGAGTTTTGGTGTTTATCTGTTTCTGCAGGGAGACAACTGCAAAAGAGCAAAAGAGGCCCACAAGTAAGGATTACATAGACACATAACACCTACGCACGAAAAAGAATACTCTAGAAGGGTCAAGAAGGCTCGGGAAGGAACCAGATGCCAAGCGGGCCCAGGGGCAGGGCGCCCGCCTAACCCTGGGGCGGCCGCCCTAGGGCAAGGCCCAATGAGGGTCTGCCTTGTGGACCCTCTCCCCACCGCCTTTGAGATCACATCTACACCATCCATTAAGGTCGGTTTGATCCGATAGCTGACGATCATTTGAGGGGGCTACATAAGGAGGACCCCTGCCCCTGGCAAAGGGCAATCCATTATTCATTTACATATTTTCCATAGAGGATTCGCCAGAGAGGATCCCTTATGGATCTATTCTCTAGGGCTTAGCATACATGTGAGATTAGATTGAGAGAGTTAGAGTGGAGGTGTGGATTGGAGGAAGCCCGACCTGTCGGTGTCTCTTCTATAGTTTGTATCGACGGGATCAAGACTCCTAACCCGAGGCTTGCTCCTAGGATTTCTTCGGTAATTCGACTTCTAATTCTAGTAAGTTCCCTGCTTATTAATTCTTTGGTTTGTGAGTTTACTTTATTCTCTTCGCGTAGAGAGTAGGGTAATCGTCTCTAGCGTAAACGTGGTGTTTGTGCTAGGATCCTCATAAATATCCCTGTCTAGCCGTATCTGTGGTAGTAGCTTGGAAAGTGACAATTCCGTAGATACCTTTGGAACCCACAATCCTGTTAGAAGGACTGGTAGGGTTTTATAGGCTGCGTGGTAAGCATTCTCTGAGGTGTCTCTTATCACGACGATTCTCCTCAATAGAATAATACTCCCTCCATCCCAAATTGTCAGTCATTCCAAGAATCTTGGAGACTCAAAGCATCTCAAGTTTGACCAAGAATTATAGATAAAACTATAAAGATTTATAACATCAAATAGGTATACTATGAAAATATAATTGATAACGAATCTAATGATAATTATTTGGCATCATAAATATTATTATATTGTTATATAAGTTTGGTCAAACTTGAGAAACTTTGACTCTCCAAGATTCTTGGAATGACTTACAATTTGGGATGGAGGGAGTAATACATATCTTATCTAGACTAGAAAGAGACTACAGTCGCGATCTTCTCTAATCGCCCATATCAAGATCACCTTGTTAATAGACTGAAGGTTAATAGCATAGATTGGTTAGTCAGATGCACCCTTTTCCCTATGGAAATATAAATTACCATACTCTGGATAACCTCTCGGGTGAAGTGCTCATCGGTATCCGTGCGCTTGCGGATTACTTCCAAGTGATTTCTCTGTTTGCGTTAACAAATATCAACAAGCATTTCTAGCGCCGTTGCCGGGGAGAAAGATGGTTTGCTGAGATAACCTTGAATCTTGCTATTTTCTTGTATCTATACTTTTATCATTTCTTATCTTTTTCATATTCTTTATTTCTTACCTTATCTATCCTTATGGAAAATATAAATTCCACACCTATATATCAATTTTCCGCACCCACGGAGACCGACCTATTACCATGGGAGTCATCACAACCTATCCAAACTCCCCAGTTTAGTTTGAGTCCGCGGTTGATTGCGATGATTCAAAGCCTATCCTTTTCAGGAAAGGAAGATGAAAACCCTTACCTTCATATTCGAGATTTTGAGCAAACATGTGATTGTCTTCGCATAGAGGGCATATCTGATAAAACTTTATGTTGGAAGCTTTTCCTTTTTCTTTAAAAGGAAGAGCTAAACAATGGTATAATCAGAAGGTAAGTCAACAACAAGGAGATTGGGGAGTTTTGTGCTCCAACTTCTGTTTAGACTTTTATCCCATCACTCAAATCGTCGACCTTAGAGTCAAGGTTCTAACCTTCAAACAAGAAAATAATGAATCTTTGGCTTATTCCTAGAAACGTTTTCTTGAGCTTTTAGAGTCTAGACCACACCTTAGCATCGAAGGCCCTGTTCTTCTTCAACATTTTTATAAAGGTCTTTGTAAAAAGGATAGAGAGTTGCTAAACACCACATCTGGAGGTTCTTTCTTTCATGTGCCATCCATAGAAGCAAAGTTAACCTTAGATAGAATCCTAGATGCTGAGTTGGATAATACCCTCCATGAAGAAACTCACGAAGCTAAAGACAATATCTTACCAGATCCAACATCCACTTTAGCTATCCCAAGTTCTGAGCCTAAAAAGGAAGAAATTCCACCACCTGATTTCATGTTGGATATAGATCCTGATCTTTTCACTGATTTCGGAAACATTTCAAACTATGTTTCTCTTTCAAAACCCAGAAATCATCACCTTAGCAACCACTTATATCAAATGCCAGACAGAAGCATTTTGAGAGAGCTTGTATCAATCATAAGTAGCGAATGGTTAGAAGAATTAGAGCTTTCCTCTGATGTGATCCGCTTGGATTCACCTTCTATTACAATACGCTGTGCTTTCAATTCAGATCAGTTTGATGCTCTCTATAATCCTGTTGTGGGGGTCAACATCATGTCTAAATCACTTGCGCATCAATTATTAGGCGAAGTGACTTTAACCCCAACAACAAAGTTCATGAAGAATCTTGACGGACATATAGTCCCCAGTCTTGGAATTTTACATGCTTTACCCATTATGTTAGATGGTGCCATGGTTCATTTGAACTTTTATATCTTTGATACATGGGACCACGACCTTTTGCTAGGACAACCTTTTAGAAGACTTCTTTATGAAGGACAAAATGGGAAACTAAACATTCCCTTTGGAAAGAGTTTTCAAATTCCAATGACAATCTCTCATTCTTTGAACAACAAAACTGAATCATATCTTTTACCTGATCCTATGGAGGAAGTAAAAACTGCTTCTCTAGAGCTTTGCAATGAACCAGATTTGGAAGAAGACACTCCTTTCTTCATAGAAGAAGAAGCTGACCCTTCTGAACCTGAACCCTTAAACGAGTTTGCAGAAACGCCTAGACCTCCTGTAGAGCTTAAACCTCTACCACCCGGTCTTACGTATGCTTTCCTCAATAATGATCCAGACTCTCCTATAATCATAAGTGATAAACTCACTCAGGAGCAAACTCTGCGCTTGATGGCTGTTCTAGAAATACATCGTTGAGCCTTTGGTTACTCACTCCAAGATCTCACTAGAATCAGTCCTATAATTTGCACTCATCGTACCCCAACAGATCCTTCTGTTTCACCCTCTCGAGAGCCCCAACGTAGAATCAACAACGCGATGAGAGAGGTAGTTAAAAAGGAAGTTTTAAAGTTGCTGCATGCAAGGATTATATATCCTGTGCCGCATAGTGAGTGGGTAAGTCCAGTGCATGTTGTGCCTAAGAAGGGAGGCATGACTTTTGTCACAAATGAAAGGAATGAGCTGATTCCTCAACGCACCGTCACAGGATGGCGGATGTGTATAGATTACAAGAAGCTAAACAAAGCTACGAAAAAGGATCACTTTCCTTTACCTTTTATAGATGAGATGTTAGAGCGGTTAGCCAACCACTCTTTCTTCTGTTTCTTAGATGGATATTCAAGGTATCACCAAATCCCGATCCATCCTGATGACCAAAGCAAAGCCACTTTTACATGCCCCTATGGAACTTATGCTTATCGTAGAATGTCTTTTGGGCTATGTAATGCTCCATCTTCTTTTCAAAGATGCATGATGTCTATATTTTATGATATGATTGAAGATATTATGGAAGTTTTCATGGATGATTTCTCTGTCTATGGAAAAACTTTCGATAGTTGTCTTGAAAATTTAGACAGAGTTTTACAAAGATGTGAAGAAAAACATTTAGTCCTTAATTGGGAAAAATGACATTTTATGGTCAAAGAAGGAATAGTGCTAGGACACCTTGTTGGTATTTATTATGCTCATGTAGAATATTCTGCAAGCGCACAGAAATACCGCTGTAGCATTTCACACAGGAGTATTCCAGGGTATCGTATTTATCCTCTGGGAAGCAATGTTTAAAGAAATTGAGAGCTAACCATGATGATCCACTAACTAATATACCAACTAAACTATGGTAGGGGTAAATGATATATATGATAAGTGTAATGACACACAAGAGAAGTTCCAATGATAAGGAGTAGTTTAGTGAGCAAGGAGGACATCGAGCGAGCATAAGGTTTCCAAATATCTATCTCTACTTGCATGGTTCTAACTTAACAAGACAAGTCATATCAAGCAAGAATAATGTTCATACACAATTGCACCTTGGGCTACTAGGCCATTTAGCAACAGAAAGGGATGAGAAGGGTGCTAAACCGCCTAGCACAAGAAGGCCTACACTTTAAGAACTTGGCCAAACGTGGTGGGATCAAAGCCTAGATAGGTCTGTCACCCCTACTAGGTATCCCACATAGTTATACTCAATAGTCATCTCTTACTTATCTTTACCGGTTTGTTACATCATCACCTTCCTATCATTATATCGATTACCCCCTTACGCTATTTGGTACTAAATTGAGGTGATCTCTAGGATCTCTCTTTTATTATTATTTCTAGCTTCACTTTCCCTTGGGAGAATATAAATCACGATACCCCGGAATACTCCTGGGTGAAGTGCTACAATGGTATAATCTGTGTGCTTACGGATTTATCCAATAGTCATAAGAAATACCAACAAGCATTTCTGGCGCCGTTGCTGGGTCAAGCATAGCCTAGAAATTTTAATAAAATTGAATCTAGAGTTTACTATCAAATTAGTTATCAAATAGTTGTAGGGTCTTACCCCTTGCCTTTGTCTTTCTTAATTATGAAGCAAGGCATTGTATGAGTGAGTTCCAGTTTCGAGCAACCACATTTGAAAATCCTAAGAGTTTCCGAAGAAACTCTAGACATCATCTAGTGTCTCCTCGAAAGCTCACCTGAAACTTGGATCCACTCAAGGAAGGAGGCTACACTTCGGTTGTCAAGCAAGCTATGGCTCAAGAGGCTATTTTCGACTTCTCGACTCCTTCAGTCGCTCACATGGCCCAAGGACCAAACGTTAATACAGGGGGTGCTACCTTCGAGCTGTAGCCAGCCTTGATCAACTTAGTGCAAGCCAACCCTTTTTGCGGGAAGTCCCATGAGGATGCTAATGCACATCTCCAACACATTTTGGAGGTAAGTGGCACCATTTCCATTAAGAATGTTGCAACAGATATCATTCATGTCCGCTTTTTCCCGTTCTCATTACTCGGGAAGGCAAAGCAATGGTTCTATGCTCATTCTGAGGAAGTTGCCACTTGGGAGAAGTGTACCAATGCATTTCTCAAGAAGTTCTCCCCGATGGGCAAAACCACCGCCCTTCGTGGAAGAATTTCAAGCTTCCAACAACAAGCGGACGAGACTATTCCCGAAGCATGGGAATGTCTCCAGGAGTACATTCAGGAATGCTCTCATCATGGAATTCAATATTGGCTCCTGATTCAAGGCTTCTACTATGGGTTAACCCCAATAACCCGTAGTCACCTTGATGCAGCCGCAAGAGGAGCATTCACTTCACTCAACGTCACACAAGCAAAATATCTCATTGAGAAGATAGTGACGAATCAAGGGTGGAAAGATGAAAGGCTCCCCGTCAAGAAAAAGAGTGCAGAAACTATTCATGAAGTAAGTGCACTCTCCATAAGTATGGATCTTTTGATGAAGAAACTCGAAGAACTAGCAAACTTCAAGAAGGATAGAGAAGCCATCCAACACTATGCCTCCACACGCGTTAGCAAGGCAAAACAATGGTGTGAGGTATGTGGTGGAAATCATTCGGGAAACAATTGCCCTGAAACAAATGAAGGCGTGAGCTTTGTCAACAACAATGAGAATTGACCTCAGCAATCTGGATCAAAGCCTTGACCCTTCTATCAAGGTAATGAAGGTAAAAGCTTTAATAATCCTGGGTGAATTGCTACAACGGTATAATCTGTGCACTTGCGGATTTATCCAATAGTCATAAGAAATACCAACATCTTCTCACGAAGATTCTTGAAAACACCCCCTATACTAACGTTTATGATGAAGGACCCACCGAAGAACAAAAACCAGACCCCAGACTAGAAACAACATCGATAGCCGAAACTTTTCCTTCTAAATCCCAAGATTCTTCTATCGAACCTGAACTACCATGTGAAAGGTCCTTGTGTGATTTTGGTAATTGAGTGACAACTTAGGTGGACTAATATGTGTTTAAGTGACATATACATAGGAGATTAGTTCATGGGTGATTATGTGATGAAGGAGCTTATTGCACATGAGACATGCCATGGAGTCATGTGACCAAGGTGGAGAAGATCAAGATGAGGCTTGGCTTGATGGACCGGTTGCAAGTGTGAAGGGCAAGTGAGTGATGCTTGGCGCCGATGGACCGATGCAACAGTGAAGAGCAAGTGAGGTCAAGATCGATGAACCAATACAGTCATGTGATGATATGAAGTGGATCATATCATTTGGTGATAGGATGGTGCATGTGTTGCATCAACATTGGAGAAGGAGATGGAATGGAATGCGCAAGGCAAAGGTATAGCCATAGGACATTTCATTTCACCGGTCATAGGTGTGTAGAGAATTATATGACCGGGTTTAGGATAGATGGCCGTACTATCAAGAGGGGCAAACTTATTTGCATATTGGTCATCTAGTGCCACTTGATCGATCTAACATTGCGATGCATTAGGATCGAGTGACATTGTGAGAGCAAGTGAAAATCCTTTGAAAATGATTGTGAAAATGCTAACACACATGCACATGGTGATGTACACTTGGTGGTGTTGGCACATTTGAAATGGAGGAGGTGTTGGAGTTGAATTGAATCAACTCGGAGAAGAGAAAAACGTTTTTTGGTATGCTCCTAACACTAGAGTAGATCTTGGAATGAAATACTGCTTTGATTCATTGTGATATGGATCAAATGGTTTCAAGGGATGTGTAGGCCTCTGAGTTAGCTTTCCAAAAAGTCCAAGATCATCGAAATCGGAGTTCGGAGGTAAGAGATACGGACGTTTCCGTGTGGACTGTGCTAGTCCGGACGCAACGTCTCTAAAGGTCTGGACGCATGGCCATTAGTCCGGACCATAGGGTCCGGACCTGCGTCCTGAAGAGCTTTTTCTGCGTCTCTAAAGGTCCAGACACGTGTGTATTGGTCCGGACCCTAGCTTCCGGACATGCGTCCGGAGCCTTCCTGAGAGACGTTAGAGAGGAGCAAACGGCTAGTTTTTCCCCTCCCTCTATAAGTAGACTTGGCGGCTTCCCTTGGCCGGTTGCTGAGCACCCTAGGACCTTTGTGGCTTGTGTTGGTGTGCTTGAGAGCCCTCTAACTCACATATACTTGATAGTGATCATCCAATTGTGTGAGAGAGCGATTCTAGTGCGTTGCATTGCGAGTTTGCATCGAGTGACACTAAGTGATCGTGTTGCAAGCCGGTGGTGCTTGTTACTCTTGGAGGTTGCCACCTCCTAGACGTTTTGTTGGTTGTGGCTCCGTCGAAGCCCGCAAGAAGATTGTGCGGCGCTCCGGAGAAGTGCTTTGTGAGGGGTATTGTGCTCGCCCCGCGGGAGATCGCGAAGAGCAACTCTAGTTGAGCGTGTCATTGAGCTACCCTCACTTGTGGGTAGATTATTGCAGCGCCCGAGTTAGTGGGCTAGTCTTGTGAACGCCTATTAGCCGTTGAATCACCAAGTGAGTGGTCGACACAACGGGGACTAGCTTGGTGGCGACCAAGTGAACCTCGTGAGAAAAATCACCGCGTCAACCTTGTTCTTCTTCTTGGTGGTTTGCATTCTCCAAATCACTAGCTTGTATTTACTTTCATATACTTGTGCTAGTGAGTAGTTGTTGCTCTTGTAACTAGTTTAGCTTGTGTGGCTTGCCTAATTACCTTCTAGCTTGTGTAGCATAGAAGTAGCTCTTGAGTGGCTAATTGGCTTGTGTAGCCTTGTTAGTCACATTGCTTAGTTTGTGTAGCTAAGTAAGTTGAGTTCTCTAGTTGACTTGTGTAGTCTTGCTAGAGAGCATTGCTAGTGAGCTTAGGTGCTTTGTGCTTTGCTTACTAGTATGTGTAGGATCTCTCTTTGTGCTTAGAGTACTAGTTGCTTAGGTTTGTGTGACCTTGCAACCTAGACTTGTTTAGGTGAGCTTCCTAGCTTGGCACCTTAGTAAGCCCAATTAGTATATTTTGCTAGGTGCTAGAGTTATAGTTAGAGGGGTGTAGTCTTGGGTAGACCGATAGTTTTAATTCCGCATTTGATTCGGTTAGCCAGAACGTTTAAGTTTTAGAAAAGACTATTCACCCCCTCTAGTCTGCCATCTCGACCCTACATCATGGGAAGAAGAAGTTCGACCCTTGGAATTTCCCCTTGATATCGAGGCTGATTTATTTTCTGATTTTGGAAATGGCTTGAATGTATCTGTGCAAAAGAAGTCTGCTGCTCGTAAAGCTCTGAACCTTCACATCCCTAGTCGCATAGAGCAAGCCTACCTCCAGGAAACGGTTCAAGATCTAGCTTCTATCATGAGCAACAAATGGTTAGAAGAGGCCGAATCTTCATTCGAGCCAATTCGAATTCTTTCTTCCTCCACAACCATTCCTTGTCAAATCAATAGAGAAAAGTTAGACTCCCTCTATGATCCTGCCATAGGAGTCAGCATTATGTCTAACTCATTAGCTAATGCTCTCCTAGGCAATGTAACTCTGAATCCAACCAATAAGTTCTTGAAGCTTCCTTCAGGACAACTGATTGAGAGTTGTGGGATCGCACAGACCATTCCTACGCTAATTAACAAAGTCAATATCCTCTTGAATTTCTTCATATTTGATATAGAGGAATTTGACTTGTTAATTGGGCATCCACTCATGAGATTTCTTGATGGATCTCTTGATGGAAGCCTTAAGGGTCATCTTGGGAGTAATATCAAACTCTCGATTCCGCTTACCAACTCCATAAACACCATGACGGAATCGCTCCCAGAATCTGACCCCATAGAGCAAGTGATGGTTGCATCCCTTCTAGAATCATCTAATCCTGATCTAGAAGAAGCCGAAGATTTCATCTAGGAAGAAGACGATCTAGAAGAACCCATAGATCTGGAGAAATCCGAACAACCATCTAAACCCTCTATAGAACTTAAACACCTTCGAGCTGGTTTAAGATATGCCTTTCTAAATAACGATCGTGATGCGCCTGTGATCATAATCAACAAACTCTCCTGAAGAGTCCTTTAAGCTCCTCACTGTCTTAGAAAAGCATCAAACAGTCTTAGGCTACTCTCTTCAAGATCTCAAGGGCATAGTCCCGCTCTTTGCACACATCACATTCCTATAGAACTTGAGGCTCTTCCTTCTAGAGAACCTCAACGCAGAGTGAATAATGCGATGAGGGAAGTAGTAAAGAAGGAGGTCTTGAAACTCTTGCATGCAGGAATCATCTACCATGTTCCTCATAGTGAATGGGTTAGCCTTGTGCAAGTAGTGCCTAAGAAGAGAGGTATGACGGTCGTTCGAAATGACAAGAACGAGTTGATTCCTCAACGAACCGTCATGGGTTGGAGGATGTGTATAGATTACTGTTGACACAAGAAGTGGCAAACAGGAAAAGACCGCAAGCGTACGACTGTCAAGTGTAGCTTTCATCTGGAGTATTCCAGGTATCGTATTTTCCACAGGGAACGAAAAGTGAGTTAACTAGGATTATGGATATGTCCTATGACGAATCAAGGGAGACTATGATAACTAGGTTGAGAGGTTCGATATAGCAAAGATATCTAACAAGGTATAGCTAGTTATACTGGCTTTACCAACCCTTCTCTTGGAGGAGGCGATGTGATATATCAGAAAGAGGACAAAACTCTAACCGGACCGCGCCATCATGTTGTATTGAGGCCCTACCTTTTAAGAACTTATCTTACACACGTGGTGGAATACGAGGACTAGATAGGGCTGTCACCTCCTACTAGCATCCACAAACAATCCATGCGATAAGTGGTTTACAAAGGCAAGATCTAGCCTAGACACCACGTCTACACTATTATTACTACTTTAACCAAACGTTAAAGGCTAAAACACTCTACTTAAAGTAAAGCGATGAACAAGAGCGAAAAGATGTATAAGAGCTAAACCAGATTTAGAATATTGAATGCTATAAAGAACTCGGAGGAATCACTTACAAGTGCTGAACTTACAAGAGAATCGCATCCGCTGAGGTACAACTCGGAGAAGATGCCAGACAGGCCTGACTCTCCTCTAGGCTCTCATCACTCTCTTCCAACTAGCATAGCACTACTTCAGAGCTACGCCAAGCTAAGTAGTTTCTCCAATGAGCCATGAGTGAGAGTGAAGGCCTATGGGGTATTTATAGCTAGAGGTGGATTAGGGGCTACTCCGCGCCATCTCAATCAGCCACCGTAGGATCAAACCGTCATTGTAACCACCTTAGATCAACGGCAGGGATGCTTCTGATGCATGGAGGCATGCAGAGAGGCGGTGGGAGCCTCGGGGAATCTTTTGGGCACCTGGGGGAGGTCGGCCGACCTGCCTATGGCAGATGGGACATGCCTCTTCCTTCTAGAAGCTGACCCACCTCTCAGGGGGTCTGTGGGTGGCCTCTGGGCCCACACATGAGGTCGGCCGACCTCAAGTTGTGGCCTTTGGCCTCCATCTTTTGTGTGGAGAATGGCCCACATGTCATTGGCACCTTGGTAACGTTTGGTATTTTTCCGAGATAGTTTGTGGGACTATGTATCCTCGTGCTTTGATCTAGAGCCATTGAGAAGAAGCACAGAGGAGATCCAAGGGTGAATCTTCACTCTAGAGGGTGTACTTGGATCATGGACATATGGGAGGCCTTGGTGGCCCCATAGGGAGGTCGGCCGACCCCATAAGTGGGCCCATAGACTCCCAAATGCCCCCATTTGTCATTACCTACATAAAACATACTCAAGGTACATGTGGAACCAATTATTGATAAAATATTTTGTAGCTTTGTTATTCTACTCTTGAATCCAAGGTTGTTGACGGTATTTTGAGTATGTAAAAGTATGTCATTCTTACCGTCAACAATTACTGAAAACTTAACAAGGCTACAAAGAAAGATCACTTCCCGTTACCCTTCATCGATGAGATGTTGGAACGGCTTGCAAAGCATTCTTTCTTTTGTTTCCTTGATGGTTATTCGGGATATCATCAAATACCAATCCACCCCGATGATCAAAGTAAGACTACCTTCACATGCCCCTATGGAACATATGCATATAGGCGAATGTCTTTCGGCCTATGCAATGCTCCTGCTTCCTTTCAATGGTGCATGATGTCCATCTTCTCGGATATGATCGAAGGAATCATGGATGTTTTCATGGACGACTTCTCTGTCTACGGAAAGACTTTCGATGATTGCCTTGAGAATCTAGACAGAGTCTTACAAAGATGTGAAGAAAAACATTTAGTCCTGAACTGGGAGAAATGCCACTTCATGGTTTGTGAAGTCATAGTGCTATGACATAGAGTGTCCGAACGTGGGATAGAAGTGGATAGAGCTAAGATTGAAGTCATAGAACAACTTCCATCTCCCACGAATGTCAAGGGAATCCATAGCTTCCTTGGTCATGCTGGCTTTTATAGACGGTTCATCAAAGATTTCTCTCAAATTGCCTGTCCTTTAACAAACCTGCTAGCTAAGGATGCACCCTTTGACTTTAATGATGAGTGCTTAGATTATTTTTACTATCTCAAGAAAGCACTCATCTCAGCTCTAATCATTCAACCCCCTGATTGGACGCTTCCCTTTGAAATAAAGTGTGATGCCAGTGATTATGATGTCGGTGCGGTCTTAGGCCAAACCAAAGATAAGAAGCATCATGCTATCTCTTATGCTAGCAAAACCTTAACAGGGTCACAACTAAACTATGCAACAACTGAGAAAGAGTTGTTGGTCGTGGTTTTTGCTATAGACAAGTTTAGATCTTACTTAGTTGGAGTAAAAGTGATTGTTTATACAGATCATGCTACATTAAAATACTTGCTCACTAAGAAAGATGCTAAACCCCGCTTAATAAGATGGATTTTACTACTCCAAGAATTTGGTCTTGAAATAAAGATAAAAAGGGAGTAGAAAATTTTATTGCTGATCATTTATTTAGAATGCAATTCAAAGAGGCACAGAATTTTCCCATCAACGACTTCCTCAGAGATGACACACTCCTCAAGGTAATGAACTCCAACCCCTAGTATGCAAATATAGTCAACTTTATGGTTGCAAGCCATGTCCCACCAGGGGCAGATATGAAGAAACTAGTTCAGGAGAGTCGAGTGCATCTCTGGGATGAGCCATACCTCTATAGAGTATGCAATGATGGATTGTTAAGAAGATGTGTACCTATGGAGGAGGCAATCAAGATCATGGAAAGATGTCATGGAGCAGAATACGGAGGTCACTATGGAGCATTCAGAACTCATGCTAAGATTTGATATAGTGGTTTCTACTGGACAACCATGTACAAGGATAACAAAGATTATGTCAGAAAATGTGCAAGGTGCCAGAAGCACGGGAACATCAATGCCCGAGATGCCATGCCACTCACCAACAACCTACAAGTCGAGATCTTTGATGCATGAGGCCATTTCCTCCATCAAAAGGGTGTGAGTATATCTTAGTAGCGGTGGACTACGTGTCCAAATGGGTAGAAGCAATACCCTACTGCAAAGTAGATGCAGCCAATTCAAAGAGAATGTTCCATGAAGTGATATTCCCCAGATTTGGAACCCCAAAGTTAGTCGTAAGTGACAGGGGATCTCACTTCATTGACAAAGGCTTCCACCAGTTCCTCACTAATCAAGGAATTCGACACAATGTTGCAACTCCATACCATCCTCAAACAAGTGGTCAAGTAGAAACATCCAACAAACAAATCAAGAACATTTTGCAGAGAACCGTGGATGAGATGGGTAAAGCTTGGAAGCACAAGCTACCAGAGGCACAATGGGCATATAGGACCGCATACAAGACACCCATTGGCATGACACCATACCAACTTGTATACGGAAAGACATGCCATTTGCCTGTGGAATTGGAATTCAAGGCACATTGGGCAATCAAGAAGTGGAATATGGATCTATCAGCTGCTGGAAAATTCAGGAGAATGCAAATCTCTGAATTAGAAGAGTGGAGAGAGAAAGCATATAATAATGCTAGAATATACAAAGAGAGAACCAAAATAGGCATGACAAGAAATCAAAGTCAAGGAATTCAACCCAGGAGACAAAGTCTTGCTATTCAACTCAACATTCAAGCTCTTCGGTCACGGAAAACTAAGGGTTTTAAAATGGGATCGGTAGATAAGACGCTTTTTCTCCTCAAGAAGGGCAAAGACACTCTCCTAGTCCAGATTTATGTGGATGATATCATCTTTGGTGGTTCTTCTCATGCTCTTGTTGCCAACTTTGCAGATCTTATGAGCAGGGAATTTGAGATGAGCATGATGGGAGAGTTGACTTTCTTTCTCGGGTTGCAAATCAAGCAAACCCGGGAAGGGACGTTTGTACGCCAAGGCAAGTACACGAAAGATATTCTGAAGAAGTTTGACATGGGTGAGGCAAAGCCTCTTTCGATGCCCATGTTGACTACGACTGCCTTGGATGCGGACGAGGAAGGAGAGGCGGTGGATCAGACGGAGTACCGAAGCATGATCGGGTCGCTTTTGTACTTGATGGTGACCTGACCGGACATTCAGTTCGCCATCTGCTTGTGTGCGTGCTTTCAGGTGTCTCCACGCACTTCGCACAAGCAGGCGGTAAAACGCATCATGAAGTACTTGCACTGCACTCCCAAATTTGGTCTTTGGTTTTCCACCTCCTCCTCTCTTGTGCTTTGCGGTTATTCTGATGCCGATTTCGCCGGTTGTCGTCGTGATCGGAAGTCCACTTCTGGGACTTGCCACTTTCTCGGGTCTCCTCTTGTGTCTTGGTCTTCTCGCAAACAGTCTAGCGTGGCTCAATCAACTTGTGAAGCTGAGTACGTCGCTGCCGCTAGCTGTTGTTCGCAGTTGATTTGGATGATTGCAACTTTGAAGGATTTTGGTCTTGTGCTTACTAAGGTGCCTCTGCTTTGCGATAGCACGAGTGCAATTAGTGTGGCCAAAAATCCCGTGCTTCACTCTAAGACCAAGCACATTGACGTTCACTTTCACTTCTTGCGAGATCACTACGAGAAGGGCAACATTGACCTCCGGCATGTCGAGACCCACAACCAGCTTGCGGACATTCTCACAAAACCTTTGGATCAAGCTGCGTTTTCTTGCCTTCGGCGTGAGTTGGGTGTTTTCTTCCCTTTTTAGTTGAGGGAAACTCTTTGTGTATCATAGTTCTTTTTGGTTCTTATTTGTCATTTCTTTTACCTTCTTTCTTTTTGTGTCTTTTTAGCTTTTAGATGGTGTCAGTGCTTTTTGCATCTCATTTGCATTTGTGACATATTTCATTTTAAGCTTCATACCTATAGCTGAGATAATGAATCTATGCTCTGTTTGAGGTGCTTTATGTGTCTATGGTGTTGCCTCACTTAGACTCTCTTTGATCTCTAGATATGCAATAGAGATAAGTTAGAAAAGCTTTAAAACTGAATTTAATTCCCCATGTCACCTCTGAAATGACACTAGCATGTGTAGGCTTTTGAAGATCCTTCTTGACTGTTTTGTATATATCTTGTAACTATGAGTCTTCATTGCTTCATTCACTTCCATTGAGCACCATGATTAAAATTGATCTAAAATGAATTAGCTCTTTGAATAGTGAATTGAAAAGATCGAGTCAAGTTTGCATTGTGAGCACTTCACCGTGTGTTCGAGACTGCTTCCCATATGGGTTGAACTTGAGCGGTGTCGTGTATGACCGAAACCGGTGTGGTCAAGATCTTTGGCTTCACCCAGTTGGTAAGTGGCATCACCTTGCTTACAACCACTCGCATACAACTCGTAATGTGCCTAAAACTGAATTTTTGGCTGCAAAACTCTGAAACTTGACAAATTCATTCAGTTGGGTCATTGGCTTGTTGTATGAACTTTGCTAGGTATAGTTCTACTTGCTATACATAAGATAGCTTTGCGGTTGATCCTATCTTGTCTTTTTGCCTTTTCTTTGTCTTTCTTCTCAATTGGTGTCTTGTTAGTGTTTAGTTGGTGTCAATGCATTTTGCACCTCATTTGCATTTGTGACATAGTTCATTTTAAGCTTCATACTTATAGCCAATATAATGAATCTATGCTCTATTTGAGGTTCTTTATGTGTCTATGGTGTTGCCTAACTTAGACTCTTTTTGATCTATATGATATGCAATAGAGCTAAGTTAGAAAAGCTTTAAAACTGAGTTTAATTTCCCCATGTCACCTGTGAAATGGTACTAGCATGTGTAGGCTTTTGAAGATCCTTCTTGGCTGCCTTGTATATAGCTTGTATCTATGACTCTTCATTGTTTCATTCACTACCTTTGAGACCATGATTAATATCTAAAATGAAATTGCTCTCTGTTTTGTGAATTAGAAAGATCGAGTTGGGTCTGCATTGTGAGCACTTCACCGTGTATTCGAGACTGCTTCCCATATGGGTCGATACTTGAGTGGGTGTCGTGTATGACCAAAACTGGTGTGTCAAGTCCTTTGACTTCGCCCGGTTGGTAAGCAGTGGCATCACTTTGCTAACAACCACTCGCATACAACTTAAATGTGCCTAAAACTGAAAATTGGCTGCAAAACTCTGAAATTTGAAAAAAACATTCAGTTGGGTCATTGGCTTGTTGTATGAACTTTGCTAGGGATAGTTTTACTTGCTATACATGAGATTGCTTTGAGATAGATCCTATCTTGTTTGCCATGACTAGTTGTCTCTAGGAGGTGATACCCATTCCTTGCTCACACATGTAATGCTCTGTAAAATAGCTTCTAAAGTGATCTTAAGCTCAACTTGATTCTTTGTTGGGCACATAGAGCTTTTCCTATTCTCACAGGATCACATCACTTAGAGCATCTATTCATTGTCTTAGCTCTAAGTATGAAGCTTTTGCACTCATTTTGCATTTCATGGCATTTGTAGCCGGATCTTGAGTTGTTGATGTTTGATGTGCTACATGTGTCAACAAGGGGAGAGATGTGCATTTCATTCCATTTTCAGCCATCTACTTCCAAGGGGGAGAAAGAGTGCATCTCATTGGTTTAGAGGTCGTTTGGTATCTTGAGTGTGCTTTTGCCCAGGGGAGCTTTTGCTAGATGTGTTGAGCCTTTGCCTCTTCTAGAGGGTCTAGCTTGCTTTGTTGGCTCCGACAGGTTTGATTGTTTCTTGAGCATTAAGGGACGTAAGTGGTTTCAATTGGTATCTTTTAAGCTCCCTTAGTGCTTAAATTGGTTTTCTGAGCTTTGAGAGCTTGCGATTGGTATCTTTGACTTGCTAGTGGTGTTGAGCCCGTTTCTGCCTCTTCTTGAGGGCTAGCTTTGTTTTGCTTGGTTGCGTCGAGCCGTTGCGCATGTCTTTGGGAACCAAGTTTTGGATTCGCCTTGCTTCTCTCAAGTGATCCCGTTTTGGCTTTCTCAGCTTTTTGATCATTTGGAGAGCTTTACCTTGTGGCTCAAATCTGAAATGCACTTGTGTTGACAATGCACTCATCAAGGGGGAGATTATGAACACATGGTGGATAAGTACCCATGTAGTTCAGTTTTGTGATGAGTGATTGCCCAACACTTTAGCGGTTTAGTTTGACTGGCTTGATTCTAACCCTTTGCGAAAGCAAATGTGTGCCTGTCTATCGGCTTGTGGTGTGCAGGTGCTATAACTAGTGACAGTGGTCAATGGCGTGGAGAAGGTCGAGTAGAGGCTTGTCGTGTCGATGGACTGAGAGCGGTAAAGGGCGGAAGCGGGCCTCGGACTGAGGGACCATGGGTGCCGACGGACTAGCTGTGGTGGCTAGTACTTGGCACCGGCGAGTGCGAGAAGACATGAAGGTAGACCGAGTCGGCTGAGTCAAGATGGTGGACGCACGAGTCAAGCGGAGGCTCAGGGGACTCGGAGTCCGACCGGGCGAAGACAAGGTGGCTCGCGTCGAGTGGTTTGGTGGTTTGGGCCTCAAAACCATCCGCGTCGGTTTCCAAGTTTGGGCCACAAAACTCGGGGTTCGGTAGTTGAGCCCAAAGCTACCGGTGGTAGGTTTCGCGGGTTTAGGCCTCAAAACCCGTGCGGAGCTTCCGAGGAAGCGGGGATGGCACATGGCAGAATCCTGGAGGTTGCGTCAATGCGACGGCAACTCCCGGCAGGAAGCGGGGCCGTCCATTCAAACGAGTGCTGAGAGTTACCGACTTGGATTACAATGTCCTAGGGCTAGGTAATTCGGTCTTGTATCTAGGGGGGTCTTTGGGAAATAGCCAATGCCTCATTAAATAGAGAATGAAGGGGTATCCTCAGTCTCATCTCTTGCATTACTCTCTCTCCCACCTATTCCTAGGTTTTCCCTTCCCTAGCTTCTTCTTTCTTGAGATCCACCGTGTCACCGGTGTAAGAACTTGTGATTGTTGCGAGGAATCGGAGGCCGTAACCTCCGTAAGCCATGGTGGCTTCGCTTTCATGATCGTGTCCCCGTTTTGCTTGTGTTCTTTCCGTTTTGCATTTGCTCTCTTTTTCCCGAAATGTTTTCTCTTTGTTGAGAGTAGCTTTGCAAAATCCGTTTGAACCAAGTTGTGCGTACTTGTGAGGAGCATCTTTGCATCGAAGGATTTCTCCTCAAACCTCACGAGCGCGTAGATTGGGTGATTTCTTTGTGGCTTTCTTCGTTCTTCTCCTTCTCCCCCAAATCCGAGTGTTCCCGTGTATCCTCTCCAAATTGAGAGATGATTTCTTTAGGATAGCTCCCCAACTGTACAAGGATCATGCCTACAATGTTTGGTTGCAGTTGGAGTTCATTTGGTTGAGTTTTGGGAAGCTTTGGCGGAGAGAAATTGGTTTTCGCGGGTTTTCTGTACACTGTTCATGAGCTCCGGACCACCCTCTGGACCATAGGCGAGTGGTCCTGTGGTCTGGCTGAAAGTGTCCAGAGCAGCCCCTAGCTCCGGACCACCCTCCGGACTAGTCCTGTGGTACCGTTGGACCACTAGTCCGGAGGTCCAGAGCTCACTGTGTTGCTGATTTTGTGAAGAAACAGCGTCGGACCACCCTCCGGACCATAGCACCGGACCATAGCGAGTGGTCCGGTGGTACAGCCGAAAAACTACAGCAACACACCTAGCTCCGGACCTCACCTTCGGACCTCACCACCGGACCAAGGCGAGTGGTCCTATGGTCACTGTTGATCGCTGTTTTGGCGTTTCTCTCTCGTCCGGACTCCGAATCAATTTCCGTTTGTTGCGTTGGATTCTTATTCACGTAAGGAACATGATTAGGTACTTTTGAGACTAGTTCTCATAAGTATTTTTGGGTGTTCTCTTGCCTCTTCTCTGTAGGGGTTGAGAGTACCGCTCTCGGTGTATCGGTTTCAAGTTCGTGGCTTTGATCGTTCTCCATCTTCTCCGACCGCTCCGCTGCACCTTTAGGGGTCTTCCTAAGGTGTCCACCTACTTGTTAGGTCGTGTGCGAGTTGGTTCTTCCGAGGTCAAGTTTTGGGTGTGATTTTGGGACAAGGGCCAAGTCTTTGAGTTGAATTTTATTTGGCTCCCATTCACCCCCCCTCTGGTCGCCGTTCTCGGTCCTTCAGTTTTCCTTTGATATTTTGTAGTCGTGTCCTTTTAGGACTCATGTCATGACCAGGGTATAAATATAAACCCTTGGCCATTGTAAAAAGGGTTCACAACCAATTCAATACAACCGGCCTTGTGCCAACTTCTAGTCTTTTGTCGTGTCGTCGAGTTCTTCGAGAGGAGTTATCGATCCGTCGACCTCCGTAAGTCCCGACAACCTTGTTATCATGTCTAGTATCATGCGGTGGATTTAGACGTTGATGCAAGTAGTCTTGTTTGTTTTCAATGATCGTGCGACGGATCCTTGTTTGACAATCAAGAAGTCTTCGCTTATGTTTCGTTTATGAGTAGATACCGTGCGGCAGGCGTTTACTCAATATGCTTAGCAAAAGCAAGATAGTTATCGGCTCTATTAGATTTGGCAAGATCTAGTAGATTCATTAAGTTATCACGTGTTGCATGTTTTAGATATTTTATATATTTGTAACACTCTTTTGCCCAATCTAGATTGATACGGTTCGGCTTTATTCTTTCTTATAGATCTATTTATGCGCTAACAGTTATTGCTTTCATGTTGTCTCTACAAATAGATCTTACGTTTATAATAGCCGAATTAGTCTAATCTAGATTGCTACGTGTTGCGGGTTCGTGCATGTTAACCATGTTTAAAGCTTTGATAAGGTTAGGTATCGTGCGGAAGATACAAGCTTTAGATTAGTTTGATCGTGTTTTCTTACATGTTCCTTCATCATGGATCCAAACGTATTTTTCTCATACATGCACGTTCGGCAATCAACGCTTACATACTTTATGTTTGTTTTAGCCGAATGATCTATAAGAGTTGTTGGTAGACAACTTCTATAGCTGTATGTCGTCGTAAGTGGCTTTAGGGCCGTATATATGGAACTATCTGGTCTTACCCGACATGTTCAAGTTTTGTATCTAATGATTTTTATCCCTTGTTAGTTTCAAGTCAAACTGACTAGCACGTTTCTGGATTTCGAAACACCCGGGCACCTGATTGAAGCCACGCTTTCCGGCTTGCTATGTGTGAGGCACAGTGCGCCACGTTTTGTGTCAACATACTTTTTGGCACACCCGGTGGGACCACACATTTCGAGATGCCTGAATTCGACAATAACCAGGTTCTAGACGTGACTATGGATGAGTTGCCAGAAGACCTGAGGAATACGATCCAACAAGCATGTGATGAGTTTCAACACAAGTGCTTGATGTCCTTTTCAAAGAATAAAAGCAACAAGGTTTTTCAGAAGCAGTCGCCCCCGAGGACTCTCCTTCCAGATCAGTCTAATTACACCAAAGAGGAAGATGCTCGGAAGCTGGCTGAAGTGGTTTACAAGGCCATGAGTGACACTATGACAAATCATCATATGACTTTCTTGAATACCTTTTGCATGATCATGGTCAGTACTTTCGGTCCATCTGTAGATAAATACTTTGAGGAGGCTGCTAGTCCAATGCAAGGACCGACATTGTTCCATGTGCCAAAACACCAGGAGAAGACTGCTGAGGATAGCGGAGCGCCTGACATGAACCAAGGTGGGATAGTTCCTCACCAGAAACAACAACCTCCCATAACTTATGGCCAGCTCGCGTACGACACGTCGGGAAACGTCCCACAATCGGCTTTCCAGGTGTCTCCAGTAGCGAACAGGTTGTAGAGGAATATGTATGGAGACGGATATCAAGAGTTTGCCGATTACAGTGCTATTGATGCTCTCCCGAATCTAGGGTATAAGAACTCAGCAGGTTTGCCTTTTGATGGGCAAGCACATCGAGCTCCAAATTCAAATATTGACCTTATAATGCATAGGATGGCGGACATGATGCAGAATCAGTTTGGCTTAAAGCCAAAGAACCAGTCCTATGCATACAAGTCCCCTTATCCAGAGTGGTATAACCGAGTGGCACTCCCTCCGAGGGTGAAGCCTCCCACAGATTTGACCAAGTTTTCTGGTTAGGATGATACTAGCACCATAGAACACATCAGCCGATACTTGATGCAACTTGGAGAGGCGTCTGCAGATGAAGCTTGGAGGATTCGGTATTTTCCATTGTCTCTGACAGGGCCAACTTTCACGTGGTTCACATCTCTGACAACAAATTCCATTGGTACATGGGCAGAATTAGAGCAGAGGTTCCATGCATATTTCTTTACGAGCAATAATGAGAAGAAACTAGTTGACCTTATGAGCTTGAGGCAGAGGGCTAATGAAACACCCCAGGAGTATCTCCGCAGGTTCAGAGAGACCAAAAACCTCTACTATTCCTTGAATCTGCCAGATGACTAATTGTCAGGGATGGCAATAGCGGGCATGCAGCCGAATGTCAGGGAGAAGCTATTCGGCATAGACTTTGATGACCTTGGTCAGTTGTCACAGCGGTTGACAATGATGAGTAATCAGGCTCAAGGGTTCAGGAGAGATAACCACTTCCAGAAGGGCGATGTGGCTAATGAGATGTATCAAAGTTTCCTGGAAGAAGCAGCAGAATACAATGATGAAGATGAGATAGCCACAGCCGAATTGGTCTGGGAGGAAGAGCCGACTCAAGTTAGTCAACGATGGTTGAGGCAGCAGAAGGGTATGTTCAGGATATAACCTCGGCATATCCCCAGGGACATTCTTGGGCCTGCCGACCAGGAGACGGCCCAGCCCATGAGACCTTTCGGCACGCAACCAACCCGTCGTGCTCGCTAAGGACTCCTAAGAAGACTTGCTCGCCAAGGAAGATCCTAGTAGATAGACTCGGATCCCTTGCCATAGGGAACCGATCGTAATCTGTTAGGATATTGAAATTGTAACCCTGCTCCCCGACTATATAAGGCGAGCAGGGACCCCCTCAAAAAACCTCAGATAACCTCTCTTAGAACATCTATTGATCTTGTAACCTAATACACAAGATCAATCTAGCCACCAGAACACAGGAGGTAGGGTATTACGGCAGTTTGCCGGCCCGAACCTATCTAAATCGCCGTGTCTACACTCTCTGTGTGACGCTTGATCGCCGTCGCCACACCTCCGCCTAACAATCTACTACCGTGGGGTATCCCCTAGGTAGACTGCGACACATATTTTGTCGACAGTTGGCGCGCCAGGTAGGGGGTGTGTGCATCGACTTCATGGCTTGTCAAGCGGTCACCTTTCCATAGTCGATGATCCTTCCAGAACCCGGCACTGTGATCCAGATCGGATCTATGTCTTGGACCATCGGATCCGCGCCACGCGGGGTAAGTTCACCGCCATCTAAAGGAATACGAGGTTGCTACGCTAGCCGGAAAACAAAACTTTTCGACCTCATAAACCAGGATCTACTGCTAGTTACAGGTTACGGGATTACCACTAGACGCGCAAGTGCAGCGGAAGACGACTTGATGTAGTCGTGCGCGTCGCAGCAGGCAGTGCAGTTGCGTGGTCGTCCGTCTCAACGTCCCCTTCGCGCGGTTCGTCCTTGTGCTCCAGATGCAGCACCTCCGAGGAATCCCACACGTGCAGGGAGGAAGCGTTGCGCCTCCGGACTGCTAGGTCCGCAAGGAGCAAAAGGCGCGAGCGTGGGGAGGTGACGGCGGCTGCCAAAAACGTGGATTAATTCGCCCCGTGCCCACCTCTTGCTTATATAGGCGTCCTAACGAGCTCCCACGGTGGAGGCCCATTAGAAACCCTAAACCTAGTCTAATTCGGGTCCAACCCGAATTAGGCTTCCAGCCCCTTAAGCGTGCGGCCCTATGGGCTCACGCATACATAGACATGGCCCAAGTACTCTTACTCGACCAATAGTTGATAGCGGCCTCTAGCAAGGCGTGTCAACTCCTATGCATACGCTATGATCATATCAGACGAACCACTATGACTATGTACAAGTTATTCCCTTCGCCACTCGATATATAGTTCAACTCGTGGGTTAACACTTAACCCAAGCATGGCCATGCATTTGTTGATCCAATCACATGAGTGATCCAGTGATATCTCTCTCACGAAGAGAGGGGCAAATTCCATCTTGATTGTCTATGTCTCATAGCATGTTTCCCAACCACCCAAGGACCACCTTTATAACTACCCAATAACGGAGTAGCGTTTGATAGTCTCTAAGTAGATCATTTCACATCTTGAGTACATACCACAATCTCAGGTCTAAGGACATAACGTACATGACATGAATAGAGACTTTCTCTTGTTGGGTCAGTCCAGCCTACATGTCTCACATGTGCCCACATTATTAATTTGACATCTCTATGTCTATGACTTGTGAAACATAGCCATCAACTAATACATGTGCTGGTCTAATATTCAAGTGTGCTCTTACAAGAATGCCGACCAGGGACTACTATTAGAATAACCATTCAGGTAATTGAGTTCCACAAACAATTCACATAATTGTCAATCAATACTAGTTGTCTATAATGGATATTCAAAGAACACTTTATTAATCATGGATACAATCGGAATATAATCATCTACATGATTAGCTCTAGGGCATATTCCCAACACCATCGCCGTGTCATCCTGACATGCCGAGGTACCACCCGCGCAAAGACATCAACATCGATGACCTGATCGGCGTCGTCGATCGGACCAACGCCAGAATCATCAGCTGCATCGACCTCGTCCAGGCGGCGCGACGCCGACTTCCAGGTCACCACAGTCGCCAACCACTCCGCCATAGGTCTCCGCCGAAGACAATGGTCATGACTACCAGGGACACTTGCCCCTCCCCAATGATGCCCTACGGGCTCAGTAATCAGGCTGTTGTCTCAGCGCCAAACGCGTCGGCTGATCTTCGACCAGATCCACTCAGCACCCATCGTGAACACCGTTATCATCTCCCCGATCTCCGACGACTCCGACCAGGCAGTATCTCTCGATGGCACGGTCTCCTCAGCCTCGGTCGCCTCCACGAGGCCCGAAACGCCCGATTCATCTGGATCGGCCGGCGGCATCCCAGAATTCCCCCCAGGTTTCGGGGGGATAGTCTTTCAAGTCTCCGCCAATAGCGTCCAACGCGACAACGAGACGGAGGCCGATCGCATCGCGAGGGAACAGCGCAACAACGAGCGCACAATACGACAGTTGCATGCCAGGACGAAATCTCTAGAATGACTTTGACTAGATAGGCGACGTTCCGGTATATCCAACCCCGAGCGCCAACCTCGCCGCGGCAACATGCGAACTGTCCAAACTCCTCCCTACGCCCGAGACAGAGAAAATAAGAGCTCACCTCAAAGCAGCAGTGGTCCAGGTGAATAAGGTGGCTCACCCGTCTAAATTTTCTGATCAGTCTCACAGCAGAAATCACTCCAGAAGCCCCCTGCGGAAGTACAGGCAAAGATCCCCGCCACGTGACGGCGAAGCACCCGACGACGCTCGATGAACGCCGGAGCAGATACGCCGTAGCCCTCCGAGGGAGTATAGGCGAAGATATCCGCCACACGATGGGGAGGAACGCGGCTACCCGCGACTCAGACGAACACCAGAGCCGGCACGACGAACCCCTCCGAGGGAGTACCAAGGCAGATCCCCACGGCGGGACGACGACCCACGACGTGACCTGACACCACCACCCATTGGAAATTTGCGACCTCTTTCCCCTCGCTTGCGCGCTGTCCGGTGGCCAACGAATTTCAGGGTAACATCGGTACACAAATACGACGACAAGATAAACCTAGAATAATGGGCCTCCACCTACGAGATCGCCGTATACGCTTCGGGAGGGAACCAAGATGTGATGGCCAACTATCTCCCCGTGATGTTGTCGACCACGACTAACAATTGGCTCCATAAGATCCTCGAAGGCACGATCGACAGCTAGGAACAACTCAAAGGAATCTTCATTAAAACATACAAAGCCACATGTGTCCAGCCGGGAACACGTTACGACCTGGAAAATGTCCGCCAAAGGAGAAATGAGAGTCTCCGTGAATATATCAGGCGTTTCTCCGATAAGCGATTAAGCATTACGGATATCTCCGACCCAGAAGCTATCGCCATCTTCTCCAACGGTTTACGCGCCGAAGAACTCAGAAACAAGCTAGCACGGAAGATACCAACGACCATAGAAGAGCTCATGACGATCGCGAATCCTTACGCCAACCAAGACGACGCCTCCAGAAGCAGGGAGACCAGGCGACAATACTCCTGCTCCCTGGAGCGCTGAAGGGACAGGGATCGTCGATCAGACTACCGAAACGATGGGTGACATGGTGATTACCGGGACTACAGACCGAGCAACTCCGAGCGCTACCTGCAGAAGTACGATTACAGACGGGACGATCGTTACGTCGCTAATACAAACGCCAGACCAAGAAAGAACTACGACGAAAGCTACGACAAGATCCTCAGCGGCCCATGCCCCATACACAAGAACGCCAAGCACTCCATGCGTAATTGCGACCTCCTCGAGCAGGCGGTGAAAGGAAGAGGAGACAAAAGGGCAAAGAAGGATGATCCCGACAACGACAGAGATCAAGAACCACCAGCACCGAAGTTCCGCCCACCATCAACAACGTACTCCATCTTCGGAGGCGTTGTGGTCGTTGAAGCAGAAAGGAGATGTCGCCAGGTACGCAAGGATGTCTACTCGGTAGCAGCAGCAAGCGAGGGCGTGGATGACATGTGCCAGCTAGACTGTTCAGAACAGCCCATCCGCTTCTCCGGAGAAGACGAATGGGCAGACTTCAGGTACCCAGGTCTCTTCCCGCTCATCGTTGATCCGACCATCGCCACGTGCCGCTTCAGGAAAGTACTAGTCGATGGCGGCAGTGCCCTCAACATCATATTTGCCGACGCCTTCCGCCAGCTCGAGTACTCCAAGAAGGACCTCATGCCCACGAACTTCTTCTTCTAGGTAATCATCGCTAACACCGGTAGGCCGGATCACCTTACCTATTCAGTTCGGCAACCAAGACCACTTCAGGGTGGAACACATCACCTTCATCGTCACCGACTTCGAAACAACCTACCACGCGATATTGGGCCGACCAGCACTTGCCAAACTCATGGCGGTTCCGCACTACACTTACATGGTGCTCAAGATCCCCACGCAGCAAGGCATCCTCAGCCTCCGAACCAACCTTAAGATCGCATACGAGTGCGAACAGCAAATGATAAACACCGTCGAAAAGCCTTGTCTCCGAGACGCGTATAGCCCACAGGGTAGCGATAGCCCGGCCGCAAAAAAACAGAAGGAAGCAGAACAAGCAACGATCACTCCCAACTCCGGTGGCGAACTAGAATAGAGGTCGAAAGCTCCAGGCAATGCAATACGCCCCAATATAATCCTAGTTCAATAAAGTTTGTACTATTCTACCTCCAAACAATGAATAAAGGTGCTCTATCTCCATTGTATCTCATCTAACCAAACCTGTTATGAAACGCTCATGGCGTACGACAATCTTCAGAAAGCGCCCACGGGGCAGAAAGACCTTTGCGACGCGCTCATGGCGTAGGTAAACCATCCCAAAGACATTTACAACTACCCTCACCGCAACAACACCGATAACACACGACGACCACGACAGTGCGACTGCTAATGATCGATGACCCCCGCCCCCCCAAAAACACGCCCATAGTGTTCGACGACCTCTCCAAAACGCAACATGACGTTTCTCCAAATAGCCTGGCTATAACCAGAAAGCTCCTGAAGCTGGTCTATCAATGGGTCATAGTGAATAGAAGTAGCTACCCTAAGCACTAGGACCACGTTGACAGACCTCCTAAGTGATACCTCCTCATAAACCAGGCGGCGTCATTTAGGTCGGGAGCCATGAGGCTATGCGCCCAGAATCTGTATACGACCACGGTACGGTCGATGACTCTACAAGCAGCATGGCTATTCGCCCAGCGTCTGCAGGAACGGTCACCACAGGCCATAGTCACGCCACGATTAGTCCTCTCAGAAAAAGGACCTGATACTGGTATCATCCAAAGCGTGCATGAGCTGTTTGCCCTCTGCGTCGCGGGTTTCCAGCAGTGTACCGCCTTGGGAGTCCTTATGTATCCTATGCGTGAAGTGGTGCCAGCCCTACGATCTGGAGCATTTGAGACCCAAGGCAGAACGACTCACCGCGACGGCTCACGACTATCGGGCACGACAGGACATACAAGTGAAACAAAAGCTCACCGCCCGGATATATTACAGCTTTGTAGTTTTCACTTACACGTCCGACCACTTGTATCCGAGATACAAATCACCGCTGTCTTGATGCAAAACAAAGCGTGATCACAAAATCAACATTGAAGAGGCAACGTCCAAGGAAAGATATTCTAGCAAATTACAACTTCATCCTACTAATGCGATAAGCGACCACTTCACAGATGTTCCTGGTCCAGAGATCAAACTCATGTCAAATTTGACATTCCAAGCTACAATACATGATGATCCCAGGCGCATTATCACCCTAGCGGCGACACTCGCCCTAGGAACACTGATGAGGAGCGACGACTAAGACTAAATCCAGAACATCCTCCGGTGCACGAATACCCAGAGATCGCCTGATCCTGTGCATGTCATCACGAGAACGGTCCGGAAGACGACGCAAGACACGGTCGCAAAAACGATCATCTTGCAGGGCACCTCCACCGATAGAACCAAGGATAGCACGTGCCTCCGGATTCGCCGAATCGGCATAAAACGACATCATGGCCTTGAAGTACATAGCAATATCATCTCCAGCGACCACTGCCCTACCAATAAGATCCCACCCGACAGAATCTCACCCGAACACCATCAACCGCTCCAGGCCACGTAAGAACAAAGCTTCACAATGGCCGACATCAAGAAAATGTTGCACGGTGGCCGACTCCAGGAAGGGGTAGTAGGGCCGACAATAGTCCTGAACGCGCCGAAGAGAAACGCGTCGAATCGTCGAAGCATCATCGCAAAAGCGGCAAAAGAGACCGCAGAGGGGGCGAATCTTCACATACTCACGCACATTGTCGCCGTCGCCGACCACAAGAAGAAGAATCCGGAAGACCAAGTCTACGGCAAAGCCAGCAAGGCAGAGGGACCCACTGCAAGGCGCGCACCATCACCCTCCATCTCCACCGACCAAACCCTAGCGTCGACAAAACCCTCTCAAAAGCTTGCGACTAGGCAATGTAAATGAAATTAACGCAATAGGAATCGATACTCACCAGAAGCTTCACGGGGATATATAGACAAAATCTCCGCCCTGATCGAACAACCCAGGCAAGGGAGTCGCGCCTCTTCGAATCCTACACACTTTCGGATAAAAGACCAAAAGACACGACCGTTCCCTTTCCTCCGCGGTTTCCATCCTTTATACAACCGGAGTGGCGCTTCACTTCCAGGGTTTTTGGGTAAACGCGCAGGCCAAACAAAAAACCGCCATGCCCACTTTCTGCGTCGTAATTTGGGTCCCTGTCCTCACCGGTTGTTTCTGCCCATTTACCACTCCCCTTCCATAAACTTTCACCTACAGTCAATTACATGATTTACGACTAATAATCGTTTTTTGCAATATTACCAAAGCTACAGTCCCGGGACTGGATGCGCATCTTTGTTATTTTTTCAGGAAGAAAATATAGCTACAGCAACCTGGCCGACATGATCGACAGATCTACACGTACAAACACGCTCGGGGACTCTGTCAACACCAACTACTACCCTCAATGTCAGCACAATCCCGACCAGGCTCGGGGACTTTGTCCAGTCCCACATCGAGCAACGCTCGGGGACTGCGACCATGACGCCAGAGAACAAACACCTAGAAAAACAACACCCGGGGACTGCGAATAAAAACCAAGAAGCCTGATACAAGAATCTCTCCGAGCTCCTTCCATCCAGCTCAGGGACTACGGGTATTCGCAGTTGTTTTGTGCAAATTTATGTTCCAATCTCTATGTAGTCACTTTGTGCACTACTTTATAAAGCATGGCACCACGTGCATACTTCACCTGCTACCATGCTTGGGCACTAAGTGGGTACACTTCACCTTGCGGTGAATGTACTGACCTTGTTCATAAGCAAAGCTCTGCTATTTTAATGTGCGGTTTTTGCAGTGCCTAAGTGGGTACACTTCACCAGGGAAAGACCTTTCAAAACTTTTTTCTTCTTCAGCATGCCACATTCTCCCAGCAAGCAGCCACAACATCAGGCAAGGCGACCAGCTCGCACACCAGGATATGACGTTCTCGACCAGATCGACCTGGTCGGGAGACCTCTCCGAACATCTCGATCAGCCATGCTGGTCGAGGCTCTACAATGACCACTCCGCATGATGACAACTAGCTGGACACCTCTCAGGATGACGCCGCGGACTCGCCAGAAGAATATAACGTGCTTGGGGACTTGTTGGGGATATAACCACGACATATCCCCAGGGACTTTCTTGGGCCTGCCGACCAAGAGACAGCCCAGCCCACGAGACCTTGTGGCACGCGACCAGCTCTTCGTGCTCGCTAAGGACTCCTAAGAAGACTTTCTCGCCAAGGAAGATCCTAGTAGATAGACTCGGATCCCTTGCCATAGGGAACCGATCGTAATCTGTTAGGATATGGAAATTGTAACCCTGCTCCCCAACTATATAAGGCGAGCAGGTACCCCCTAAAAAACCTCAGATAACCTCTCTTAGATCATCTACTGATCTTGTAACATGATACACAAGATCAATCTAGTCACCAGAACATAGAACGTAGGGTATTACGGCGGTTTGCTGGCCCGAACCTGTCTAAATCGCCGTGTCTACGCTCTCTGTGTTACGCTTGATTGTCGTCGCCACACCTCCGCCTAACAATCTACTACCATGGGGTATCCCCTAGGTAGACTGCAATGCATATTTCGTCGATAGGGTACTTGCGACTTTGATGTCTATAAGTCAGATAAGCTGTTTGAGTTATTGGTAAGAGAGGGACGCATCAAATTGCCGGAAGGGCATCCCATGCTGCGCCCTGAAGGGGCAAAAGACAAGAAATTTTGCGGCTTCCACAATACTAATTCCCATTCCATCAATGATTGCCGAGTGTTTAGAGTGCAAATCCAAAAGGCTATTTAGGAGGGGAATCTAAAGTTTGATGGCAAGATGAAAATTATGCTAATCCTTTTGCACAGAACACGGTGTCTTTCTCTATGAACATGGTTGCCATAGATAACCCCAAAGGCAAGGGCAAAATGAAGGTGTTGACCTCAGACAGAGCAAGAAGAGTTGGTGATGTTGTCCCTGATCGACAAATTACGAATGAGGAGTTTCGGCAACGGGCTCAGTTCCAGAATAGCCAAACCGAGAGAGGGGAAGCTTCCAGGCCCAGGGTTACGACACAGATTCTGTTAAATAAATGGCGACGGGAGCGAGAGCAGTATCAGAGGCAGAGGTATTACGAGGAATAGGAGTTCATGGAGGGACATCAGAGGTACGAGGAAGAGATGTACTGGAGAGAGCAAGAGTACATGAGAGAGCAAGAGCAGTCTCATTGGGGATGCTCGTTCTTTAAGCATTGTTGGAATGAAGTCCTGAAGCTGCCTGCTAGGAACAATTTCCCCGAATGCAGTGATCATATTCAGGGTACAGGTAGTCCCGGGTCAACCGCCGTCTGGTCCATGAAAGACTTGGAGCACAGTTTCCTAAGGACGATCGGCGTTTAAAAATAGGCAGCTCTGAGAATTGGCAAGGCAAGAGATTTGTCGATCAGGAGTGGGTCCATTATGAGGAAGACGCTGAGGAGGAAGAGCACCGTGAATATGTGTGGTAGAAGTTACAATGGTGCCCACCAGGGCTTAGGAAGAGCCAGAAGAGGAGAGTACAACGCTTGAGGAACAGGGAGCTAGCACAAACAGTTGCCGAAAACAAATAGATATAACGTCCTAAGAAAAAACTGACAAGCACGACCATTCGGCTGATGCATGCATGACTTTCTTCCTTGCATCAGAGTTCATACCTCCCGAAGGCCAAGACATCCAAGAGGAGGTGTACTCAGATTTTGATGAGAGCGAATATCCGAATCTAATGGCCCAGCTTGTCCTGACTCAGCGGGTAGTTTTCGATAAACCGGCCAAGCATCGACATTTGAAGTCGCTTTACGTGAAGGGATACGTCAATGGCAAGACTATGACCAAGATGTTTGTTGATGGAGGGGCTTCCATCAATATTATGCCTTATACCACCTTTAGGAAGCTCAGGATGACTAATGAGGAACTGTTGAAGACTGACATGCTGCTGAGGGACTTTGCTGGCAATCCTTCTGACACCCGAGGGGTTGTGCACGTCGAGTTGATGATTGGATCAAAAAATTTGATTACTACCTTCTTTTTCATTAATGGCAAGGGGGCATATAGTCTGCTCTTAGGAAGAGATTGGATCCATGTTAACTGCTGCATACCTTCCACCATGCATCAGATTCTCATTCAGTGGATTGGACATGATGTTGAAGTTGTTCATGCTGATGATTCGGTAAGTGTTGCTACTATGGAGCCTACCTACTGGGAATATGATAGCGTCGATTGTTTCTCTGGAAAAGTATGGGAGGAAGGTCCTGTGAACGTCTTCAACAAGGACCAACAGCCGATCCAAGCAGTCGGCTCTCAAAGCAATTTTTGATGGGGAACCCGATCGATGGCAACAAAGGAAAGTTGGGACGTGACTTTATGTCATCCGATAAGCTAGAAGAAATAAATGTTGGTGATGATGTCAAGCCAAGGCCGATGTATATCAGTGCAAATTTAGACCCAGAGTATAGATTAAAATTGATAGACCTTCTAAAAGAATTCAATGATTGTTTTGCTTGGGATTACACGGAGATGCCTGGACTGGATCATTCTATTGTTGAGCATCGATTGCCGATTAAGCCCGGGTATCGTCCTTACAAACAACCTCCTCAGAAAATTTTCAAAGAGGAGGTACTGGCCGATGTGAAAAAAGAAGTTGAAAGATTATTAGAAGTGAATTTCTTTCGGCCATGCATGTATGCAGAGTGGATTTCAAGCATAGTTCCGGTGTACAAGAAGAATGGAAAGATGAGGGTCTGCATTGACATTAGAAATCTCAATAAAGCCACTCCAATGGATGGTTACCCAATGACGGTTGCCGATTTGCTTGTCGATGCAGCGGCTGGTTACGAAGTCATCAAATTTATGGATGGTAATGCTGGCTATAACCAAATCTTTATGGCAATAGAGGATATTTCAAACACAGCCTTCAGATGCCCTGGTCATATTGGTTTGTTTGAGTGGATCATCATGACTTTTGGTTTAAAGAATGTCGGTGCAACTTATCAAAGTGCCATGAACTATATTTTCCACGAGTTGATCGGCAAAATCATGCAGATCTATATTGATGATGTGGTGGTCAAGTCTAGAAATCACAAGGGACATTTAGCCGATTTAAGGAAGACTTTGGAGTGCACTAGGAAGCATGGTTTGAGGATGAACCCGAACAAGTGTGCCTTTGGGGTCTCGGCTGGTGAGTTTTTAGGATTTCTAGTCCATAAAGGAGGGATCAAAATCGGTAAGAAGAGCATGGAAGCAATAGACAAAGTTATCCTCCAACTAATCTCACAGAGTTGCAATCACTGCTCGGCAAGATTAATTTTGTAATAAGATTTATATCTAATTTGTCAGAAAGAGTTTTGCCTTTCTCTCCACTGTTAAAGCTTAAAAAGGATCAACAGTTTGTATGGGGTGGAACATAATTTACCCAATAACTAGTTCCACATGTCCCATGACTATTTGAGTGTAGGTATTAACAAATGGGGACTTTTGGGAGCTAGTGGGCCCAATTAGGGGGTCGGCCGACCACCTTGTGTGGCCACTAGACCTCCCAAGCCTCTCATGATCCAAGTAACACTCACCAAAGCACTTTTTATCCCTTGGATCCAAGTGTGCTACCTCTCAACAGTTCTGGATAAAAGCACGAGGATCCATGGGCCCAACATGACATATTTCCAAGTATGGAAAATGTGCAAAAAAACATACACCATCATGATGGGCATTATGTCTAGAATCCACCTGCGAAAGATGAGCCCATTTGGCCACAAAAGACGTTCGGCCGAACCATGGATTTGGCCAACAGGCCACCCACAGGCCCCTGGCCTGTGAGGACAGCTTCTAGAAGAAATGGGTAGGGCCCACCTGTAGGGAAGGTTCGGCCAAACCTGGCCATGTGCCCGAAGGGTGCACCGACCTCCCCACCGACTCCCTGCATGCCTCCATGCATCCACTTGATCTTCCTCGTTGATCTAAGTCGATTCTAATGACGGTTTGATCCTATGGTGGATGATGGAAGTGACGCGGATAGCTGACGTGGCACCGAAGTAGCCCCTACTCCACCTCTAGCTATAAATAGACCCCCTAGGCCCTCACTCTCACTCATGCCTCATTGGAGAAACTACTCCTTAGTTTCTTAGCAGAGCTCTGTAGTAGTGTTATGCTAGTTGGAGGAGAGTGAGGAGAGTCGGGCCTGTCTGGCGTCTTCTCCGAGTTGTACCTTAGCGGATGCGATCTCTTGTGCGAACACATGGTGGATAAGTACCCATGATGTTCAACTTTGATGATGAGTGATTGACCAACACTTGAGTGTTTCAGTTTGAGTGGGTTATTCTAACCTCTTGCGAAAGCATGTGTGCTACTGTCTATCGACTTGTGGTGTGCAGGTGCTATGCCTAGTGACAGTGGTCAATGGCGTGGAGAAGGTCGAGTAGAGGCTTGTCGTGCCGATGGACTGGGAGCGGTGAAGGGCGGAAGCGGGGCTCGGACTGAGGGACCATGAGCGCCGTCGAACTAGCTGTGGTGGCTAGTACTTGGCACCGGCGAGTGCGAGAAGACATAGAGGTAGACTGAGTCGGCCGAGACAAGACGGTGGACGCGCGAGTCGAGCGGAGGCTCAGGGGACTCAGAGTCCGACCGGGCGAAGACAAGGTGGCTCGCGTCGAGTGGTTTGGTGGTATGGGCCTCAAAAACATCCACATCGGTTTCCAAGTTTGGGTCGCAAAACTCAGGGTTCGGTAGTTGAGCCCAAGCTACCGGTGGCGGGTTTCCTGGGTTTGGGCCTCAAAACCTAGGCGGAGCTTCCGAGGAAGCGGGGATGGCACGTGGCAGAATCCTGGAGGTTGCGTCGAGGCGACGGCAACTCCGGCAGGAAGTGGGGCCGTCCATTCAAAATGCGGGATATATTTCCAGGAGCTTGGACTACAATGCGTAGGCTAGGTAGTTCACTCAATGTATCTAGGGGGTCTTTGGGAAATAGCCAAAGCCCGTTAAGTAGGGGATGAAGGGGTATCCCTCATCCCATTTCTTGAAACCTAATCATTTGCCCCAACTCTCTCTCTACCCTCTCTCTAGGTAATGAGATCCCTGGGTTGATTTCACCAACCTCCAGACTACTTTCCATAGTCCGACGGTGAGCGTCGGACTAGTTGTTCAGAGCCTAGGCTCTCGCTGGTTGTTCTCTGGTTGAGCACCGGACTTCCAAAAGATGGTGTCGGACAAGTCCGGAGGTGCCCTGGTGTGCACCGGACTAAAGGAACCGGACCACTTCCATTGGTCCGGTGGTCTTGACCAAGGTAGTCCGGAGCCTCCTGTGGTTTGCAGTTTTGCTCCCATTTTTCCTAGGTTCTTGCCTCTTTTCCCTAGGGTTTGAGAACCCATGTTTTGGGGTTTCCGATGATTTTTCTCCACTGCCGGTGAGCTCTCTTTTCTCGTGTTGCTCGGGGGAGGTTGAGCACCTAGCAACTGGGTTTGGTTTTTGGGAAGAGTGGCCCGAACATTTTGAGAGAAATTTGAGGCTCCCATTCACCACCCCTCTGGTCGCCGTTCTCGGTCCTTCAACTAGCCGCCACAGCTAGTCCGCCGGCGCCCATGGTCCCTTAGTCCGAGCCCCGCTTCCACCCTTCACCGCTCTCAGTCAATCGGCACGGCAAGCCTCTACTCGACCTTCTCCACGCGATTGACCACTGTCACTAGGCATAGCACCTGCACACCACAAGCTGATAGACAGGCACACATTTGCTTTCGCAAAGGGTTAGGGTAAGCCACTCAAACTGAAACACTCAAGTGTTGGTCAATCACTTATCATCAAAGCTGAACATACATGGGTACTTATCCACCATGTGTTCCCACAAAGATATCTAACAAGGTATAGTTGGTTATACTGGCTTTATCAGCCCTTCTCTTGCACGAGGCGATGGGATAGATCATAAAGAGGGCAAAACTCTAACCGGACCGCGCCATCATGTTGTATTGAGGCCCTACCTTTTAAGAATTTATCTTACACACATGGTGGAATACGAGGACTAGATAGGGCTGTCACCACCTACTAGCATCCACAAACAATCCGTGCGATAAGCAGTTTACAAAGGTAAGATCTAGTCTAGACACCACCACGTCTACACTATTCTTACTACTTTAACCCTTGCATAAGATTAAAGCACTCTACTTAATGTAAAGCGATGATCAAGCATGAAAATTTGTATAACAGCTAAACCAGATTTAGAACACTAAATACTATAAAGAACTCAGAAGAAGTCACTTACAAGTGCTAAACTTACAAGAGACTCGCATCCGCTGAGGAAGAACTTCGGAGAAGATCCCGACAGACCCGGGGCTTTCTCCAAAAGGATCTCCTCACTCTCCTCCAACTAGCATAGCACTACTGAAGGGCTTCACTAAGAGACTAGAGAGTAGTTTCTCCAATGAGGCATCAGTGAGAGTGAGGGCCTACAGGGTCTATTTATAGCTAGAGGTAGAGTAGGGGCTACTCCGGTGCCATGTTAGCGATCCGCGTCACTTCCATCATCCACCGTAGGATCAAACCGTCATTAGAACCGACTTAGATCAACGGGGGAGATAAAGTGGGTGCATGGAGGCATGTAGGAAGTCGGTGGGGAGATCGGTGCATCTTTTGGGCACCTGACCTGGTTCGGCCGAACACCCATTGACAGGTGGCCCCCACCACTTTCCCTCAGGAAGTGTCCCCACAGCACAAGGGCAGGTTGGTGGCCTGGTGGGCCCATACTTTGGTTCGGCCGAACCCCTATAGAGAGCCATGGGCCTCCCCTTCGGCGTGGGACCTCCTTGATAGGTCTAGATTCTGCTGTCCGAATTTGGGCCCAAAGTATGTTTGGCCGAACGTCTTTTGTGGCCAAATGAGCTCATCTTTTGCAGGTAGCTTCTAGAGGTAATGCCTATCATGATGGTGTATGCTTTTTGCCCATTTTCCATACTTGGAAATATGTCATGTTCGGCTCATGGATCCTCATGCTTTGATCCAGAACCGTTGAGAGGTAGCATACTTGGACCCAAGGGGTAGAAAGTGCTTTGGAGAGTGTTACTTGGATCATGGGGGCCTTGGAAGGTCTAGTGGCCCCACAGGGTGGTCGGTCGACCCCCTAAGTGGGCCCACTAGCTCCCAAAAGTTCCCACTTGTCATTACCTGCACTCAAATAGTCATGGGACATGTGGAACTAGTTATTGGGTAAATTATGTTCATGTTATTCTTGTTTTCCTTTGAATATGAGGATGTTGACAGTGTTTTGATTGTGATAAAATAGCTCATAATTACCGTCAACAACGTACAACAGAAGGCTTTTGACGAGATCAAAGAGTACATGAAGGCACCACCTGTGTTGGTACCTCCACAGCTTGATAAGCCTTTTAAGTTGTACGTGGCGGCCAATAGCCTGACAATAGGATCGGCCCTCATGCAGGAGTTTGAGGGAAAAGAAAGAGTAATAGCTTACCTTAGCCGAAAGCTGCTAGATCCGGAGACAAGGTATTCGGCTACGGAAAGGCTTTGCTTGTGCGTGTATTACTCGTGTACCAAGTTTTGGCACTACTTGTTGAATGCCGAATGCGTGGTAGTTTCTGAGTTTGATATAATAAAACATATGTTATTAATGCCAATTTTAAATGGAAGGATTGGCAAGTGGATTTAAGCTTTGTTGGAATTTGATTTAAGGTACAAATCGGAAAAAGCAGTAAAGGGTCAAATTATTGTCGATTTTGTTACCCAACATCGTGATCCTTCTACTAACATGATAAGTATTGCACCTTGGACTTTGTTTTTTGATGGTTCATCTTGTAGCAAAGGTGGTGGTGCTGGCATTCTCTTGATCTCTCCACGTGGGGTGACTTTTAAGTATGCTATCCCTATTGAATTCTATGTTACTAACAATCAAGCGGAGTATGAAGCACTGCTTAGAGGACTTCGGCTTCTTGTTGAAATAAAGGCTGTTGCTGTTGAGATCTTCCGAGATTCTGAGTTGGTAATTAACCAACTGATCAGCCAATATGAATGCAAGAGTGATATATTAAGAGAATATTATGAAGAATGCCGAGAGCTTTTGAAGAGTTTCCATGTAGCAACCTTGCATCATATCCCTAAGGGGCATAATGAAGAAGCGAATAAACTAGCTCAAGCTGCTTCGGGATACCGACAGGATCAAGAGATTCATGCTTTGGATGAGAATCGGGTAGTTGATGACTGGAGAAACGAAGTTGCCGATTACTTAAAGAATCCATCACAAAAGGTTTCCAGAAAACTCAGATACAAAGCTCTCAAGTTCGTGCTCCTTGATGACCAGTTGTATTACAAATCCATAGATGGGGTACTCCTCAAATGTTTGAGTCAAGAAGAGGCCAGAAAGCCGATGTATGAAGTGCATGAAAGGATGTGTGGTGCACATCAATCGGCTTACCAAATGAAGTGGATAATTAGGAGAACCGGTTATTTTTGGCCAACCATGCTTGAAGATTGTTTTGAATATTACAAGGGGTGTCAAGATTGTCAGAGATTCGGCAATATTCAAAAAGCTCCGACATCGGCTATGAACCCGATTATCAAGCCTTGGCCGTTTAGAGGATGAGGCATAGATTTGATTGGTCAGATTCATCCTCCTCCTAGCAAAGGACATAAGTTTGTGCTATTAGGTATAGATTTTTTACAAAGTGGGTTGAAGCTATCCGTTTGAAGAAGGTTACATCAGAAAACATGGTCAATTTTGTTAAGGAGCATATAATTCATATATTCGGGATTCCTCAAACTATAACAACAGATCAAGGAACTCAGTTCACTTCATCCGAATTTTGTGATTTTGCTGAATAAATGGGAATCAAGTTGTACAATTCTTCTCCTTATTATGCACAAGCTAATGGCCAGGCCGAAGCATCAAATAAGATTATGATTAAGATTATTCAGAAGAAGATTGATGAGCAGCCGAAGAAGTGGCATTGAGTTCTTAATGAGGCTTTATGGGCTTACCGAATGGCTTGTCATGGGTCTACTCAAGCATCTCCCTACGAGTTGGTTTATGGGCATCATGTTGTGCTACCGTGGGAGTTGCAATCAGGGTCGAGACAAGTTACATTGCAAAACAATTTGAAGAAAGAAGATTATAAGGACCTAATGATGGATGAATTAGAGGATTTTCATTTAGTTCGTCTCAAAGCGTTGGAAAATATTGATAAAAACAAATTACGTGTTGCCAAATATTATAACAAAAAGGTCAGAGAAAAGCAATTCGCAGCAGGAGATTTGGTTTGGAAGGCTATATTGCCGATTGGGACAAAAGATAAAGCGTTCAGCAAATAGTCTCCGAATTGGGAAGGGCCTTTTCGGATAGTGAGGTGTGCGCCTGGCAATGCGTATATTTTAAAGACTCTACTGGGAGAAGAGTTCACTAGAGTTATTAATGGAAGATTTCTTAAGAGATTTCATCCCAGTGTTGAGGTTGGTGCATGAACGGACTTAAGAAGTTTTGTGCACAAATAGCCGATGTAGAAGCTTCGCCTTTAGCCGAAAAATACTCTGAAAGCTCGGAGAATAGCCGACGAGGTATGTGTCGCCTTTAGAGCAAAAAATATAAACACAATCGACTAAGGACAACGTTGTGTAGTTCAGAAAGCATTCTTCAGAGTTTCTATTCTCAGAAAGATTCAAAAGGGAAAAACAAGTGGAAATCACAGATGATATTTTACAAGATAAGTAGTTTTACATAGAATTCCTAGGTACAAACTACTCCTCAAACAACTTGTTGAGGACATACTGGGCATCTGTGGCTTGGGCGAGGACTGTTGCATGGTCCTCATAGCTCTCCAGGAGCTCGTCGATGTGCTCGACATCTTCTGGAGGCCCGCCACTAAGGAAGTCGACTGGCATGCCGGAGAAGTCTTCACGAGCCTGGGTGGACATTGCCGCCAGCCCCAGAGCTACGCCGTGATGCACGCCGTGAATGGCGACTTGGTCGATGCCGCCGTTCGCATCATCAAGGCGTGCCTCGGCGGTTTCTCCCTGGGTGCTCACCTTGTCAGTGATCTTGTTCGCCGCAATCTTCAGGCGCTCAACCTCTGTAGAGAGCGCTGAACAAAGAATACGAATCGGGTGAACAGATAGAATCAGAAAGGGGGAAATCGAGCGAGATTATTTTTACTAACCGGTAATGGCGTCGCAAAACTGCTTCCGCTAGTCCTCCCATTCAAGTTGGTCAATGCCGTATTGTTTGGAGATCTTCTCCAGCTCTCCTCGGGCCTCGTCCCTTTCATCGATGAAGATGACCGCCTCCTCACGAGTGAAAGGAACATCGATGGCATCCGAACCCGAATCCAAATTTCAAGGGTTGGAGTGGTAGGAGCTTGAAAAGCCAAAGGAGCTAGATGACGGAGTCCCTGATTGAGTTGTTGTTGCCAGAGGGAGAAGATGGCTCTAGCTAGTGGAGATAACCCTCACCCTGGTGAATAAGAAGAGAAATCAGAGCTAGAAGAATTAATAAGAAGTAGAACTGCAAGGGGGCAAGAGGTCAATTCTCACCCACGTCGTCGACAACTCCACGCTCGGCTTCCTTCAGCTTCTCCCTCGGCAGGGCACTTGCCTCGATCATCGCCTCCCGCCATTGCTACCATGGAGGTTAGGTTTCCCTCTGGATTGGTTTAAGGAAAGAAAATGAAGAGACGGAGATGAGAATGCTTAACTGGAGTTGTTGATAGAGGCTGAGAAAGAGGGTTTATTTATAAGCCGAATGAAGAGTAGTGATGTATATCTCGGAGTAGTGGGAGGAGAATGCCAAACGACGAGCTAGGGTTTTTTCCCTCTCGGATGGGCCGTTACTGGACTAGGCCAGGCTCGGATAAGTCAAGAGTCGCTCGGCTATGTCCCTAAACTGGAAGGATAAGAACAATCGGCTATGTTTCTGATCGGAAAGATAAAGACGATCGGCTATGTTCTAATCGGGAAAATAAAAAGAGCCAATTATATTCTCATACAAACAGAAATATATAAAGATGAAGAATAAGGACATCCGATTGTTCAGAGACAAAATGTGTCACGTTTAATCTATTACATGCCCATGTTTCTACTCGCTCAGAAGCTGGTTAGTGGCATCTAAGGCCTCGACCCTGATTCAGCTGACATTGTTCAACACTTTCTGGTCTTCATCTTCAGAGCTCTGGATACTAGACAACTTTCCTTTGAGTTGTTGGTCTTCTTTGAGGACGGTTGATATCTTTGACGAAGTTGCTTCTATGGAATTTGGCAAATCTGTCATCTTGGCTTTATGAGACTGAATTCTGGCATTCAGTTCGATTAGTTGAGCCTCCAGCCTGATTTTCTCATCCTCCATGACTTTCAGCTCAGACTCTAAAGTTGCCAGTGAATTCTTGGCAACATGAATTTGGGAGTGTAGGACTTTAGCTTCTTGCTTCTTCAAGGACCTATTATTCTGCAAGACAGTTCTGGAGGCTATATTTTTATTTACTCTCCTCACCACAGCAAAATGATCATCAAGGTGGGTTGTAGATTTCAGAGAAGCTTTAAGATCAGATGGAAGGTCTTGGTTGATGAGCTCGAGAGGATCTCTTATCTGATCTGAGTCTTGGACCAGAGTGTTGGTATCCTTGTTCAGCAGATTAGCTGTATCCTTCAGCCGAGCTTGATTCTCCACTGACAAAGTCTGTGATGAGTGAAAGGGTGTCCCGATCTTTCGGTGGAGATAGATAACTACGATTTGACTGGAGAGACGTTCACGATCCGACTGCAACCATCCAAGGACGCTGCGCCTTAGCGATCGATACACCAAATCCAGCGGTTGCTCACGATCTTGCGGATCACAACCAACCAAACCACTAGGGTTATTCCTGCAAGCAATCGAAGAACAAGCAAGAACAAGTAGAACAAACACTCAATTGCAAATAAGAGATGAAGGATCAGATGTGATACACATGAAGGTGGGGTTCCGAATCAAGTAGAACGGATGGTCTAGTCGACACACGCGTCTACAAGGAAGTAGCAGCAGCTAAACTTTCATCTAAACAAAACTCAATCTGTTTGTGGCGGCTCTAGGGGGATATAAGGAGGAGGGAGGACGACCATAAGGGTCCTAGTGTCGTCCTACAACCCTAGGATGAGTCCCTAATGGACTCAACTTGATACACGGACCATCGGCCCAAAATAGGGTGACGCAGCACCGTTGGCAGAAAAGATCTCGGTATTAAATTGTCTACTGCGCACGCATCTGATAGGATATAGGTATGAGTCCAGACCCATTGGAAAGTAGACTTGATAAACTTTCCAAAAAGTGCTAGAACGTCCCAATCGGAGTCCGTATGAAGTCGTGGCAACCGTCGCAAGTTTGGACTCTTCTGCAGTCCGAATTGAACATTCCAAAACGTGTTGGACTTGGACTCTTTGTTTTCTTGGATCCAATGTGACGTGGTGGCCTGGTGGAGAACGTTAGGAACACTTGGATTTGGTCCCCAATCAACTTCATTGACCATCCATGCTTTCCATATGCAATCTAACCCTTTCTTGATCCATGTAAGCAATTCTGAAAATGAAAACATACACACTTCATAGTGCAGCACCCATTCATCAAATGTAACAATGATAAACCTCATATAGAATGGTTTCACCTTTGGTATAGAAGTGGTTGGCATGGTCATATCTAAGCCGGTGATGTCCTCATCAGTCTGATGAGACGTAGCTTCTTCACCCTTCTCACTGATGTAGTCCTCAAGAGTGAAAAGTAACTAGTAGTCGGTTTGATAGTGTTCTTGAAAGAGGGAGAGGTGTTAGCCGACTGGATGAGTGTGAAAGAATAGCTTAAGGCAAGATGTTACTGTTGTGTTGATTGATCATCAAGATGGATTGTGTCCTGGTCTGGTTGAGGGCTTGATTGGATATCCAGAGATGGTGAACCTGGAACTAGACCAGAGGAAGGTTCTTTTGCTAGATTGTCTATAATTTCATCTATTTCCAATAATGCAGATGATAGAGTATAAGAACAGCAGGTAGATGTCATATAAAGAGAAAGAAGTGATTAGCCGAATGATGTTACCAATGTGCTCAGCGGTTTCATGGGCATCTGTACCTTCAGCTTCCTGAGCTTTTGTATCTTCAATTTCATGAACCTCTACATCTTCAGTAGAGGCTTGAGGAGGAATATCCACCGTTGTTGAGATATTGCCTGATCCTGGAGTTTCAACATGTGGCTGCATTAGAGGTGATTGGTATGAAGACAGTCAGAGTTGTTGGCTGCATTAGAGGTGATTGGTATGAAGACAGTCAGAGTTGTTGCCGAATGAGATTTATTGCCAAATAAAAGATTCATACCTTGGGAAACCGCTTGACTTTCTTGGACATTGTCTTTCTGGCCACATTAACATTCTCAAGTGTCTTCCTTTTTCCTTGTCCTCCTGAAGGTGCAGTGACCGAAACTTCAGGGGTCTTCATGAAGGTTGCTAGAATTGGAGCATCAGAACCCAGGACAGATTTGAGCCTAGCTAAGTAGTACTGGATTACTTTGGTAGGAGGAATGGGCTCAAAATCCTGTGCATAACTAGATGTTAGAGTGAGAAGTAAATTCAAAAACAGAAAATGATAAGTACAATGAAATTACCTCACTGTTAGAGGCAAATTGGGGTTGAGAATGCACTGGTGTGTTGAAGATGTGATTGTTCCATTCTTGCCACCGGGAAGCAAAAAGTGGATGAGCAGCATCTACTAGCCCAAATGGAGAGGGTTCATATATTGGCAAGTTCCATCCAAGCTCAAAGACTTTTTTAGCTTCTGTTTCATGTCTGATCAACTCCCTGAATCTTATGGCTGTTGAAAAGAAAGGTCTTGGGGGAAACTGTCCACATCCTAGTTGCCTAACTACCATGTTTGGGTAGTAGAATTCATACGTAGATTGCACTAACCTCCCATGATGGAATTCGGCTAGCAAGATGCAGGGTTTGATGAAGGAGTTGAAGACTTCTGTGCACACCTTATAAGAACAGCCAGATTCATAACTGAATTTGCAAGGGAGAGTTAAATCACCATTTTATCTGTAAGGAAGCCAAAGCACATTGTCTAAACCCTTGAAAAACAGCTTGAAGAGATGACCAATGTCCATGTCAATGCTGATGGAAGATGCTGCTTCTCCATAGGTTTGACATCCCTTAACTCTTACCATGCTACCTTCAGCGTAATTGATTGAAGGAAAGCTCAAGTTATGATGGGGCATAGAGATTATCTGATGCATGTACAGTTGCAGCCACATCTGAACAAACCACCAAGGGCCACTTACACAAGAGATCTCCCCAACTTGGTGCATCTAGGCAGTGATCTGATGCATCATGTGATAAACGGATCCTAGAAGATATTTGCCCAAAGAGATCAGAGTGCTTGCAGCTAGATCCTCAGCCATCATCATATAAGTTAAGGTTGGCTCATTGGATTTTCCATAGAAGATGAATCTGCACAGCCACATGTTCATGAAGGCTCTGCATTCCTTGTCAAGAACAACACCAAATGTTTTCATATGAGTCTGAATATATTTAACCCATCCACCTTCAGATTTGACAGCTTTCTGGCTGCTTTTGCTCTTGTACTTGAAGGGATATACTGGTTGTGACATATTTAGGCCAATCATCATGAATACATCGGCCAAAGTGAAAGTAATCATGCCATGGCCGAAAACAAAGGCATTGATAGCATCAGACCAAAAATGAGAAGCTGCTATCAGAAGGGATTCATCTTTGGGCATTTCTGACAAAGACAATTCCAAACAATGGTTGATGTCTTGATCATCCCAGTGGCTGCTGCTCTTATCCAGCATCTTCCTGGTACCAGTTTCGCCATCCAGCGATTGGGGGAAGCGACCAGGTATTGAAGGTGTTTGGCCATTGGTTTGGCGGGGTGACTCCAGACTTGAAGGGGATTCTCGAGGTTTCCTTCTCAATGATCTCAATTGGGTCAGGGTCTCCTATTGGACCAAGAAGGTAGGAATCAGGGTTTGCAGCATAGGGGATCAAAATTTGGTTCTTGTATTCCTTCAAAGAATAATGAAATCAGGAAAACAAATGAATCGGGAAAGAAGCAGGAAAGTCAATCGGGAATTGCCGAATGCGTGGAAGTGAATGAAATTTACCTCTGGAATTTCATCCTGAGTTGTCATTGAAGATTCGAGGTGAATTCGAAAATGTGTTGGGGCTTGGATTTTTTGAGCGGCGGTTGCGGTATTGAACAGTATTGACCTAGGAGAAAGGAAGCTTGTGGTCAATTTTAGAATAAAACGACTTTTATCCCAAAATTGAGGGGGCATGTATTAACACTGGATTTTGGCACGGTTAGGAAGATGACAGGTGGGCCATGTGCGCAGTAAATTTGTAGAGACAGGTGTTCGGAGCATTCGGCAAGTGTCCGTGCGGTCGGCTAATTTCCAAAGATTTGGCAAATGATCGTGCAGTCAGCTATTCTGAGGAAGTGCGGTTTTCCGTTGAAGAAGTGACAAAAGTGGCAAGTAAGAACCGATCGGGCAACGTAGATCGTGACAATTAAGGCAATAAAGACTCCAAAGGAAACTAAAGTCAAAGATGTCGTGTTTTCCTTATATATTTTGTAGCCGTGTCCTTTTAGGACTCATGTCATGACCAGGGCATAATTATAAACCCTTGGCCATTGTAAAAAGGGTTCACAACCAAATCAATACAACCGGCCCCGTGCCAACTTTGAGTCCCGACAACCTTGTTATCATGTCTAGTATCATGCGATGGATTTAGACATTGATGCAAGTAGTCTTGTTTGTTTTCAATGATCGTGCGGAGGATCCTTGCTTGACAATCAAGAATTCTTCGCTTATGTTTCGTTTATGAGTAGATACCATGCGGCAGGCGTTTACTCGATATTCTTAGCAAAAGCAAGATAGTTATCGGCTCTATTAGATTTCGCAAGATCTAATAGATTCATTAAGTTATCATGTGATGCATATTTTAGATATTTTATATATTTGTAACACTCTTTTGCCCAATCTAGATTGATACGGTTCGGCTTTATTCTTTCTTATAGATCTATTTATGCGCTAACAGTTATTGCTTTCATGTTGTCTCTCCAAATAGATCTTACATTTATAATAGCCGAATTAGTCTAATCTAGATTGCTACGTGTTGCGGGTTCGTGCATGTTAACCATGTTTAAAGCTTTGATAAGGTTAGGTATCGTGCGGCAGATTCAAGCTTTAGATTAGTTTGATCATGTTTGCTTACATGTTCCTTCATCATGGATCCCAACTCGGTTGGATTGCTGAGCTTGGTTACGCTATAACTCATAGTTAATTATGATTCGTCCAAACATACTTTTCTCATGCATGCACGTTCAACAATCAACGCTTACATACTTTATGTTTGTTTTAGTTGAATGATCTATAAGAGTTGTTGGCAGACAACTTCAATAGATGTATGTCGTCGTAAGTGGCTTCAGGGTCGTATATATGGAATTGTCCGATCTTACCCGACATGTTCCAGTTTGTATCTAATGATTTTTATCCCTTGTTAGTTTCAGGTCAAACTGACTAGCACGTTTCCGGATTTCGAAACACCCGGGCACCCGATTGAAGCCATCCTTTCCGGTTTGCTGTGTGTGAGGCACAGTGCGCTACATTTTGTGTCAACAAGAACTTGTGAGGGAAGGATGGACTAGATCCTCCAAGAGTAGAGTCACATCTACCTCAGAACCTCCCCCAAAGTTTGGAATCAATCGGAGTTGAAACGAACGAGTTCCGACGTTTGTCGGGTTTCCCGTGCTGTTTTCAGGGGCGTCAGATGCTGGCGTCGGACGCTGGTTTTCAGCGTCAGACGCTGGTCTTCACTCGTAAGAGCGTCTGTCGCCCTTCTCGCAGAGCGTCCATCGCCCACTGTTTTAGCTGTATCTCTCTCGTCTGGACTCCGAATGGAGTTCCGTTTGTTGCGTTGGTTTCGTAATCATACAGGGAACTTGATGAAGCACTTTTGATACTAGTTCTCATAAGTATTTTTGGGTGATCTCTCTTCTATTCTCCATAGGCTTTGAGAGCCTCACTATCCATGTCTCGGTTTGAGTTTTTGGTTTTCGGAGGATCCGCTGTACCTCTTGGTCTTCACCAAAGGTATCCACCCTCTCTAGGGTCATGATGTTGCTGATGGAGTAAGCTTGCTTGCTAGGGTTTTTTTGGGAAGAGTGGCCCGAATATTTCGAGAGAAATTTGAGGCTCCCATTCACCCCCTCTGGTCGCAGTTCTCGGTCCTTCAACGACCATTATGTCTGGTTTGCCACGTCTCTCCCCTATTACTTTATGTTTTCATTTGTTTTACTCATTTTCCATTTTGAATAAAAATAAAATAAAAAATTCCTTCATGAAATTAATCACTTAGTTCATTTCCCTTTTTATTATTGAATAAACAAGAAGATTGCATCCGAATTTAAAATTTTGAAAAGTGACATGATCTATGACATTTAAAGGGCAAAAGCGTCATAAAGACAAATTCTTGCTTTTTTCTTATGCTAGTGGGAAAGTACTTTGATAGGAAGATCATATTGACTAAGTTGTTGATTAATGTGATATAGTATCGACTCATGATTCATACCCTTTTTATTTAAAAGTTCTTGGAGATTATTTTAAAAAAAATTATTGTAAAATCATAATGTCACTACTCCTCTATAGTGAGAAAATTCCTACCAAAAGCCATATATACTTATACATGATCAAAAACCTTCCTCAATTGCTTCTTGTAATTGCTTTGAGTTTAGTCAAAATCTTGTGACCCTTGAGAATTTTGTCATAGTTCAAAGATCAAGATCACGTACACGCCACATATTTTCACTACTTCTACACTGGAAGTACGAAAAAACATGCCTTTCATTTACATGTTCCATGTTCATCCAATAAATACTCTAGAAATAAATGTTATGATCTCTTCCAAAACCCTTCAAAAGAGATATGGCTATCATGAAAAATGATGATGAGCAAAAGCTCTAAAAACATGATGATAGCCATGTCTCAAGTAATCCTAAAGTTTGAGAGATCATATACATAGTTAAAGAGTACATGTTAGTCCACTACCATTTTTCCACACACATGCACATCTTGATCTAGGATTATGACATCTCTCTCCTTGGATCCTTATTTTGACTTTACAATATAAGTGATGCAAGTTTGCTACATTGTTTATCCCTACCTAAGCTCCACATAAGTCTTTTAGAAGTAGGAATATAAAAAGAAGGCAACTTCATGCCTTGGTAAGGATTTATACACCATGAGCGATATAGAGTGCTATATGAGGAGTAAGTTGACTAAGAGCTTTCTTTTGAAAAACTTATGAAAAACTCCAAGTACTAAAATAAGAGTTGGGAAGATGACTTTGCCTTGAGAGCTATTCCATTTCTCAACCTCTCAAGGATATATGTTAGCCAATACCACATATCCCACTTGTATGACAAAATGTCTTAAGTAAATCTTTATGCTTGCTTTATACTTTGAAAAGCATAGTTATGTTAATTTCTATCCTTTACTCGAGGACGAGCAAAGAGGTAAGTATGGGGGATCTTGTTGACGGTAAGAATGACCCTTTTTGTTACTATCAAAATACCATCAACATCCTCATAATCAAAGAAAGACAAGCATAACATGAACACATTTTACTCAATAATTAGTTCCAGATGTCCCTTGAATATCTGAGTGCAGGTAATGAAAAATGGGGCCATTTGAGAGCTAGTGGGCCCACTTAGGGGATCGGCCAACCTCGCTGTGGTGGATCATGGGGGCATGGGAGGCTTAGCGGCCCACTTAGGGGGTCGACCGACCTCCCTGTGGGGCCACTAGCTCAGGCCCCAGACTCCAAGCTAAACACCTTACCAAGTGATCTTGCACCCTTGGACCCACTCTGTGCTACCTCTCAACGGTTCTAGATCAAAGCACGAGGATCCATGTGAAGGGTTATGAGGTTGCTACGCTAGCCGGAAAACAAAATTTTTCTACCCCATAAACCAGGAACTAGAGCTAGTTATAGATCACGGGATTACCACTAGACGCGCAGGTGCAGTGGAAGCGACTTGATGTAGTCATGCGCGTCACAGCACTACCGTGCAATTGCGAGGTCGTCCGTCTCAACTTCTCCTTCTCGCCGTTCGTCCTTGTGCTCCAGATGCAGCACCTCTGAGGAATCCCACACGTGCAGGGAAGAAGTGTCACGCCTCCGGACTGCTAGGTCCGCGAGGAGTACTAGGCGCGAGCGTGGGGAGGGCGACGACGGCTGCCAAAAGGCGTGAAGTAATCTCACCCCGCACCCACTCCTTGCTTATATAGGCGTCCTAACGAGCTCCCACGTTGGAGGCCCATTAGTAACCCTAAACCTAGTCTAATTCGGGTCCAACCCGAATTAGGCTTCCAGCCCCTTAAGCATGCGACCCTATGGGCTCACGCACACATAGACATGGCCTAAGTACTCTTACTCGGCCAATAGTTGACAACGGCCTCTAGCAAGGCATGTCAACTCCTATGCATACGCTACGATCATATCAGACGAACCACCACAATATAATATACATGGAGAGTGGCAAATTCCATCTTGATTAACTATGTCTGTGTTGACGGTCCTTAAGTACCAAAATCAACCGTCAACTAGACAAGGAAAAGGATCTATATGAAACCAATACTTAGAAATATGGTTTATACTGACAGAATTCCACGAGTTTTGGTGAATGTCTATTTCTGCAGGGGGATATCAGGAAATATGAAGGAAAGACCCACATGTCATGATTACATAGAGATAAACATCATTCGTACAAACAAGGATACTCTAAAAGAATCAAGAAGGCGCGGGGAGGAACCAGAGGCTGAGCGGGCCCAGGGGCAGGGCACCCGCCCTACCCCTTGGGGCGGCCGTCCTAGGGCAAGGCCCAATAGCCCCTGCCTTGTGGGAGCACCTCTCCACCGCCTTTGAGGTTGCATCTAAGCCCTCCATTAAGGTCAGTTTGATCCGACAGTCGACGTTCATTTGAGGAGGCTATATAAGGAAGGCCCCTGACCCTGAGGAGAAGAGTCTCTGTGACCTAATTCATTATGCACCATTCATCTCAAGAGGAGAAGCCCTTGATCAAGCCCAGAGCCACCACATCAACTAGATATCTAGTTTAGCATAGCTATATAGGATTAGAACTAGAAGGAGTCAATCTTCGGTTGGTTTCCGGATCTGTCAAGAGGATTATTGGTAATTCTCTCTCTAGTTCTTCCTTGTTCATCATTTGTTCTTCAATATTATGGATATGACTTTGCTCTACTTCATTATATTGTTTATGACTTTACTCTATTCGTTTATGTTCTTAGTTATATTGTTCTTAGTCTATTATGATTATATACTTGGCTTAGTTAGATCTGAATCATATCCATGCTTAGGATCATATAGCGTTTATCCATCAGTACTATGGGTAAATGATAGATATTGTGTAGGCGTGGTGCCTAGACCGTATTTATCTGCGATTGTACCCTACATTCGGATTGTGAGGTAGATCGCGGGAGTGACAGTCCTATTGAGTCCTTTGTAGTCCTCCTCCCGTTTGTAGGGTAGGCAGAGCAGTTCTATTACAGGGACGTGATTGCTATGTTCTTCACTTCCTTAGTGATACTCACTAGACATGAATATCTCTTTTCTTGCCATGATTGCCATGTGTAATTGCACTAATCATAATATGCTAGACTGTATAGTTAAGAATGACTTAGGAAATATCTTTGTAGTTCATCGTAATTCCATGCTAATGACGTTCTAGAATATCTGTTGAGGTGCTTATCATTATCTTATGTGGCTAATATATATGCTGGTCAGTATTTATCTTTTGTCACTATTCATTCATTATCTATATCTTATGTGACACTTATCTTGTACTGAGTGAGATAGATGAAAACTCTCCATTACACATGCAGTGATACTCATTAATAATCTTTATTCATTCCTCATTTATTCCCTTAGTTTCCCTTCCCGATGGTAAAAATATAAATAACGATACCTGGAATACTCCTGGTTAAAATGCTACATCGGTATAATCTGTGCGCTTGCAGAAATATATTTATATTTACTTAGAGCAATTGCATATTTCAATATCACACCTCTACCATGCTGGGAATGACAACCTAGCTTAGGTGTCATAAGAAGTGTCAACAAGCATTTTTGGCGCCGTTACCGGGGAAGGTTGATTAGCTATCAAAAGGAATAAATGAGTTATCACTTGCATCACTAATGTGATTGAGAAAACATCAATTCTCTACTCGTACAACCTTACCCTTGATCTTTCCCTATTTTTCCTATCATCTTTATGCAGGGTAATGTATGAATAGATTTGATCTTCCAAACAATTTTGTTGAAAATCCTGAAGCATTAATCAGAAGGACAAAAGCCAAGCTCAAGAAAGTAACAGAATCATCATCCAGCTTGAAGCTTCACCCAATCAAGAAGATCATCAAAACATCATTTGAGACTTGACACTAGAGTTCGAAGCCACAGCAGACAAGTCAATCCGTGAGTTCTCAGCCCCCGCCACGGACAACATCCGCACTGGACCTGCTGTGAACATTGATTAGTCATTTGAGCTCAAGCCTGCACTCATCAACATGGTGCAAGCAAGCCAGTTATGTAGGAAAGCACATGAAGATGCTAGTGCTCATCTCCAACACTTCCTAGAGATTTGCAGCACATTCACTATCAAGGATATCCCCAGAGACGCCATACTACTTCGCCTTTTCCCATTCTCACTCTTGGGAAGAGCAAAGAAGTGGTTCTACGCAACCAAGGAGAAGAATACCAGTGGGCACTTTGTTCCATCAACTTTCTAGCAAAGTTCTTTCCCATGAGGAAGACAAATGCTCTCCGTGGGAAGATTTCAAGTTTTCAGCAACAACATGACGAGTCCATTCCAGAGGCATGGGAGCGCTTCCAAGATTACATCCTAGAATGTCCCCATCATGGAATGGAGAATTGGTTACTTATGCAGACCTTCTATCATGGGCTCAACAATAGCACACGGGAAACCATGGATGCTGCTACCGGAGGAGCATTCCTATCACTTACAATACCACAAGCCACATCTCTTGTGGAGAAGATGGCATCCAACCAAGGTTGGAGTGAAGAAAGAACACAACCTCGCAAGAAAAGTGGAGGTATGCACCAGCTCAAAGAGGTAGACATGCTGTCAGCAAAGCTAGACCTGCTCATGAAGAGACTCGATCAGAAAGCTAGAGAGAAGAAAGAAGTTATGAACATCTACGACTCTCACATGACCTGTGAGGAGTGTGGAGACACTGGACACTTAGGCACTCATTGTCTAGAATTGCAAGAGGACATGAACTACATCAATAACAACAACAAAGGCCTAACTACTCAGGTAATTATCAAGGTAATAATTCTTTCAATAATCCTAGTTTTCCACCTTTGAGAGAGTTAGTTGCCAATCAAGGAAAGTTAATGGATAATATGTCTAAGGAATTAGCATCCAATGATAAAATACTAGAAACATAAATAATAGAATGGATAATTTTTCTGTTGCCATCAAGAATCAAATTAGCTTTAATAAAATGATTGAATCTCAGCTAACCCAAATAGCTGTTGTTGTTCCTATCACTAACCGCGGTATTCCATCACAACCGGAAGGATTAGAATCTGCAAATCTTGTAGATATATTTGATGCAGGTGCTTATTGGAACAACCCCACCGAAGATTGGTGTGGCGACTCTATGCCAACCAAGAAGGGAGATCCAGGACGACCAATCATCCCAATATCCATTGGAGTCACCGACTTTCCTGAAGCACTTTGCGACTTCGGCGCAAGCGACAATATCATGCCCAGGGTAATCTAGGAGAAATACTTTAATTATCCTTTATCAGAGACAACCCTGTGTTTGCAGCTTGCAGATCGGACACTATGCTACCCAAGAGGAATATTGAAAGATATATGTGTCCGAATTGGTACCTCATATGTTCTAGCAGACTTCATGGTGATAGAAACCGGAGTTGATGAGAAGTCACCCATCATCCTTGGGAGGCCAATCTTGAACACTGTCGGAGCTGTCATCTATGCTAGCACCGCCAAGATCAGTTTCATCATCAAAGGGAAGAGGGAGACATTTACCTTCAAGAACAAAACCTTACAAGCTCCTGAACAACCTCAAGATGAGCCAAAGAAGAGGACCAATGGGAGGAACAAGCAGAACGAGCAAAACAAGCAGAAGAAGAAGAAGAACAATAAGAAGCAAGTACGCACAGAATCAGCGAAGATGGTCACGACACTCCACAATAATCAAGATGACCAAATCAGATCCCCTCATTTGATCAAGAAGGACGACCCAGGTGTCCCAGCCATTGAATGTACAATCAACAGATGCTCCTTCTAGAAGGCAATCTGCGACACCGGATCGGGCGTCAACATTATGGCCAAGTTGACCTATGAGTTCTTGTACGACACAATGCCTCTACATCAACCATACACCCAACTCCAGATGGCAGATCAGACATGCCGCGTCGTTGAAGGCATAGCAAAAGATGTCCCCATCCAGATTGATGACCACTTCACCCCTACAGACTTCCTAGTCGTTGATATGGGAGAAGATGATTATGATCCACCTATCATCCTTGGAAGGCCATTCCTAAGCACCACCAAAGCTATCATCTATATCGGGATAGGAGAAGTGCACCTACACTTCCCCTCTGAAAAGGTATGTTGTTACTTTAATGCTAACTACATTATTGAAGAATCTAAGCAGAATAGAATGAGAAGAAGACGTCGCTACTGCAACCAGAAGAAGCAGAACACCAAGGATGGATGGGCCGACTATAAAGGAGAAGTATCAAGATATGAAGAGAGATACCCCGAAGAAGAAATATATGCAACTCCACTCTCGAGGCCAAGCACACCACCAACACTAAGGTTGGGAAAGGAAAGATCATTCTACAACTACCCCAGGCACGAGAGCGACGAATCTTGGGAGGAAGGAGCGGTATGTCCCTCCCTTTATAATGAATATCCAGAAGAAAGAGTTTGTCCTAGGAAGGCCACAACGCCAACACAAGTGTGGAGACAAAAAGAAATCATACCAGAAAAACAAGTACAGCCGGAGGCGCCAGCTACGCCTTCCGACGAGCCCCAGGACAACTAAGGACGTGAGGAGTCCTGTTCGAAGGACTTAAACCACCGAACACCAAGCCAAGAGGTAACACTTGGTAGTTATCTTTTCCCTTAATTATTTACTTTCAAATTTAGTCAATCATGTTTACTCTATTCTAAAAAGAAATAAAAATGTTTAAAACTGTTAAGCCCCATGTGAATAGACACGTGGCATAAAACCCATAAGTATACTCACTGTGGTGGCATAAAAAAATAATAAATAAATATGTTTTGTCTTATAAAATAAAAATACAAAAAATATGGAGTTTATGATCCTGCTAAATAATGACATCCATTAGAGGAAACTCGACATGATCAAAGCTAGAGATTTATGATTAACACTTAATCAGTTCCACGAGCTTTGTTGTCTATTTGAGTTTTAATAGAATTCAAGGATCAATGGAGGACAGTAACCAGAGGACACCTCTACTACCTGTCAGCCACATCAAATGAGATTACACCAAAATCAAGCTTGGGGGAGAGCACCCCCACGTACAACTACATCAGAAGAAATTACGTCAAAATCCAGCTTGGGGGAGAGCACCCCCATACTCAACTAAGTATTTCTACCTATCAGTTTTTATACCTATACTTTGATAAAAATAAAAAGATACATAATCATAAAAACCCAATAAATATTTTCCCGTTTATATATATATGTGTGTTTTTGATTAGTTAAGAGTTTGCTAATAAATAATAGGAGAGAATAAAATTAAATAGCTATGCTAAAATGAATCCCACTGATAAACTCTTAACATGGAAATGATGAATAGTTGCTCTGTCATAATACCTTTCAAGTACCTAGTTTTCAAATTTGCTCTCTCTCAAGTTTAGGCATAATTGTTATGATTCGAAATTTGCTTTGAGCCTAAAACTTGTGGGAGGAAGTACCTGATCTAAAGTCTAAGTCATTGACGGATATGATATGGAAAGGTTTGAGTTGCTATTTATCTGTTCCTAGAGATGCTAGAATTCTGGAGAATTTTATCTTTTGAAAACTTTAAAAATTCTACATGATGAGTTCCTGTATGACGAGAGTTTAAATTCCTACCACAACCATATATACATGCCTACTAGATTAGGAAAACCACATGTTTACATACTGCTTATGAGCATTGAGTGTGGTCAAGCTGTGCGACCCTCGGGAACTAGTCATGCGGTCTGAATCAAGATTCACAGACACCCACATATGCTACTTCTATCCTCAGAAGTATGCATCCACATATATACACCCACACATGCTGCTTCTACCTCAGAAGTATGTATTCACATACACTCCATCCACATATGCAGAAGTACGTATTCACATACACTCCATCCACATACGCTGCTTCTATCCTAGAAGAACGCGTCCACATATATCCACTCATTCCCATCTCTAGATCCACCAACCAGAAATATTCTACTCCTAATCCGGGAGAGAATAGAAACACATAAATATTCTCCTGTTCCTGTTTTGTCCCTGTGAAAGCGTTCGCTTTATAGCTCTACAAGGGTTAGTGCTCTAAAAAAAGAGAGAGATACGAGGAAATAAAAAGGGCAAAATGTCCGCCAACCTTGAAAAATAAAATAGTGAGACGAGAGGTAAAAATGGACAAGTGTCCGACAGTAGAATTAGGGGTACAAGATACCCATCAATATATATATATATATATATATATATATATATATCGAGCATCTCATTCCCTTCGAAAGGTTTCAAATACAAGAAAGATATATCCATCAAGAGGGAGCAAAAGTAGAATAAGACTTTCACCTCTACCATCATCACCATTACCATTACCCTCATCACCATCATCTTTACCATTATCATCACACACCATTCATTTGCCACACATGCACATCTTGATTTGACTTATTGATCGATTCCTTTGGATCTGCGGTTTGACTATGCAACATATGTCTTGTAAGTCTGTATACGATATCTCCCACCTATAAGCTCCAGATATTAGCCTATTAGAAGTAGGCTGAGAGAGAGAAGGCAACACCACAATGCCTTATACCACAAATACCACATATTTGAGAGAAAGGCATACACCATCGATGCCTTGGTAAGGATCCATAAATACCACAAAGGAGCGACTGAGAGAGTCATACAAGGAATCTCTGAGTTTTATTTTGAAAACCAACAAAAACTCCGGAGCTATAGTTGATCAGAGAGCAGGTACATGGTGCTTGACTGGACCATTCTGTCTTTCAAATACCCAAGACACAGGTGACGGTTACAAGCCCCATGGTGGAAGGTAAAATGAGTAAGTTTTTTATCTTAACAGTTGATCTAACCCAAGACGAGATCTTATTTGAAAGCATGTGTACCTGTAAGGCGTGAAAGCATTGCAGCAACTCTTGATCCATCATTGAGTCCATCTTTACTCAGGGATGAGCAAAAGGTGAGCTTGGGGGAGCTTGTTGACGTTCCTTAAGTACCAAAATCAACCGTCAACTAGACAAGGAAAAGGATCTATATGAAACCAATACTTAGAAATATGGTTTATACTGACAGAATTCCACGAGTTTTGGTGAATGTCTATTTCTGCAGGGGGGTATCAGGAAATATGGAGGAAAGGCCCACATGTCATGATTACATAGAGATAAACATCATTCGTACAAACAAGGATACTCTAGAAGAGTCAAGAAGGCGCGGGGAGGAACCAGAGGCCGAGCGGGCCTAGGGGCAGGGCGCCCGCCCTACCCCTTGGGGCGGCCGTCCTAGGGCAAGGCCCAATAGCCTCTGCCTTGTGGGAGCACCTCTCCACCACCTTTGAGGTTTCATATAAGCCCTCCATTAAGGTCGGTTTGATCCGACGGTCGACGTTCATTTGAGGAGGCTATATAAGGAAGGCCCCTTGACCGTGAGGAGAAGAGTCTTTGTGACCTAATTCATTATGCATCATCCATCTCAAGAGGAGAAGCCCCTGATCAAGCCCCAGAGCCACCACATCAACTAGATATCTAGTTTAGCATAGATATATAGGATTAGAACTAGAAGGAGTCAATCTTCGGTTGGTTTCCGGATCTGTCAAGAGGATTATTGGTAATTCTCTCTCTAGTTCTTCCTTGTTCATCATTTGTTCTTCAATATTATGGATATGACTTTGCTCTACTTCATTATATTGTTTATGACTTTACTCTATTCGTTTATGTTCTTAGTTATATTGTTCTTAGTCTATTATGATTATATACTTGGCTTAGTTAGATCTGAATCATATCCATGCTTAGGATCGTGTTGACACAAAAAGCGTCGGATCTGCGAACACCTCTGGCTTATACTCGAACTCGATTTCCAAGGTGTGCCAGTCGATTTGACTAGTTAATTGACAAGGACGATAACTAGAACAACGATGAACGAGACGACGGCGATGCGCCCGGACGTCAAGGCTCAGATTGCTCAAAAAGCGGAACTCACGAGGTAGACGGAGATCTTGTAGATGCAGCCCGTCGAGATCGTAAGAACTCGTAGGTAAACTAGAACTAATGCAAGTAAAAGTAGATAAAAGTAATAGATTTGTATTTGATTGATTGCCTCTTTTTCTGCACCACCCCTGGGTACATATTTATACTCCGGTAAAAGGAGTTATACATGGACACGACTCATAACTAAACAAAACTCCTATTTTTAAGGAAATAAAACGACTCGTGCAAGAGTCAGACTCAAACTAAAAAACAAATACTGGTATATAATCACTAGTTTCCATATCTGTTTTCGTTACGATGGCACCTTCCATTGGCGGATTTCCTTCAATCTGCAACCTTCCTTTAACGCCATCGGCAACCTCCGCTGTCATCAGTCATACCATTCTGCATTCACCAGCATGCTTCCCCATCGTCAACATCTTCATTGGCAACTGTCCAATCGGCACACAACTTTCTCCTCTTTCTCCCTTGACGCTTCTTCAATCAACCGACAACATCTTGATGCCGATGAGGAACAATGATTACCCCCTTGCTGATCAATGCACTTGGTTTATTACTGACCTGTACAAAAATGGTGTCAACACATGCCCCCAATTTCGGAGTATAAAATATCTTATGCACCGAAATTTGCTCTATTGTAATTTTTCCCTCCAAAATAGCCATGTCGTCATTTCGATTTATCCTCTTGGGCGCCAACATCCTTCATCACTGAGTCATACAAATCCTGGTGGCAAGAGTGGAAGGATCAACTATTCGTTGCATCATCACACTACTATCAACACCTGATTAACGCCGATCACATTATACCTGATGATGCGGTAAGTTTATTTCCAATACTACTTTTCGTTAACTTTTCAAATGCATCGGCAATTAACTCTTTGTCAACAGGTTAACGATCCGATCCCCAAGAAGAGCAAGAGTGGCAAACATTTTAACCTACGACCGATGAACCCTACATCGATAATCGGCAGCAAGGCTCCTTCATTGGCCGCTCTCATGCATCACAAGGTAGTTCCTAAGGTCACCATCAGGTCTAAACCATTGCCAACTGATGAGGCTACCACTGCTGCTGCTGCCTTGGCGCAAGCTTTCATGGTAACAAATCTTCATTTATCTATGCCGATTATAACAATATCTTAAATCGACAATTTTTATTCAATCTATACCAAATTTTCCTCTGCAGCAGACAAGCTCGTCAGCGGCCGTTCCGAACGTGCAAATTTCTACGGCTCAATCTGCCGATGCCCCCCAAGTGCAACAGCCAAAACCCTGAGGCTCATCAAGTGCCGCTCCCAAACCGAAACGCCCAAAGCCATTAGCTCCAAGCACATCACCAGCTGCATCTCCCAAGATCCTACCGATATACCAACACCGGAGCCAGCATCGACACCTATCTCTGACCAATCAACAGCCGAAACCCCTAACCAAGAAACAACACCATCGTCGCAGGGGTTGGTCGCAACACCAGAAACAACACCGGCATCGGCATCAGTACCAGCACCAACTATCCCTTCCGCCAAGGTAAGTCCATCGGCAACATTTGTCGATCGAGACACAGTTACGCCGACTACTTTGCCAAGTCCAAGGTGGGAGACCGCTCTCAAACAGGTAAATCAAACATTTATTATAAACTTGCAAGACACAAGCTTGCAGCCAACGACTCTTAATCCTTCCTTTTCAGGCTCAAGATTCTCCCAATAGTTTATTCTCCTTCGCCATCAACCTGCCAGATGAAGACGAAGAAGACGAAAGCTCCGCTCCAGTCTCAAATATCATATCGGCAGAAGTAAAGTCCAAACTCGAAGCCATACTACTCTTATTGCAGAAAAACACCTCCCAACTAGTTCAAGACTCCAATGCAGTAAGAATAGCTTTCAAAGATATTCAGAGCCAACTGCCTGCCGATATCCAGGAAGCGCTTTTCCAAGCGGCGTACCTTGAGAGTCGACAACTCCAATATCAAAAAGCTTCACGTCGCATTGCCAATAGAACCACCCAAACAAAACTTGAAGAAGAAATGCTTAAATTTAAGGGAATCGCCGAAGAAAAGCACAAAGACATTGGCGATTTGGCAGCTTCTGGTATTGAGCTTGAACAAGAAATCGTTCGTCTATCGGCACGAAAAGAGGAGCTGCTAGCAGAGCTAAAGAAAGTTGACAAAGCTTTAAGTACAACCAATCAAAAGAAGGTTCAACTCCCTGCCGCCACCAAAGCCATACAACAAGAGAGAGATGCCGACGCTCGTGAAGCTCTTCTGCTGAAGAGGAAGATCAAGCTAGTTGAGGGCTCTGCCGATGAGGACGCCAAGGAGATAGAGGAAGCAGATCAAATTCTCCTTCGTGCGATTTCATCTATTCAATCTCTGTTGTAATTTGTTGTTTGCGAACCTGATGACCGATTCCTCCTGTAATATAACGTCAACACCCTTTTTACCGATGTTTTGCATAATGACTCTATCATCGGTATTTATATCCGTATTACTCTATGCATCTATCCAGATACTAGGATAATATTTCTTTAAATATTTGCCATTGATTGCTCTGGAAAATGCAACTCCTTCGAGGGTTTCCAAAATATAAGCGTTGCCAGGAACAAATTGATTTATCCGAAAAGGACCTTCCCAATTAGGAGACCACTTTCCAAACTTTGAACTCTTAGTTCCAATCGGTAAAATCAATTTCCACACCAAATCACCATCGGCAAATTCTTTTACCTTCACCTTCTTGTTATACCATCTGGCAACCCTTTTCTTGTTTTCCTCGATACTGATTAGAGCTCTTAATCGATGACCCGCTAGATCTTCTAACTCATTGCGAAGATGATTCAGTTTTGCAATCCACACATGCTTCTATGGAGTGGTTTTGGGTGGCTCTTCAAACACACCATCTCTCACAGGAAACTCAGAGGGGTTGGTAGGCTTAGGTGGAGTTATCTTGGTAAGCTTAGGAGTTGTGGTGGGTTTCTCATTCTTGCTCAAACTATTGGACTCACCGATCTTACCAAACATGCTATCGTCCTTCCCACCTATAGCAAAGCCTACTCCCGTGCTGCCAGCCCTTTTTGCATTGGCTAAGCATCATCCCCAACTGCGGCTCTCGGCAAGACACCCAGCTCAAGATGGACCGAAGGTATGTGTTTTCTTTCTCGGTTCGCATCTTATCGTGTCTGTACGACACGATCTCAAGATCCAAAGCCTCAAAGCGTTCCGACTCTCTAGTGCTATCTAAGCTGACCTTATCAAGCAAAGCAATCCTAGCATCTCTTTGTGCCAGCTCAGAACGCAAGCCTAGGCAAGACTTGCACACACCAAGTAAGCTAGGCCTAGCCTTCAGCTCACTGACCTCCTCAAGTAGAGTGCCATACTTTTCCTAGAGAGTGACAAGACTAGACATGTGGATGGCACAAGCATCACATTCTACCTCCTCGGTAACCACCACTGACGCCTTAGCAAACTCTAGCTCATGCAGCATGCTAAGATACTTAGCCTTGAAATCGTTCCTCTCGCACGCAGCACACTTGAGCAAAGCATCCTGACTCATCAAGGTGTCGTTCAAAGACTCAATCTCGAGAGAGAGGGATGCGATGGTGGGTGGTACCTCAGGTGTGTCAGAGTCGTAGTCATAGTCGGGGCCATCCTTGCGCTTCCCGACTTTGCCTTCTTCAATCGCCATGGTGCAAAATCCACTGTGCTTGGCATCGGCGTAGAAGCATAGGCCGTTGAGCTTGTCCTCAACCTTCCCTTGGACTCATCATCGCTCGAAGAAGCACCTTCGTCGAAGGAGGCATCGATGTCACTGAGGGAGGCGAGGAAGGCTCGGTGCTTGGCCTTCACCTTGTCGATCACCTTCTTGGAGGACCTTCGGTGGTATCCACCCTTGGGCTTGTGCTTGTCCTCGAAGTGGTGCTCGCGCTTGTCCTTGCGCTTGGTGAAGTCGCCCACAACTTTCTTGGGGTAGTTTGTGATGAAGTGATCCTCATCACCGCAACGGTAGCACCCCTTGGCTGAGCCGCCACGCCGACGGTTCAAACCGTTGTTGTGAAACTGTGAGAACTTGGTGATGACCAAAGCCAGCTCATCATCTCCAAGAGCCTCCACTTGCTCCTCTGTCACAGAAATCAAAGACAAAGCAAACAAGGAGTGTGAAGGATCAGAGGAGGAAGAAGACGTACTACCGGGCCAGAAACCAACGCCATAGATGGTTTCGACGGGTTTTCAAGCTTGGCCCGGGTCTGGTAGTCAATCTTCGAGGACTTGAGCTTGCTGAACAGCTCGTCCACGGTTAGGGCATCATAGCCCGGTGACTCCTGAATGGCAGCCACCTTCATCTCCCACACCTTCCGATCAAGAGCATGCAAAAGCTTGATAGCCATCTCATGATCATCATAAGGCAAATTGGCTCGATTGGCACGCATCCTATTGACGATAGATTGGAAGTGAGTGAACATCCCGTCAACAGATTCGCCGGCCCACTGAGCAAAGTTCTCATACTCTCTATGGTATGTGTCAAAGAGTCTGGACTTGATCTAAGGGTTGCCCTCATGATATCTCAAGAGTGTTTGCCAGATCTCCCATGCCGTAGTGAGACTCGAAACCCGCTCAAACTCAGAAAGAGACAGACAAGAGAAGAGAATGCTACGGGCTCTTGCATTAGATGCATGTTGCATAACTTGGGCATCGGTGATCCAAGCCTCAAGAACCACGTAGTTCTCATTCCCACAAATCTCCCAAAACTTTGTGTCAAGCCCTTGGAGGTAAGCCGACATGCGCACCTTCCAATAGGCAAAGATGGTTCCATCGAAGTAGGGAGGTTTACCAACACCTCGCTCCATGTCGCCTTCATGGATCAAGAACCGTGTAAGGTGGATTGATCCTTAACCAGCTCTGATACCAATTGAAGGACCGAGAATGGCGACCAGAGGGGGGGGGGTGAATGGAAGCCTCAAATTTCTCTCGAAATATTCAGATGAAAACGGAGAAATGAAAGCTCACCGACAGTGGAGGAAAACTCACCGGAAACCCCCAAGATAGAGTTCTCAACCCCTATGAGAAAGAGGCAAAAACCCTAAGCAAAACAGCCCAAAAGTCAGCGACGGACGCTGGGCAATAGGGCGACAAACGCTAGGCCTCGGACGCTGAGAGATCGTCCGTCGGCCTTCCAGAAAGCCTTGCAGAGGAGAAGCAGAAAGCAGGGTGTCGGACGCTTGGGTGAGCGTCCATTGGCGCCGGACGCTACGCAATGGATGCTTAGGCGAGCGTCCATTGGTCTTCCAGAGAGCCTAACAAAAGCCGAAGAACAGCGGAGGCGACGGACGGTCGGCGACGGACGCTGTGAAGATCGTCCGTCGGCCTACTCGAGAGCAAAACAAAACTGCACAACGCACATGACGCGACGGACGCTGGGCGACGGACTCTGGAGAGCGTCCAACGCCAAAACCGAAGGACGCCAATAAGCGAGGCGACGGACAGTGACATCAGCACGTACCAGCGTCCGACGCGAAACCCTTGGAGCATCCGACGCCCCCGACAAACGCGCAGTAACCGCGAAAATCGTTTTTCTCTCCACCAAATCTTCCCAAATCTTGACCAAATGTTCTCCACTAGCAACCCAACTTGGTAGGCATGATTCTAGTGCTATGGAGGAGCTATCCCGAAGAAATCATCGCTCAATTTGGTGAAAATTAAAGGAAAACAAGGATTTTGGGGAAAAGGGGCAAGAACGAAGAACACCGCCAAGAAATCGCCCGATCTACGCACTCGTGAGATTTGAGGGAAATTCCTTTGGTGCAAAGATGCTCCTCATGAACACAAACAACTTGGTTCAAATGGATTTGCAAGAGCTACTCCCTACAAAGAGAAATCATCTCAGGAAAAGAGGGAGAAAAAGCAAAACGCGAAGAACACAAGCACAATGGGGAACACGATCACAAAAGCGAAGCCACCATGGCTTACGGAGGTTATGACCTCTGATTCCTCGCAACAATCACAAGTTCTTACACCGGTGACTCGGTGGATCTCAAGCAAGAAGAAGCTAGGGAAGAGAAAACCTAGGAATAGGTGGGAGAAAGAGTAATGCAAGAGATGAGGATGAGGATACCCCTTCATCCTCTATTTAACAGGGCTTTGGCTATTGCCCAAAGACCCCCTCTAGATACATGAGTGAACTACCTAGCCTAAGCATTGCAGTCCAAGCTTCGGAAAATATCTTCCTCGATTTGAATGGACGACCCCGCTTCCTGCCGGGAGTTGCCGTCGCCTCGACGCAACCTCCAGGATTCCGCCACATGCCATCCCCGCTTCCTCGGAAGCTCCGCCTAGGTTTTGAGGCCCAAACAGAGGAAACCGACGCGGATGGTTTTGAGGCCCAAACCACCAAACCACTCGACGCGAGCCACCTTGTCTTCACCCAGTTGGACTCCGAGTCCATTGAGCCTCCGCTCGACTCGCGTGTCCACCATCTTGAGTTGGTCAACTCGGTCTACCTCCATGTCTTTTCGCACTCGCCGGTGCCAAGTACTAGCCACCACAGTTAGTCCGTCGGCGCCCATGTTCCCTCAGTCCGAGCCCCGCTTCCGCCCTTCACCGCTCTCAGTCCATCGGCACGGCAAGCCTCTACTCGACCTTCTCCACGCCATTGACCACTGTCACTAGGCATAGCACTTGCACACCACAAGCCGATAGACAAGCACACATTTCTGCTTTCGTAGAGGTTAGGGTAAGCCACTCAAACTGAAACACTCACGTGTTGGACGATCACTCATCATCAAAGCTGAACATACATGGGTACTTATTCACCATGTGTTCACATTTACCACTTTCTTCATGATGGATACCAAGGGCTCGTACAGCTTACTCCTCGGGAGGGATTGGATTCATGCCAACTATTGTATTCCGTCCACCATGCATCAGAGTCTCGTTCAGTGGGTCGGAGATATCGTGGAGGTAGTACCGGCCGACTCATCTGCCAACATCGCCTACGTAGGACAAGATGGATGAAGCTTCGAGGACATGAAATTCTTTTCTAGGAAGGTGCACAACATGGATATCTTTAGGATGAACGGAGATGGTCGACAGCCGGTTCATGTGATCGGCTCAGAGAGCGTGAATTGATGACACAACCAGCATGGTGACGAAGAACCGATGTACTATCCATCGCCTTTAGCAGAAAAATTGCCTACGGACGGTTGGCAATAGCCGATGTGACACACATCACTTTTAGAGCAAAAAATAATAAAAGAAAAAGATGTGCATACACAATACTGGGATACTTGCATATATCAGATGGCCGAACAATACAAGAGAGGCCAGCATGGCTGAAAGTTTTGCCGGCTAAGTAGTTCAGGACCAAATCTACCTACGGAGGGACCGCGTCCTAATCTAGAGAAAGACGAGCCAGCAGCCCATCTGCAGGTACCAATCTGGCGACCGCATTCCCCATCGACTCAAGGCCATCCAAGGCATTAGGGAAGATATCCCTGGTACAAGCATTGACGAAGCCGGGGGTGATCACGTCGTAGAATTCTACGCTAGCAACCTCCGCAGCAGCCAAGGTGAAAGAGGCTACATGAGAGACGAACTGGAAAATCAACTCTCGTATGCGCGTCGGCATGTCATCCAGGCGCTCCTCCGGCGTGGACCCCCAGGCATGAAGCAGATCCGCCACCATGGCAATAGCAGATGCGAGCTCTGCCAAAAACAAGAAGATTCAGATAGCAGAGGAAGGGAGTATGGAGTGGCAGCAAAATAGCCGAGTCAGATGAGAGTTTGTAATCGCCTAAAACAGTCAGATCTGAACCGGGGAGCATACCGTCGGCCTTGACCAAAGAATGTCCAAGAAGCATCTTGGCATGGTGAAGAGAAGCCTGCGTTGTCGCCAGTTTGTTCTCCAGATGAGCGCATTCCAGGCGCTCCTCCAAGAAAATGTCCAAATTATAAGAGATCAAGTACCAAAGTAGCCGATTCAACTGTCACTTTAAAACACTTGAGCCCATATAATCCCAGTAGTTTGGAAATCTCGAAGGATTTCTAACAATCGTATCTCCAACCAAGATCGCGCAAACTCAGGTATGCACATTCGACGAACCAACGATTAAAACGAAATAGTTGAAGTACGAAATAAAGTTATTACAACACCTTGTTCCAAATAAAATAGTACTCACGCCACAACACACGTGGCCAAATGAAACATTGTTTTGAAACTCGAACCCAAAGTTTTACTCCACACTAATACCATAATAGAGAGGGGTGCCCACGAGATCACGTCCAACAACAGCAAAAGATGAGCCCGTAGAAGACCTTGCCCAGAGCCTACTCCTCTTCTCCTTCGACAGGATAGAGACAATTCTTACAATAGCCAAAGTATACTTGGCCATCTGCAACAAACGGGATAAACCCTGAGTACGGGAATGTACTCAGCTAGACCTACCCATCTAACCGAAAATAAAGACTCCAAGGATATGCATGGCTATTTATGTGGATCGGGATAAACTTTGCTTTTGTGGAAACACGAACAATATGAAATACTTTTAAATACTAGAGGAGCCATTTTCCATCCTATTATTTATCTCTAGGTTTTGCACCTGTACTAGAGCACTCACTTGATCTAATCAAACAATATATTAAAACCATATCCAATTCCTTTATCAATATTTTAGTAGAACCATTACGATGTCACATGGAGTTGTACCGTGGTGAAGCTCAGCATAATCCCCCACTATCCGGTGGGAGGCGGCGACTCGAATCGATATACAACTAGCTGGCAACATTACCTTTAACACACGCCCACACTTTCCCCGTTGGGTCCATGCATTGGGTCACCGCTCAACACTATCCAGGTAGTAACGCCGCGAACTCGAATTGGTCCACCCAATTGTAGAAATCAGTTGGCCACCACGGGGCAAGTCATATCGACAAACTAGAGGGTGCGGCAGCAGACGGAGAACGGCCTAGACAGTGAGGCTCGGCTTCGGGGTCGATACTCGCAACGGCCCCTATTTGAAAGGGCGCATTCAAAGATGTAAGAGGGCCACCATCGTATACAAACCTATACGATCCAACGAACGGACTACCCCCAAGTCTAAACCACTTGGTGCATCTTCCTTCCAGTTGACCGCATTTCATTACTACCATTGGTTCTTTCCCACGATAGCAAAATATAGCCAACCGTGATTGGTATTACCCCCATGGGATAATACTTATAACTATAAATATAAAGTAACCATTTCTTCTAAGCAGGCTAAGCGGTTGCTTTTACTTTTATTTATCGGGTTAACAAGGTAGGTAAATGAAATATCAAGGGAGGTAATGAAACAATTGGGATTCAATCAACTCCTATCACCTAATCCATCATAGTATAAAATACTCAAGTAGATTAATTGTAAATACTGGGAGGCTTAAGGATGCTCCGGGGCTTGCCTTGAGTAAAGGTAGAGGGCTGATGGTTAGGGCACTTGGGGAGGTTAGTGTCGAGCTCGTGGTACTCCTCATTCTCCTGCACCTCCTGGGCTCCTTCCTCTTGAAGTGGCACCTGGGGTCCTCTATTAATCCTGAATGTTTGCAATGCATACAAGTAACTTGATGGTGCATGGATGATGCTTGAACAAGAATTGAACACTCGAAGGTTGCTTTTAGAATTAACCTAAGTATTCATTCTAGTTCCACTTTACACAACAAGCCTATTAAAAACTGCTCAGAAAAATCTAACAAAATTACAGGGAACAGAGCAAGGCTACTGGACACTACTGCGGATTTGCTACCAACTGGCAGATACAAAAAGATGAATTTAATTGCAGAAAAAAGTACTTAGAACTAGACCTACTGGCTAACAGGGAGAAACATGCTATATCTTATTTTTAACAGGTTCTTTACTTAGAAACATATTTATCAAGAAAGTTCCATGATCAACACTATTAGATTATTTTCTATATGGATTTCCAAAGAAAACCCTAGAAAAGAACACTTGAACTACAAGTGTCTTTTCTACCATATAACATACCACATATTATATTTTTCCTAGACAGATCATGGTACACAGAGACTACACAAAACGTTTCATGATTTATCTATCCATAGATTTACCACAAGAATTAATCTAAGAAAGCTGCAGAAACACATTTTAATAGGTGATAATTAATTTCTACACACAAGCATGGCATCTTATATTTTTCTTAGATTCTACACAGGATAACAGAGCTAGCATAGAAAACCTCACATCTTTATTTGATCACTTAAAGCAGGAACACATTTAAATTTGATAAATGCAGAAAAGAACTATTTAAACATTAGTACTGAAGACATTCTCCAAAAATTACTTTTACATTTTTAACAGAAAGATCTTCATTTATAGAATCTAACACAATTTATTTCATCATTTTAGGATTTACCAGACTCCAGATATAAAATAAACAAGCATAGATATAATTACTGGAAATGAATAAAAGGAAAAGCATTTCCGGATTGGGCCCAAGAAGAACAGTACTGGGCTCGGGCCAGTGCACACAGGCGCGCGTGGGGCGACTAACAGGCGGGGCCCGTGGTCAACTCGGGTCCACCTGTCGGCGAGTAGTGAGCAGAGCTCCGGCGCTGACCGACGCTTTCTCGTCGGCGGTGAGAGTGGATGCACTGGACTCGTGGTGATGTCGGACATCGATTGGCGGGGTTGGTAGAGCCAGCGCGATCCTGTAGCGAGCCGGCAGCGTGCGGTGGCGGCGCAACGCGACGGTAGGAGGCGGCGGGGCCGTTACCGGCGGTGCTAAGCATGGCTAGCGGTTGCGTGAGCACTACGGTGACGCGGTGAGTGCAGCGCATGTGTTGGTTGAGCCGGAGGAGCTCCAAAGAGGTCCGGCCACGTGCGAGCTCCGTAGCGGCAGCAATGGCGCACGACGCTCGGTGCGGTGGTGTTCTAGGGTGAAAAGTGCTAGAGGAAGGGTGTTCTCACCTCTACTACCTCTGGTGAAGCTTCCACGGAGATGGAGGCGACAGAGGTGGTCGGGAGAGAGGTGAACGCAGCTTGGTCGCTGCGGTGGCGACTGCGAGACGAGCAACGGTGGCGGCGTTCCGGCAATGGTGGAGCTCGGCTGTGTTGACACAAAAAGCGTCAGGATCTGCGAACACCTCGGGCTTATACCCAAATTCGATATCCATAGGTATGCCAGTCGATTTGACCAGTTAATCGACAAGTACGATAACTAGAACAAAATCCAAACAAGACAACGGCGATACGCCCGGATGTCAAGACTCAGAATTGATTAGGATAACTAGAGCAGAGCTGAACGAGACAACAGCGATGTGCCCGGATGTCAAAGCTCAGATTACTCCCACGCGGAACTTTCAAGGGTTGACGCAGATCAAGGAGATGTAGCCCGTCGAAGCTTGAAGAACTCATAGATAAACTAATGCACTAAAAGTAGATTGCTGGAAAAGTAGATAAAAAGTAATTGATTTGTTTGATGTATTGATCGTGTTTTTCTCACGACCCCTAGGTACATATTTATACTCCAGCAATAGGAGTTGTAAACAGACACGACTCGTACCTTTCCAAAACAATCTCCTATTTTAAAGGAAATAATTGACTCGCGCAGGAGTCGGATCCAAATAACAATACTATTTTTCTAAATAGACACCTCTATTTTTAAGGAAACAAACGACTCGTGCAAGAGTCGGACTCAAACTTCTATAACAATACTGGTATGAGATCACTAGTTCCCTTATGTCTTCTCTTTGATGAAACTTTCCATCGGCAGACTCTTTAATCCGCAACTTCCTTCTATTGCCATCGGCAATCTCCTGCTAACGTCAATCGCCACGTTCTTCTGTGCCCATTGGCATCGTCACCTTGTAACCATCGGCATCATCTCCTTATCGGTAATACCTTCCAATTGGCAACCTTTCAACTTCACTGGAAACTTGTCTTCACCAATTAACTCCTATCGGCAAGAATTGTCCAGCTTTCATCGGCAATAGACTTATCCCTTTCGCAGCATTCATTCTCATCGGTAAATTTAACCGATAACTTTCCGATGCCGATAGAAAACGGCTACTGATCAACGCAAGTCTTAGCTCATTTAACACATGCCGAAAAACGGTGTCAACACATGCCCCCCAATTTCGGAGTGTAGAATATTTTACGCGCTGAAAGTTTCTCTACTGTAGCTGTTCCCTCCAAGATAACTGCACAACCTCCTCGATTATCTCGCGCAAAACTACAATTTATCAATAAAATCCCACGACTATAGCGCAAACAGTTGCTAGCCTAATCATATCTCCTTGATTGTTGCGCACATCTACTGCGCACCCCTCCATATTCCTGTTCAGTGCGAATAAAAACCCCAAAAATACCCCTGACCAGGTTTATAAAAGTTACCACCATCTAATATGTTTTTTTACCCTGCGCCCACTTTCACTTTCATCCGTCTTCATCTTCAACCTCGGCGGCGGCTCCGAAGAACAGCCCGTGAGCTCAAGCAACAGTAATTTCTTCAAGCAGAGTACGAATCGCAAGGATTTTCCCAGCTCCAATGGCGATCCATTTCGACGTCCCCAAAGTAAATCTACTTCCTCCTCACTTCACCTTCTGCAAGTTCCTTTTCCGTATCAATTTTGTAATCTTTTTTTTCCTTTTCTTTCTTTGATTTTTTCCGAAACCTAGGAACTGTACAACAAACTAGTAATCCCCATTGAGCAATCCAATTTCAACTGCCTAGGCCCAATAGGAAACCCCGATCCAACCAATCTGATCAAGGCAGAGACCAACCGTATCCCTTTTAGATCTGAATGCTTTAACCTAGGGTTAGGGAAAGATGCTTTCCGTTCATGGCCCAAACCAACTAAGGGGTGGAAGAACTGGTATCTCAGAATAATCAGAACACAGCAAGCATACTGGTCAGAGCGCAATTTAGATCAGTGCATTAGGCTCTCCATTGCCGATATAGCAAAGAATGAGAATATGATAATGGCAACTTCTTACTTCTGGTCCGATACAATGAATGCCTTCTTATTCAGACACAGCTCAGCTACTCCCACCCTTGCCGATGTGCATATGCTTACCGGCCTCGATGTCTCTTCTGCCGATCACCCCACCCTTTTTGGTAGGAAAGCCGAGTATAAAGTAAATACACGCAATATCGGCGGTTGGACTGGGTACATCCGAGAGAACCAGAAGACTAGATCGGTAGGTCAGAGAGAGCATGCCATCTTTTTAAAAATGTGGTTAGAAAAGTTTATCTTTTGCGGCAGAATAGTTGGACCTACCACCATGTATCTCCCCACAACAGAACTTCTTGCCGATGGAACAAGACTCCCTCTCGGCCGATACCTACTTGGATCGGTATATCACCTCCTGCATCAAGTATCTAAAAAGTTATTGCTAGGTGAGCCCATCGGCAACCTCGGGGGTCCTTGGTGGTTTATAAACATGTGGTTAAATGCACACATGTACAAGGCCCTCCAATTTGACTTGTTCAATCCGCAATTCCCAAGGGATATATCAGAGGATTATGTATTTGATGATGATGAATCGGCAACTCGTCCCCCACTCAATTTCGGGGAGGCTATCATAGTGCTACCAGGAACCGATGCCAATGCAGACCAATTCAGCAGGTTCTTTCAAAAGCTTTACAACGGAATCCCTGCTACAGAATGGCTTTGGTGGCCTTATATCGATGATAACAACCAATTCCCCTTGCTATTCAACCTTACCGATTGGAACGTACCTCAGAATGCAATAATCATGAAGGCCAGTATTATTCCCCGAGCTATTCCAGTCAACATTTTTGGAACTGGGAAGAATGCTCCTCCATCTTATGAGTTCTATTACCCATTGGTAGCAGCAAGACAACTGGCATTCGGCCAATTACCGATCAAACTCTGCTACGCCAAGGTGATAAAACCAAGACAAATTATCTCCAGTGCTATGGATTGGAACAAGGTTGTCAATCTCCTTCCCGATGCCGATACATCAAACATCGACCTATCCTCCTGGGCACCAACATCTTTCATCACGGAGGAATACAATTTTTGGTGGCAAGAATGGAGAAGCCAATTGTTCGCCAAGTCATCGCACTACTATCGGCATTTGATCAACGCCGATCATATCATCCCCGATGATGCAGTAAGTTTATTCGAATACATTTCTTATTATTCACTTCTACCATCGGCATCTGACCCTCTTTTACTTAATAGGTTGATGATCCAATCCCCCAAATGAGCAAGAGTGGCAAGCCCTTCCATCTTCGAATGATGAACCCTATATCAATTATCGGTAATAAAGCTCCTACATTGACTGCCTTCACACCTCAAAGGGTACCTAAGGTCACCCTCAAGCCCAAGCCGATGCCTGCAAAGACCATTGCTACTCCATCGGCTACTGTTGCCATCTTGGCGCGGGCTTTTGTAGTAAGTCTTTATACCGATTACAAATTGTCATCGGCAACATTTACTTTATTCAACTTACACAAAATATCTTTTGTAGGCAACAAGGTCATCGGAAGCTGCTCCGAACGTACAAACCTCTCCAACTCATGTTGCTGATGCCCCCAAGCTTCGCAACCAAAAAGGGCTGGTTCACCAACTGCCGCTCCAATGAAGAAACGCTTGAGGCGAGCCACTCCAGCTGCATCACCAACTCCCGTCGATGCACCAACAGTAGAGAAATCATCGGCGTCTGTTCCTGATCAGCCAATGGACGAAATCCTTGACCAGGAAACAATACCACCGCCGCAGGAACCAGCTGCAACATCGGTATCAGCACCAGCACCTACACCAGATAACATCCCCGACCAGAGGATGGCATCACCGCCATAAGAGTCAGCCACTACAGCAGAGACAACACCAGCAACAGCACCAACAGCACCGACCGCTCCTCCTACAGAAGCGTGTTCATCGGCAACCATTGCCGATCTTCAAGACGATACCATACCAGCAGCCTTCCCAAGTCCTAGGCAAGAAATCCGCTTCAAGATGGTAAACCGACTATCTAAAAACTTGCAGTATAAACTTATAATCGGCAACCTCTAACTTTCTCCTTTTCAGGCCCAAGACTCCCCTGACAGCTTGTTCTCCATCACCGTCAACCTCCCTAACGAAGACGAAGACAAAGAAAGCTCTGCTCCAGCGAATAGCTTGTTCTCCTTCGCCGTCAACCTTTCCGATGAAGACGAAGACGAAGAAAGCTCCGCTCCAGCTTTATCGGCAAATGTCAAACTCAAGCTTGAAACATTGCTATCCTTACTGCAACAAGACACATCCCATCTCGTCCAAGACTCCACTGTAGTAAAGATAGCTTTTAAAGACACCCAAGGCCACCTATCTGCCGATACAGAAGAAACACTCTTCCAGGCAGCATTTCTTAAGAGCAAGCAACTCCAATATCAAAGACTCTCTCATCGCATGGCCGATAGGACTGCTCAATCAAAGCTTGAAGAAGAAATGCTTAAGTTCAAACAAGTTGCCGATGAGAAGCACAAGGGCATCAGCCAAGTAGAAGCTTCCAGTGTCGATCTTGAGCAAGAGATCGTTCACTTATCGGCAAGGAGGGAAGAGTTGCTAACTGAACTAAAAAGGGTTGATGAAGCTCTGAACGTAGCCAGCCAAAAGAAAACTCAAATGCGCGACGTCATTAAGTCCCTGCGACAAGAAAGAGATGCAAACGCCCAACAAGCTATCCTGCTGAAGAGGAAAATCAAGCCAGTCGAAGGGTCTGTCGATGATGATGCCAGGGAAATGGAATAAATAGAGCAAATTCGCCTGCGTGCGATATCAGCTATTCAATCCTTGTTTTAATTTGCTACAATTCATCATATTGGCAAATGTAACACTTGATTTTGCTTTGTAATATAATGTCAGTACGCTTTTACCGATGTTTTATATAGCACTCTCTTCCATCGGTATTCCAACAGGCATTCTATGCATCTACCCAAATACTAGGGTAATATTTCTTCAAGTATTTACCGTTGATTGCTCTGGAGAACGCAACTCCCTCGAGAGTTTCCAAAATATAGGCATTGCCAGGAATAGACTGATTTATCCGAAACGGACCCTCCCAATTAGGTGACCACTTTCCAAACTTAGAACTCTTAGTCCCAATCGGTAAAATCAATTTCCACACCAAATCACCATCGACAAATTCTTTCACCTTTACCTTTTTGTCATACCATCTAGCAACCCTTTTCTTATTTTCCTCAATGCTGATCAGAGCCCTCAACCGATGACTTGCTAAGTCTTCTAACCCATCCTTCATAATAATATCATACTCATCGGCTGTCAATTGATCTTGAGAAAACAATCGTCTAGAACCAGTTTTAATTTCCCAAGGCAGGACAGCATCGTGTCCATAGACCAACTGATACGGCAAAACTTTGCTTGCACCATGACATGTCATCCGATACGACCATAGGGCTTTATTTAACACTACATGCCACCTTCTAGGGTTTTCTTCAATCTTGCGTTTAATAAGTTTAATAACTCCTTTATTAGTTCCCTCAGCCTGACCATTAGCTTGGGCATAATAAGGAGAAGAACTCAATACCTTGAACCCCATACCAGCAGCAAACTTATCAAACTCTCCCGATGTGAACATAGTTCCTTGATCGGTGGTAATAGTTTGAGGAATACCGAATCAGTAAACAATATGCTCTTTTACAAAATCTATCATGTTTGCCGATGTCACATTTTTCAACGGAATGGCTTCAACCCACTTCATGAAATAATCAGTAGCAACAAGTATAAACTTATGCCCTTTGCTCGACGGCGGATAAATCTGACCGATGAGATCAATAGCCCAACCCCTAAACGGCCAAGGCTTGATTATGGGATTCATCACCGACGCAGGCGTTCTCTGGACATTACCAAACTTCTGACAATCTTGGCATCCTTTAAAATAGCTGAAGCAATCTTCAAGAATTATCGGCCAATAATATCCATTCCGCCTAATCATCCACTTCATCTTGAATGCCGATTGATGTGCTCCACACACACCCTCATGGATCTCACCCATCAACTCTCTTGACTCCTCTTTACAAAGGCATCTGAGCAAAACTCCATCAATCGTCCGATAATACAATTCATCATCAAGGAGTACATACTTGGTAGCCTGAAACCTTAGACGCCTTGCAACCTTCTTAGACGGATCTCTTAAGTAACCGGCGATTTCTTTTCTCCAGTCATCGGCAGCCATCACTGATGTCATGATCTCTTGAATCGGCTGATATCCTGAAGCATTCTGTGCTAACCGATTGGCCTCTTCGTTATGCAACCTAGGAATATGCTCAAGGCGGTATTCTTTGAATTCTTTTAATAACTGTAAACATCTCTCGTGGTGTGCAATCAACACTTCACTTCGGTATTCATATGCCCCAGTCAATTGATTGATCACCAATATAGAGTCACCAAAGATTTCAACAGCATCGGCACGCACCTCCCTAAGTAATTCCAACCCTTTTATTAAAACCTGATATTAAGCCTGATTGTTTGTTGATGTAGCAACAATCGGCAATGAAATTTCATACCTCCGCCCCCAGGGTGAAATCAAGAGAACACCGATACCTGCTCCTTCTTTGCACGTAGACCCATCAAAAATCAAAGTCCAAGGAGCAATTTCTACAGAGCTTACCACATTGCAATGTTGAGTAACAAAATCGGCCATCACCTGACCCTTAACAGCCTTAGCCGATTCATACTTCAGATCAAACTCTGAAAGTGCTAGAATCCATTTGCCAATTCTCTCACTTAATATCGGCATCGACAACATATACTTAACCACATCATCTTTGCAGATAACAGTGCATTCAGCCGACAATAAATAATGTCTTAATTTCACGCAAGAGAAATATAAGCATAAACATAATCTTTCTATGGCCGAATATCTTGTTTCAGCATCTACCAACCTTCTGCTCAAATAATAAATCACACGCTCTTTCCCTTCAAATTCTTGAATTAAGGCCGACCCGATAACACTGTCATCGGCAGACAAATGCAACCTGAAAGGTTTCTCGTGCTGAGGTGGAACCAAGACTGGAGGGTTCACCAAATACCTCTTGATCTCCTCCAAGGCTAACTGTTGTTCCTCTTTCCATATAAACTCCTGATCGGCTTTCAGCTTTAACAATGGACTAAAAGATTTAATCTTACCAGATAAGTTGGATATAAATCTTCTAATGAAGTTAATCTTGCCGATCAAAGATTGCAGCTTAGTCTTGTTTGTAGGAGCAACTACTTTATTAATCGCATCAATAGATTTTCTGCCGATCTCGACGCCTTTCTGATGCACCATAAAACCCAGAAACTGACCTGCCGATACACCAAATGCACACTTGTTAGGATTCATCTTCAACCCATGTTCTCTTATGCATTCCAGAATTTTTCACAAATCGGCAAGATGCTTCTCAAAATTTCCAGATTTGACTACCACATCATCAATATAGATTTCAACTATCGTACCGTTGTACTTATGAAAGATAAAATTCATTGCTCTCTGATAAGTAGCGCCGGCATTCTTCAAGCCAAAAGTCATTACAACCCACTCAAATAAACCAACATGACCTGGGCATCTAAAAGCAGTCTTGGATATATCTTCTTCAGCCATGAATATCTGATTATATCCAGCGTTACCATCCATGAAGCTAATGATTTGATGTCCAGCAGTAGCATCAACCAACAGATCCGCAACAGGCATCGGATAACCATCCATCGGCGTAGCTTTATTGAGATTCCTGAAATCAATGCAAACACGTAATTTTCCATTTTTCTTATACACAGGAACCACATTAGAAATCCATTCGGCATATCGGCATTGCCGAATAAATCTAGCTTCAATTAACTTTGTAATCTCAGCCTTAATGTCGGGTAGAATAGTGGGATTGCATCGGCGCGCAGATTGCCGATGTGGTTGGAAACCCGACTTAATAGGTAATTGATGTTCAACTATTGATCGGTCTAAACCAGACATTTCTGTATAATCTCAAGCAAAACAATCTTTATATTCCTTTAACAAATCAGTCAACTGTTGTTTACATTGGGAATCTAACTTAGCACTAATGAAAGTTGGTCTAGGTTTGCTGCCATCGCCGATATCTATTTCTAGTAAATCATCAGCGGATGTGAATCCATGTGCTAGTTTTCTATCATCAATGAACCGATCCATTAAAACTCTTCTTCAGGACCGACTGCTTGGATCGGTGTAATGCGGTAATCGGCAACTTTGAGGAATTCTGTATCCCAAGCTTCACCTGATATGCATCTGGTTTGCTCATAAGTTTCCGATTCTGCCGATGCAATAATCGATGGGGTCTCACTCCGGACGACTTCAATTTTGTCTCCGACCCACTGCACAAGGCTTTGGTGCATTGGAGAAGGAATGCAGCAATTAGCATGGATCCAACCCCTTCCTAGGAGCAAGTTGTAGGCACCCTTACCACTGATTACAAAAAATGTCGTCGGCAAAGTTTTACTGCCGATGGTTAATTCAACACATACGGCTCCCATAGCTAGCGACACATTGCCTTCAAAATCTTTAAGCTTCATGTCCGTCTTGACTAAGTCTTGGTCGCCTTTCCCAAGTTTCCTGAACATGACATATGGCATTATATTGATTGATACTCCGCCATCTACCAGCATCTTTGTTACGGGCTGCCCATCTACCTCGCCTTTAACGAACAGAGCTCTTAGGTGCTGCCTTTCACCATTGGCAGGCTTCTCAAAGATAGCTTCCATCGGATCCAACACCAATTGCGCCATTTCAGCAACCTCTTCTTCGTCGCTGACAGGTGCCATGAACTCCATCGGCAACACGACAACCATATTGATTTATGCCGATGGATCCCTATCCTTACACTTTGGCCTCCACTGCTTTTCCCTTGAAGGATTTTCATTGTCATACAAGTCATTTCGGCGTTCACGTTGAATTCTTCTTTTCTGAGTCTTCGTTAGACCCCTCAGACACCATTGAGGAAGCTTAGTTTTCCAAACGGGCTGGTGTTGCCTCCTATTGCTTGTGTCGGCATTATCCCTTATGTTCGGATCTCTGGAGAATATTTCTTCATCAGGCACTCTTGCATTGGCCATCTCCTCAAACTCTTCTTGATCAACACGCCTGCCGAGCCTATTATGCGCGCTGAGCCTGCCCCCCAGTCGGTCATGTGCCGATTTCTTTTCCCTGAGCGGCCTAGCATACCTGGATGTCCGATCGTCAAAGCGAGGCTTCTTTTCCGACCGATTGGTAGAGTAGTATCCATTGCATTCAGGACAATTATCGGCAGTAGGTAGCTTGATGCCTTCTTCCCAGCAATGAATGAAGAAGGGACACTTCCAGTGGTCCTTATGCCGAAGCTACTCTTGGTACTTTTCCTCCTCCTGCCGATAATCCTGTCACGGCCACCTATGCGTGATCATGATGCCATGAGACCTCCCGGCGCCACTGGTATCATTGGCGACTTCCTTGCCCTTTCTTTCATCGCAATTTTTTTCACATCATGTTCAGTTACTTGATGATCAGGATCTACCGATGCATTCTTCTTGGCAGCTTCCGATGTCAGCACTTTGGTCTTTCCACTAGTCTCCACCATATTATTTTGAAACGGATGCTGATCAATCTTCATCGGTTTTTGGGCTTTAGAATTTTCAAACTTAATTCGTCCAGATTCAATTTCTGACTGCAACTGCTGCCTAAATACTTTGCAGTCATTGGTACTGTGCGAAGTTGCATTGTGCCACATGTAATACCTGATCCTTTTGAATTCTTCGGCCGATGGGATTACTTGGTTAGGCGCCAACTTGATCCGCCCTTCTTGAAGTAACAAATCAAACATCCTATCGGCCTTGGTGATATCGAAGGTGAACCTTTCAGCTTCCCTCTGGCCAAACGGACAAGACACATATTTCTTATCCTTCACCCATTCGGCCGCGCTGATGTTTAGCTCCTCATCGGAATCCTCTTCTTGCTCGATGAAGGTCACCTTCTTATTCCAAGTCTTTCTAGGCTCAAAAGTATTGACGTCTTGATCGGCAATTCTCTGCACAAGGTGGCTTAGACTTTCAAACTCTTGAGACGCATACTTATCTTTGATGTGCGACAACAATCCTTAGAAGGCCAAATCTGCCAATTGCCGATCATCAAGCACCAAATTGTAGCACTTATTTTTCATATCTCGCAGCCTCTGGACAAAGCTCTCCACCGATTCGTCATTACGCTGCCTCAACTTGACCAAATCGGTAAGCTTCTTTTCATGTACGCCCGCGAAGAAATACTTGTGAAACTGTTTTTCTAGATCGGCCCAAGTAATCACGGAGTTCGGAGATAATGAAATAAACCATGTGAATGCCGATCCAGACAACGACGACGAGAACAATCTTACCCTCAGTTCTTCTCTGCTGGCAGCTTCTCCACACTGGATAATGAAGCGGTTAATATGCTCCATTATTGACGTGTCATCTTGGCTAGAGAATTTGGTAAAATCAGGCACCTTGTACCGATTCGGGAGAGGAATTAAGTCATATGACGGAGGATATGGCGTCCGATAAGAGTATGTATTAACCTTTGGCTTAATGCCGAATTGTTCTTTCATCACTTCGGCAATCTTATCGATCCAATATGCATCCTGATCTTGCCGACTCAGTGGCTGATTGTTGACTGGTGGAGCCGACTGATGCGCCCCTTCAGATCTTGGTAGAAAATGATTCAGAGTAATTGGCATAGGCGCAGCACCAGTCATCTGGACATTATGCATCGTTGACTTACCAATGGATAATTCTGCACATTCATTGGATTATGTTGTGGCATCATGTTCATCGGTTGCTGTAACGATGCTCCACTCTGAATTTTTGCTGGACTTCCATACTGGTACAATAGTACGCTAGGCTATTGAACTGGCGACTGACTAGTCCATCCAGGATTATAAATCATCGGCATATGACTTACCGATGGCTGATGGCTAACTGGCGTCTGCTGCTCCTGCCCCTTGGAGTAATCAACGAATTGGTTACCTTGATGTGTTAGTACTCCGGCTTGAGGATTCATCAGCATGGGTTGACTTCCAGTTGCTATGTTTTGTTGCATCGGCACAGAATTTGCCGATGGTGGCATCAGAAGCACTTTAGGAATCATCACCTGGGAATCATCTGATGGCATTTGGACAGTTGGAGAAGACGTAGAGTAATGCATCATAGGGACCATCGGTTGTGATTGCATTGCCGATGCCATGGAGCCCTTCCAAGCTGAACTATCTCCCTGCACCAGATTGGAACTAGCAGATGGATTTGAAGGCATACCGTATCCCCACCAGTTGGCAGGAGCTGGATGATTTTGGATAGCCGGTCCCGACGTTGTCAACACCACCGGATCTACACTAAGCCTGGTGACGCTTTCAGGACTTGGTCTTGATGGTCTAGCCACATCCGCAGACGGATCCACAAGAGTGGAAGACGCCATTGGGGTTGCTGATGGGTTTATAGATGCTGATCCGAGTTGATGATACGCTGGACCAACATACTGAGGTGCTTGCCCTTCTTTGAAAGATTGCATAACCGTATTGTACACAGTATTTGACAGCACACTGGAGTGGCTAATTAATGCTTGATTTAAGGCAGAATTAACCATCTCTTGCAACTTACCAGGATTGGCATCAAACGTGACCTGCCGTGAAAACGGCGGATCTTGCTTCTGGATGGCTTCGCCGCTCCTGCTTAGGTTGAAGGACTTTAAATACAATTGTTTGTACTCCTCCATAGCCCGCTCCATAGCTATCTTTTGATCATCTTTCAGATCGGCCTTGGAGACTTCAATGACGTTCCTCTGATTGACGTAGTATGATCACCCATGATAGATGTATAATGGTCCCACCGGGTGTGCCAAAAGAGGTGTTGACACAAAAAGCGTCAGGATCTGCGAACACCTCGGGCTTATACCCAAATTCGATATCCAAAGGTGTGCCAGTCGATTTGACCAGTTAATCGATAAGGACGATAACTAGAACAAAATCCAAACAAGACAACGGCGATACGCCCGGATGTCAAGACTCGGAATTGATTAGGATAACTAGAGCAGAGCTGAACGAGACAACAGCGATGCGCCCGGATGTCAAAGCTCAGATTACTCCCACGCGGAACTTTCAAGGGTTGACGGAGATCAAGGAGATGCAGCCCGTCGAAGCTTGAAGAACTCGTAGATAAACTAATGCAGTAAAAGTAGATTGCTGAAAAAGTAGATAAAAAGTAATTGATTTGTTTGATGTATTGATCGTGTTTTTCTCGCGACCCCTAGGTACATATTTATACTCCAACAATAGGAGTTGTAAACAGACACGACTCGTACCTTTCCAAAACAATCTCCTATTTTAAAGGAAATAATTGACTCGCGCAGGAGTCGGATCCAAATAACAATACTATTTTTCTAAACAGACACCTCTATTTTTAAGGAAACAAACGACTCGTGCAAGAGTCAGACTCAAATTTCTATAACAATACTGGTATGAGATCACTACTTCCCTTATGTCTTCTCTTCGATGAAACTTTCCATCGGCAGACTCTTTAATCCGCAACTTCCTTCTTTTGCCATCGGCAATCTCCTACTGACGTCAACCGCCACGTTCTTTTGTGCCCATCGGCATCGTCACCTTGTACCCATCGGCATCATCTCCTTATCGGTAATACCTTCCAATCGGCAACCTTTCAACTTCACTGGTAACTTGTCTTCACCAATTAACTCCTATCGGCAAGAATTGTCCAGCTTTCATCGGCAACAGACTTATCCCTTTCGCAGCATTCATTCTCATCGGTAAATTTGACCGATAACTTTCCGATGTCGATAGAAAACGGCTACCGATCAACGCAAGTCTTAGCTCATTTAACAGATGCCGAAAAACGGTGTCAACAGGCTGGCCAGACTAAGGCGAGCAGGGCATGTGTGAGGCGAGCTAGTGTGCGAGGTGGATCAAGCAGAGAAGCTCAGATGGTGGCGAATTTGAAATGGGGCGTTGTGGTGCTCTCGGTGCTTGGCGCGGAGAGAGCAGAGGCAGAGCGAGCGAGAGAGTGAATGCGGATGGGTGCTAGTGTGTGCGAGAGGGGGAGGGGGTGTAGGCCCTCCCTTCTGCGTGGTCATGCCCGACCGACGCGGCCGGTGGGGGCCGGAACGCGACGGTGCGGTGGTGGCAGTGGCGTGGCGTGTCTGCGGCGCGCGATGTAGCAGTGACAGCAGCTGAGCGCGGAGCGTTCTTGGCCCTAGCGCCATTAGCACGGATTTGGCATTGATCGCGAGCGAGACGGAGCTAGGAGCTGGTGCTGCGGTGGTGTAATGACGACCCGACGGCGAGGCGACGGCACGGCGCAGCGCTGCGTGTCTGCGCGGGCAGAGGCGGCGAGTGGGCGAGCTGCTTGGTCGGCACAGGGTGGCAGTGCGTGGCGCAAGGCGAGTGGCGCAGAGCGTTTGTCGGCCTCGGCGGGCAGGCATCGCCGGCCACGTGGCAGTAACGCCGACGTACGACGCGGCCAACGGCCGGGCACGGGTGCTCGCGCGTGAGCTGCGCGTGCGGAGAACGTGCGCCGTGCATGCGTGGGCGCGGGCGTGCTGGCGAGCGCGAGCAGGCCAGTGCGCTAGGCCGAGCAGGCCGAATGGGTTGTTGTGGCCCATTCGGACTCCTTTTCCTCTTTTTCATTTTTCTTTTATTTAATTCAAACTGAAATTGATTTCAATCTGTTTTAAAACTCAAAACTAGGTTTTGAAATATAAATCAAGGTTGCTCAGAATAATATTCTCTACATTTTTCATGTAGGTCATATTTTCTGAAAACCACTATTTTCAAAGGTTATAGATTAAAAACTACTTAAGACTTTTTACAAAAGAATTTCTTTTATTCTTAAAATTAAACTAAGCTTACTTTAGGCAAGGTGATAAGTAAGAAAAGAAATATACTCTTTAATCTAGGTGTAACAAACTTAGCTAGACATGTTAATCAAGATTTAGAACACAAAACTCCTATCCAATTCTAGTGTGAAAGATATAAATAAACACACATGAAATGATGGCATAAGTAAACATGAATGCAATGAAATGCTTATGCTAAGGCTAATGATGATACTGATGCAAGCTTGACACAGTGTGTCACAGAAAAGGCGCTCAAAGTCGGTACCCCTCAAGCCGCCCCCAATCGCCGGTGAATTGACACTCGACTCAGCCGCTCTGAAGGGACTGGAATAAGAATTGGTTAGGGTTTTCTTCTCGGAGAAAACCAAGAGACCGTGTGGTTGTTTACCTCGGATAACGACGCTGCGGCGACTGGGCAACACTGTCGGCGGAGCTGAGCGTTGGGGAACGACCAAAACCCGCCATGGATTGGAAGTGCTACTGTAGACAAAGGGGCAGTTGGTGGAGCGACAAAAGATACACTGACTATCATCTCGAAGGAACATCAACATTGTGTATTGATGGCGAGTTGGTGGACTAAAATAAAGTTCGCCATAGTGTGAATCGGCTAAAGGCGGCCGACGGGATTCATACGCAGACAACTAGATAAATTAGTCGATTGCCGAGAAAAACAGTGTGACCAGCTAGTGCATGATGGGTCAGTAATTGCTCGAAGTTGATACGGTCGCGACACACGACGTCGCATGTTCAAGGCCAGTTTAACAGCCTCCAAAGCACCTGAACGGGATTAGTCCACTCCAGTCGATGCTCAGTGATCGTCCTCCATGACTGGCACCTGGCAATATCTGATCGGGGATTTTGCTTCGATGGTAAGTGTCACCTTCAATGGGTGCGCAGTCTGTAGGTCCTGATACGATATTCTCCTTTCAAGCGAGGACATCAACGGTTTTGAGCTGTAGCAACCACTGATCCTACAGTCCTCAATCAGGTACGATTAATGACATCAGAAAGGGTTTTTAGTCAATTTTCCATGTTTTTCTCCTAGCACATCAGGAGGGCGGGGGTCGCCCTTCATTTGGGTAAGCCGACTTAAGTCTCAAGACTTGCCAAGCTAGATCAAGCTTGGGAGAAAGTCAATAGGATTACTCCTGATGCATACAGGGAGTCATTACTGATGGACTGTGCAGTGGGTTGGTGGATCTCGTGTTGCACCGGATCAAGTGAAACAACTTTTGGGGCAGTAACAACTGATTGGTTTTTTGAGGGGAGTATCCTGAAAATTGCAAAATTGGTAGAATAATCCTACTAAAGGATTATCGGCTAAATACTACAGAGTACCTCAGCGAAATGTTGGACACGGTGATGGGGCCAGAGTGAAGGCGTCAAGGGATATCAAGGGAAAAGCGCCGCAGAGTAATTTTTTCATGAATGATATCCAGCGAAGTCGTCTTGTCATAAATTCAGATCCATGATAGAGCTGAGATAATACAGAGAGCCGAGCCATGAGAGGATGGATAGCAGGTTGGTAAGCATCCGAACTCGGCTGGAAGGGGACAATCGCATTTCAGGAATGAAATAAATTTCATCCTAAAACTAGGGGGCCTGTGTTAACACCATATTTTGGTACGATCAGATAGATACGAATGAGGATCGAGGACGGAAGATGTGTTGCACGCAGGTGGACCCGGAAGACTGGTTAAGGTAACCGACTCAGAGGAGATAACGCATATCGCTGTTGAAATACGTTTGGTGCGCTACACCGATGATTGAGGCGCAAGACATCTGGGTTTCCTTATTTTGGCCAGCGGCTCGCTTTGCGCTAGAGTTATGCTATGTGGTCTATAAATAGCAAAGGTTAGGTAACGAGCAGGACATCCAATCAATCAAATACACAATTTGGTCCTTAGTTTCCGGCCTTCGGCCACCCCTAGGAGTAGGAGTAGAGTAGATTTCGGTGAACCTTCGACAGATTGGGCTGCATCGACAAGATCGACCTCCGGTTTTGCTTGTAAGTCTAGCCTTGGTTCATGTCTCGTTTGTACGTCTGTATTCTGTAACTCGTGCAAGCTCGGTATGAGCTAGTTATCGGTTTGAATCTATTGTTCATGGGGCTGCATTGCTTCAATCTCACATGAATCGTGGCTTCAGGCTAGTTATCGACTCTGTTTGATTGGCAATCTAGTAGATTCATTAAGTTATCGATATTGTCTGTTATACTTTGTTTAACCTATTGTTACAATATCTTGCCCAATCTCATCTAATGGATCGACCTACGCTTTACTTTCAATATAGATCTATTGCCTCCGATACATCTACTGTTACACTTAGAGAGGCGATAGATCTAAGATCATATCGGCTAATCCATTAGTTGTGGTTGTTACGTGTTGCGGGTTTGAGACATGTATTCGGTCATTAGATTGATTTGAGTGTGTTTGGATCTGGCTCAACATATACGATACGGCTGCATCTTACGAACCCCAATGCCGTATGTGTTGAGTCATGTTTGCTCAGGCTGAGATCTGTGCGGTGTCGAATACATGGATCCTGTTCAATCTTCACGGACCCCAGTCGGCTAGTAAAGCTGATCTGGTTACGCTTCGATCATAATGTGTGTACTTTATTGTTCCGATCTATTAGATCTATTAAGTATACTGGACATGGCTTGATTCGTTTACTTTTATGGCTGCATGGAAACACCCCAATGCTAGTAGATTGGTTAGGTTATCGGGTTAATTGTCATCATGGCTGCATGGGAACACACCTCTGTTGATGGTTAATCTTTATACGGTATACTCAGTAGATCTGGTAGTTCGATGACGATAATGTTGCATGCATCGCATCTTTATTTTATTCTCATCGTATGATCGGCTAATCATGCACCTTATGCTTAATATCCTATGATAGTCGTTTGTATACCATTACCATGCTTTACACTGTTCGGAGATGACTCTTTAGTCAATCTCCTATATTCATCGGCTATATGAGAGCCACACACTCATGGAACTATCTGCCAACAACCGGTAGGTTCCATAATTTGATGTTTCATCTCCTTGTCAATTGTAGGTAAAATTGACTGGCACGCCTGGAACTAATCATCAAAGTGGCTCAAGCCACTTAAGGGGGCCAAGAGATCAAGCTCTGTTGTTGCATGGTCTCCGCAGGCCCTACGCAGTGCTGATGCCAGAAGCCCCATTTTTAGCGTCAACAGCGGTATTGAGGATTGTTAAGCATGATGAAGCGATCAACCTGAGGGCTTGTCACTATGCTAGAGATTGTTGGATCATGTTCTTAGGATTCCCTTTAGACTACCAGCAAGACAAGTTCATTGAGGCGGCGGTAGCCCCTTTTGGTAGGAAGTTGTTTTCGCAACAAAGTAGGAACAAAAGTGTGACTCTAGTCCGGTGCTTGCTCTTGGATCCAACTAGAGTGCCCCGTAGCATTGTGCTATCCCAGGGCTTTGCTATTGGGGCAATTACTGCTCCTGGTCCATCCCTACCTTCATCCTTGGTGGCGAATTTGGCTAGGAACCAGGTGATGAAGACCCCATTCCACCTAATGGCAACCCACATTTGGTTCATGGTGCCCTACTGGTTGGCAACCCCAATAACTTTCAGAATTTATTCCATGATCACGTTGGGGCTAGTGCACAGGGGCTAGGGGATGTGGGCATAAATGAACTGATCATGCAAGAGATTAATGCAGAGGTCAATGCTTCTCAAGAGCAAGTTCAGAATGAGGCCCATAATGCTGACATTAGTGACTTGATCCCTTAGCACCCGAATTCTCTTATGCTTTAGGAAATTGATGTAAGCAGCAAGCGTGGTCGAGCATCGAAGAAGAAAGTCAAGATCCCTCCAGGTGGAACCAAAAGAGTGAGGGCAACTCCAGGGAGTGAGACAGCTCCTGGTGTTGCAACAAGGTCTAGGAAAAAGTACATAGCCACCCACCCAGCTAGGGATGAAGAACAGTTGAATCTGGCAGCAGATAACAATGAGCAGTTCAATATGCAACCAGCAAACAATGCCAAAGCCTCTATGGCACAAGACCAAGCCCAAGAAGAACATCCCCAAAGTCCTTATCTGGACTTTTCTGTTTTTGATGAACCAATCAATGGAAATGAAGCTGAGGACAGTGAAGAGTTGGAGTTAGTTCCTAAAGGCAAGTAATATTTCCTGAATCCTACTTGATAATGTTAATGTCATCTGGGACTATAGCTTTTGTTGGACAACATGGTAATGTGTAGGCTTTTCTTGTAGGTTGACAATGCCCTCCAAGAAAACCAAGACTGCCAACAAAGGGCACCCTACTGGACAATTTGACCAAAGGTATGGGTAGAAGGCTCCCAATTCAAATTGCTCCAGGGCAGAAAAGGCCTGAGAAGCTGTTAACACCATATTTTGGCGTGATCAGATAGATGTGAGTAGGGATCAAGGATGGAAAATGTGTTGCACGCAGGTGGACCCGGGAGGCTGGTCAAGAAAACCGACTCAAAGGAGATGATGCATATCGGCTGTTGAGATACGTTCGGTGTGCTACACCGATGATTGAGGCCCAAGATATCCGGGTTTCCTTATTTCGGCCAGCATCCGGCTTTGCGTTAGGGTTATGCTATGTGGTCTATAAATAGCAAAGGTTAGGTAAGGAGGAGGACATCCAATCAATCAAACATACAACATAGTCCTTAGTTTCCGGCCTTCGGCCACCCCTAGGACTAGGAGTAGAGTAGATTTCGGTGAACCTTCGACGGATTGGGCTGCATCGACTAGATCGACCTCCGGTTTTGCCTGTAAGTCTAGCCTTGGTTCATGTCTCATTTGTACGACATTGTGTAACTCGTGCAAGCTCGGTATGAGCTAGTTATCAGTTTGAATCTATTGTTCATGGGGCTACTTTGCTTCAATCTCACATGAATTGTGGCTTCAAGCTAGTTATCGGCTCTATTAGATTGGCGATCTAATAGATTCATCAAGTTATCAATATTGTCTGTTATGCTTTGTTTAATCTATTGCTACAATATCATGCCCAATCTCATCTAATGAATTGGCCCATGCTTTATTTCTATCTAGATCTATTTGCCTCTGTTGCGTTCTTTCTTTACATTCAGAGAGGCGATAGATCTAAGATCATATCGGCTAATTCATTAGTTGCGGGTTCGAGACATGTATTCGGTCACTTGATTGATTTGAGTGTGGTTGGATCTGGCTCAACATATACGGTACGGCTACATCTTACGAACCCTAATGCCCTATGTGTTGAGTTATGTCTGTTTAGACTTAGATCCGTCCAATGTCGAATACATGGATCATGTTCAAGCTTCATGGATCCCATATTGGCTGGTATAACTGATCTGGTTATGCTTCAATCATACGATGTGTGTACTTTGTTGTTCCGATCTATTAGATCTATTAAGTATACTAGACGTGGCTTGATTCGTTTACTTTTATGGCTGCATGGAAACACACCAATGCTAGTAGATTGGTCAGGTTATCGGGTTAATTGTCATCATGGCTGCATGGGAACACACCTCTATTGATGGTTAATCTTTATCCGGTATACTCAGTAGATTTGGTAGATCGATGACGATAATGTTGCATGCATCACATCTTTACCTTAATCTCACCGCGTGATTGGCTATTTACATACCTTACGTTTGATATCTTGTGATAGCCGTTCGTGCACCATTGTTATATCTAATCCTGCTCGGAGTTGACTCTTTAGTCAATCTCCTACATTCATTGGCTATATGAGAGGCGCACACTCATGGAACTGTCTGGCAACAACCGGCAGGTTCCATAATTTGACGTTTCATCTCCTTGTCAATTGTAGGTCAAATTGACTGGCACGCCTGGAATCGATCATCGAAGTGGCTTGAGCTGCTTAAGGGGACCAAGAGATCAAGCTTTGCTGCTGTGCGGTCTCCACAGGCCCTACGCAGTGCTGACGCCAAAAGCCCTATTTTTGGCGTCAACACATTTTGGCACGCCGAATGGGACCATAATCGTCAAGCATGAGCGACGATCACATATTCAACGTGACCGAGGAGGTGCTCAACGAAGAACAAAAGCTGTCACTTCAGAGGGCGCTCGACGCCTTCAAAGACAAGTGTCTCCAGTCGTTCAACAAAACCAGAGATGGCATGAGGCAGACCAGGCCTTACCCATATTTGCCCATGTGTGGGGACGAGGATCCACGAGTCAACATTCAGCACGGCCTCATGTAGGAGACCATCCAAAAGGCCATGTCTGCCACATTTGCCAGCCATGGAGAACTCCTTGTCGGTTGTCTGCAGAACGCCATGGCAGGAGCTCTCGGTCTGCAAGGAAGACATCAAGCTTTCTCCGGGCCGCAAGGTGGGAACCATACTTCAACGAGTAGAGCCCCGGAAGGTCCATTCTCTAGATCTCACGGAGCCAGCATCGCACCTACTGGCGGAGGAGGCAACCCATAGAACGGATCGCAGCAGCCGATGGTAAACCCCGTCAGGGGTGCATCGGCTACACAACCCGCCCCTTACGGTGTGGGACCAGCTCCAGATTTCGGCGGACCCCCGTTCCCCGGGAACGCAACATACGGCGAGTCCCCTTTAGGACATCAACATCACTGCGCAACGGGCGCCCAAGGAGGACCAGGGTACCTGAACCTTCTTGAGTATCCTGGCGGTCAGCAGGGTCATAGGGGCCCAACTCATCAACAAGCGCCACCTCAGATCGATCAACTGATGAGCTAGGTAGCCGATATGGCACAACGCCAGTTCAGTTTGAAGCCCAACAATCAATCCATCGCTTACCAGAAGCCGTACCCAGAATGGTACGATCGGACGGCTCTGCCATACAGGTACAGGGTGTCTGAATTCACTAAGTTCACCGGGATTGGCCAGGTGTCAACCATGGAGCACGTCATTCAATACCTAGTATAGCTAGGTGAAGCAGCCGATGACCAGGTGCTCAGGGTTCGGTTCTTCCCTCTGTCTCTGTCAGGATCAACAAGGGTCCGATTCTTGCGCTCAACAACACCGTTCTGCTGGGGAGTGTGAGGTGAGGAAAACTGGTGGTCGAGACCCAAAGAAGAGCAAAGAGTTGCAAAGTGAGCATTCTTGAATTATGTGCCATTGTCACTGCGGATAGCTCTCATGGCATTCTTAGGTAGCTCATTTTGCAATCTCAAAATCAGATCTCGAACAAGTGGAAAAGCCTCATCCTTACTCTCCAAAAAGAACACCCAAGAGTACCTCGAGTAGTCATCAACGACTACAACCACATACCACTTCCCTCCTTCCGACCTGACCCGAGCTGGACCAACTGTGTCCATGTGTAAGAGCTCGCCGGGTCGAGTGGTCATGATCTCAGTCACAGGAGGATGGGAAGCAGCAACCATCTTACCATGCTTGCAAGGATGGCAAACCAAATCCTTCTCGAACTTTAGCTTTGGCAATCCTTGGATAAGGTCCATTGAGCTAAGCCTTGCAAGCAAGTCAAAACTCAAATGTCCCAATCTCCTATGCCACTTCCAAAGCTCGGAAGAAGAAGTGACAAGAAGACAACGAGAAGGTCCAGAAGAGATAGAAAAATCCGCACGAAAAACCTTCCCGAAGGGAAAAATCCGGCAAACAAGCTCACCACGAGAGTTCAAAATCCGAGACAAGTTTGGCTTAAAGCTCACTTCAAAACCATCTTCAAGGAGTTGCGAAACCGAGAGAAGGTTAAAATGCAAATTCACAACCAAAGCAACATCCTTGAGGACAAAAGACGAATTGACTCGGATGGACCCCCGGGAGACAACCTTACCTTTACTCTTGTCCCCGAATGTAATGTACTCTGTGTAGCGCACGGGGTCGAGGCTGGAGAACCACTTGGCACTTCCGGTCATATGGCGTGAACATTCGGAATCCACAAGCCAAGTCTCCTCCAGTCCTCCTTCCCCAAGAATGGATTAGGAGAAAAACCAAACATCTCCTGCCCCACGGAGGGATAGCGATCACCACGATAGGGAAAACGTGGTCCGCTAAAGAAGGGTGAAGTAAAACCACTGCCATGAGGCCCGTAGTCGTATGGGTCACGACCGGTACCTCGCCGGGCACGACCACCGCGTGGTCTCGCCTCCTGAGGCCTAGCACCTTGAGGCATTGTACCTCTAGGCCTAGAAGTGTGCCTCTGAACTTTCGGTTCACGCACCCCAACTCGTGAGTGGTACATGTCCCGGTTGTTCAACTCAACCTGCCTCCAATCATCTCTCTTCCTCCTAAAGCAAAACTCAGCCAAGTGCCCATCCCGCTCACAATACTCACAATGGTACCTCATCACACTCTTGGTAGGCACTCTCTTGTTGGGTTGGGTGGCTCTAGCTTTCTTAGGAAGGGGATCACTAGAGATGTCTGGCAGTGTGTCAAGTGGGTGGCGAAGGTGGTTCGGTTTTGCAATCCACACTTGCTTCTATAGAGTTGTTTTGGGTGGTCCTTCAAACACACCATCTCTCACAGGAAACTCAGAGGGGTCAGTAGGCTTAGGTGGAGTGATCTTGGTAAGCTTGGGAGTTGTGGTGGGTTTCTCATTCTCGCTCAAACCACTGCACTCACCGATCTTACCGAACATGCTATCGTCCTTCCCACCTATAGAAAAGCCTACTCCCGTGCTGTCAACCCTCTTGCATTGGCTAAGCATCATCCCCAACTGCGGCTCTCGGCAAGACACACAGCTCAAGATGGACCGAAGGTATGTGTTTTCTTCCTCGGTACACATCTTGTCCTGTCTGCACGACACGATCTCAAGCTCCAAAGCCTCAAAGCGATCCGACTCTCTAGTACTATCTGAGCTGACCTTCTCTAACACAGCGATCCTAGCATCTTTCTGTGCCAGCTCAGAACGCAAGCCTAAGAAAGACTTGCATGCACCAAGTAAGCTAGGCCTAGCCTTCAGCTCACTGACCTCCTCAAGTAGAGTGCCATACTTGTCCTGGAGAGTGACAAGATCAGACATGTGAATGGCGCAAGCATCACACTCTACCTCTTCGGTAACCACAACTGACGCCTTAGCAAAATCTAGCTCATGAAGCGCGCTAAGGTACTTCGCCTTAAAGTCGTTCCTCTCACAAGCGGCACGCTTGAGCAATGCATCTTGACTCATCAAGGTGTCGTTTAGAGACTCAATCTCGAGAGAGAGGGACTCGACGGTGGGTGGTACCTCGGGTGTGTCGGAGTCGTAGTCATAGACGGGGCCTTCCTTGCGCTTGCCGACCTTGCCTTCTTCAATCGCCATGGTGTAGAAGCCACCGTGCTTGGCGTCGGCGTAGAAGCATAGGCCGTTGAGCTTGTCCTCAACCTTTCCCTTCGACTCATCATCGCTTGAAGAAGCACCTCCGTGGGAGGAGGCATCGATGTCGCTGAGCGAGGCGAGGAAGGCTCGGTGCTAGGCCTTCACCTTGTCGATCACATTCTTGGAGGACCTTCGGTGGTAGCCACCCTTGGGCTTGTGCTTGTTCTCGAAGTGGTGCTCGCGCTTGTCCTTGCGCTTGGTGAAGTCACCCGCGGCTTTCTTGGGGCAGTTTGCGATGAAGTGATCCTCATCACCGCAACGGTAGAACCCCTTGGCTAAGCCACCACGTCGATGGTTCAAACGGTTGTTGTGAAACCGTGAGAACTTTGTGATGACCAAAGCCAGCTCATCATCTCCAAGAGCCTCCACTTGATCCACTATCACAGAAATCAAAGACAAAGCGAACAAAGAGTGTAAAGACGTACTGCCGGGGCCAGAAACCAACGCCATAGAGGGTTTCGACGGGTTTTCAAGCTTGTCCCGGGTCTGGTAGTCAATCTCCGAGGACTTGAGCTTGCTGAACAGCTCGTCCATGGTCAAAGCATCATAGCTCGGTGACTCCAGAATGGCAGCCACCTTCATCTCCCACACCTTCCGATCAAGAGCATGCAAAAGCTTGATAGCCATCTCATGATCATCATAAGGCAAGTTGGCTCGATTAGCACGCATCTTGTTGACGATAGATTGGAAGGGATTGAACATCCTATCAAATGATTCACCAGCCAACTAAGCAAAGTTCTTGTACTCTCTACGGTACGTGTTGAAGAGTCTGGACTTGATCTGAGGGTTGCCCTCATGATATCTCAAGAGCGTTTGCCAGATCTCCCGTGTCGTAGTGAGCCTCGAAACCCGCCCAAACTCCGGAAGAGACAGACAAGAGAAGAGAATGCTACGGGCTCTTGCATTAGATGCATGCTGCGTAACCTGGGCATCGGTGATCCGAGCCTCAAGAACCACGTAGTTCTCATTCTCACAAATCTCCCAAAACTTCGTGTCAAGCCCTTGGAGGTAAGCGGACAAGCGCACCTTCCAATAGGCAAAGTTGGTTCCATCGAAGTAAGGAGGTTTACCAACACCTCGCTCCATGTCGCCTTCGCGGATCAAGAACCGTGTAAGGTGGATTGATCCTTAACCGGCTTTGATACCAATTGAAGGACCGGAAACGGCGACCAGAGGGGGTGAATGGGAGCCAAATAAAAAATCCTTTCAGAAGATCTTGACCCTTGTCCCAAGCACGACCGAAAGCACTGACCAGGCTCATGACCCATAAGTGTGTGGATGTTCTAGGAGATGTCCTAGGAACACAGCAGAGCTAGCCACGAACCCGGAGAAACAAACCGCAACAAAAACGGAAGAAACACAGCAACAGCAGAGGCTCCGGACTACCTCAGCCAAGACCACCAGACCATGGAAGTGGTTCGGAGCCTTTTGTCCGGTGCACACTAGGGCACCTTCGGACTAGTCCGACGCCCACTTTGGAAAGTCCGGAGGTCACTCAGAAGACTTGCAGGGAGTGCCTAGGCTTCGGACAACTAGTCCGATGCTCACCGTCGGACTATAGGAAGTGGTCCGGTGCACACATTCGCCACAGAGCAAAAACCACAGCAAGCACCCTACCTCCGGACACCTCGTCCGACGCTCACCGTCGGACTAATGAGTCTGGTCTGACGCATGAGTGAAACCCTCAGCAGAGCCACTGGACTACATGCAATGGTCCGGTGCTCACAAGCTGGGTGGTTCGGAGGGTGGTTCGACGCTCACGAACAGAAAAGTTGAAGACTGTGAAAAACGTTTCCACTCCGCCAAATCTTCCCAAAACCCAACCAAATGATCACCAACTGGAAACAAACTTTATAGGCATGATCCTAGTGCAGTTGGGGAGCTATCCCGAACAAATCAGCGCTCAATTTGGCTTAGAGAAAAGGGAGGAGAAGAGATTTGGGGAAAAGCTCAAGAACGAAGAACTCCGCAAAGAAAACACCCGATCTATGCACTCGTGAGGTTTGAGGAGAATTCCTTCAGTGCAAAGAAGCTCCTCACAATTACGCACAACTTGATTCGAACGGATTTGCATGAGCTAGTCTCGACAAAGAGAAATCATCTCGAGAAAAGAGGGAGCAAAAGCAAAACGCGAAGAACACAAGCAAAACGGGGACACAATCAGCAAGTCGAAGCCACCATGGCTTACGGAGGTTACGGCCTCTAATTCCTCGCAACAATCACACGGTGGATCTCAAGCAAGAATAAGCTAGGGAAGGAAAAACCTAGGAATAGGTGGGAGAGAGAGTAATGCAAGAGATAGGATGAGGATACCCCTTCATCCTCTATTTAACGAGGCTTTGGCTATTTCCCAAAGACCCCTAGATACAAGACCGAATTACCTAGCCCTAAGACATTGTAATCCAAGTCGGTAACTCTCAGCCACTCGTTTGAATGGACGGCCCCGCTTCCTGCCGGGAGTTGCCGTTGCCTCGACGCAACCTCCAAGATTCCGCCACGTGCCATCCCCGCTTCGTCGGAAGCTCCGCCTAGGTTTTGAGGCCCAAACCGAGGAAACCCGCCACTGGTAGCTTTCGGCTCAACTACCGAACCCCGAGTTTTGTGGCCCAAACTCGGAAACCGACGCGGATGGTTTTGAGGCCCAAACCACCAAACCAATCGACGTGAGCCACCTTGTCTTCACCCGGTCAGACTCCGAGTCCCCTGAGCCTCCGCTCAACTCACGCGTCCACCATCTTGACTTGGTCAACTTGGTCTACCTCCATGTCTTCTCGCACTTGCCGGTTCCCATGGTCCCTCAGTCCGAGTCCCGCTTCCTCCCTTCACCACTCTCAGTCCATCGGCGCGGCATGCCTCTACTTGACCTTCTCCACACCATTGACCACTATCACTAGGCATAGCACCTGCACACCACAAGCCGATAGACAAGCACATGTTTGTGCTTTCGTAGAGGTTAGGGTAAGCCACTCAAACTGAAACACTCACGTGTTGGACGATCACTCATCATCAAAGCTTATCCACCATGTGTTCCCAAGAGGCGAGCTCTGCCAAAATATAGGGAAGTTCATGCGGAAGAAGAATGAGGTACAGAACGATAGTAAAAATAGCCGAGGCGGATGAGGGATCTGTAATTGGCTAGGTCAGTCAGATTTTGATCAAGGGACAACCGTCAGCTCTGACCAAAGAATGCCCAAAAAGCGCCTTGGGATGGTGAAGAGAAGTCTGCGTCGTCGCTAGTTCGTCCTCCAAACGAGCGCGTTCCCGGCGCTCCTCCAAGAGAAGGCGCTCGAAGTGGAAGGTACCCCTCGAGCCACCATCAATTGCCGCGAGTTGACGCTCGGCTCAGCTGCACTAAGGGGGCCGGAAAAGGGTTGGTTAGGATTTTCTTCTCGGAGAAAACCACGCGAAGAAGGAACCGTATGGTTATTACCTTGGAGGACAATGCTGCGGCGGCTGGGCAACACTATCGGCGGAGCTGAGCGCCAGGGAATGAACGAGATCCGCCATGGATTGGAGTGCTACTGTAGACAAGGGGTAGTTGGCGAAGCGACAAAAGAAGTGGGTGCAAGACACACTGACTATCATCTCGGAGGAACTCAACCGCTATTTAAACACAAACACTGTGTATTGGTGGTGATTTGGTGGACTGAAGTAAAGTTCACCACAGTGTGAATCGGCTAAAGACGGTCGATGGAATTCATACACAAACGACAGAATAATTAGTCGGCTACCCAGACGAACGATATGACCAACAAGTGCAAGATGGGTCAGTAATTGCTCAGAGTTGCTGTAGTCGCAACGCACGAAGTCACATATTCAAGGCCAGTTTGACAACCTCCAGAGCACCTGAACAGGATTAGTCCACCCCAGTCGATACTTGATTATCATCTTCTGCGGAACCTGGTACCAGGCGATGTATAGATCGGGAGATTTTTCTTCGACAGGGAATGTTGCCTTCAATGGATGCATTCAGCGGATCCTGACGAGATATTCTCCTCTCGAGCAAAGGCACCAACAGTTTCGAGCCGGAGCAACCGCTGATCCTATTCAGCCCTCGGGTACAATTAATGCCATTAGAAAGGGTTTTTTAGTCAGTTTTCCATGTTTTTTCTCCCAGCATATCAGAGGGGCATGGGTCGCTCTTCGTTGGATAAGCCAATTTGAGTCTCAAGATTTGTGAGGCTGGGTCAGGCTCAGGAGAAAGCCAGACAAGACTACTCCCGGTGGCATACAGGGAGTCATTACTGGTAAACTGTGTGGTGAATTGGTGAATCTTGTATTGCACCTGATCAGATGAAACAACTTTCGGGGCAGTGACAGCTGATAAGTTCTCAGGGAAGTATCCTGAAAATCGCATGGTGGAATAATCCTACTGAATGATTATCGGCTAAATATTATAGAATACCTTGCTCAAACGTCGGACATGGTGGTGGAACCAGAGTAAAGGCGTCGAGGGGATATCGGGGGAAAAGCACCACAGAGTCATTTTTCAAGGGTGATATCCAACGATGTCGTCTTGCCGTGATAGTCCAACGATATAAATTCAGATCCATGATAGAGCTAAAATGATACAGAAAGCTGGGTGATAAAATGATGGATAGCAAGCTGGTGGGCATCCAAGCTCGACTGGACGAGAGCAATTGCAGTTTTAGGAATGAAATAATTTTCATCCCAAAACTAGGGGGTCTGTGTTAACACCATATTTTGGCGCAATCAGATAGATGCGAGTAGGGATAAAGCTAGGATGGAAAATGTGTTGCACGCAGGTGGACCTAGGAGGCTGGTTCAGCAAACCGACTCGGAGGAGATGACGCGTATCGGCTGTTGAGATACGTTCGGTGGGTTACACCGATGATTGAGGCCCAAGACATCCGGGTTTCCTTATTTCGGCCAGCGGCCGGCTTTGCACTAGGGTTATACTATGTGGTCTATAAATAGCAAAGGTTAGGTAACGAGGAGAACATCCAATCTGCGAACACATGGTGGATAAGTACCCATGTAGTTCAGTTTTGTGATGAGTGATTGCCTAACACCTGAGCGGTTCAGTTTGAGTGGCTTGATTCTAACCCTTTGCCAAAGCAAATGTGTGCCTGTTTATCAGCTTGTGGTGTGCAGTTGCTATGCCTAGTGACAATGGTCAATGGTGTGGATAAGGTCGAGTAGAGGCTTGCCATGCCGATGGACTGAGAGCGGTGAAGGGCAGAAGCGGGGCTCGGACTGAGGGACCATGGGCGCCGGCGGACTAGCTGTCGTGGCTAGTACTTGGCACCGGCAAGTGCGAGAAGACATGGAGGTAGACCGAGTCTACCGAGTCAAGACGATGGACGAGCGGGTTGAGCAGAGGCTCATGGGACTCAGAGTCCGACCGGGCGAGGACAAGGTGGCTGGAGTCGAGCGGTTTGATGGTTTGGGCCTCAAAACCATCCGAGGACGGTTTCCGAGTTTGGGCCTCAAAACTCGGGGTTCGGTAGTTGAGCCCAAAGCTACCGGTGGTGGGTTTCCTGGGTTTGGGCCTCAAAACCTAGGCGGAGCTTCCAAGGAAGCGGGGATGGCATGTGGCGGAATCCTGGAGGTTGCGTCGAGGCGATGGCAACTCCCGGCAGGAAGCGGGGTCGTCCATTCAAATGAGTGGCAGGGAGTTACCAACTTGGATTACAATGTCTGAGGGCTAGGTAATTCGGTCTTATATCTAGGGGGTCTTTGGGAAATAGCCAAAGCCCCGTTAAATAGAGGATGAAGGCGTATCCTCATCCTTATCTCTTGCATTACTCTTTCTCCCACATATTCCTAGGTTTTCCCTTCCCTAGTTTCTTCTTGCTTGAGATCCACCGCGTCACCGGTGTAAGAACTTGTGATTGTTGCGAGGAATCGGAGGCCGTAACCTCCGTAAGCCATGGTGGCTTCGATTTCGTGATTGTGTCCCTGGTTCTCTTGTGTTCTTCCCGTTTTGCTTTTGCTCTCTCTTTTTCCCGAGATGATTTCTCATTGTTGAGAGTAGCTTTGCAAAAACCACTTGAACCAAGTTGTTCGTATTTGTGAGGAGCATCTTTGCACTGAAGGATTTCTCCTCAAACCTCACGAGTGCGTAGATCGGGCGATTTCTTTGCGGTGTTCTTCGTTTTTCCTTTTCTCCACCAAATCCGAGTGTTCCCGTTTATCCTCTCCAAATTGAGCGATGATTTCTTCGGGATAGCTCCCCAACTGCACAAGGATCATTCCTACAAAATTTGGTTGCAGTTGGAGTTCAGTTGGTTGAGTTTTGGGAAGATTTGGAGGAGAGAAAACGATTTTTGGGTTCACTGTGCAGATTTCGGAGGCGTAGGACGCTCCAGAGTTTGGCGTCGGACGGTCCGTCGGAGGCGTCGGATGCTACGTAATGTTGACGACAGAGTCCGTTGCGATCGTCCATCGTTGGGGCTGTTTTGGGCTGTTTTTTTGAGCGTCGGACGCTCCTAACGGACTAGCGTCCGTCGCCCTCTGCAGCGTCCGTCGCCCTTCCAGCAAGATTTTTCAGGATTTTCTTCGTTGCTGTTTTGGCCGTTTCTCCCTCGTCCGGACTCCGAATTGAGTTCTGTTTGTTGCGTTGGTTTCATAATCACGCAGGGAACTTGATGAAGCACTTGTGAGACCAGTTCTCATAAGTATTTTTGGGTGAGCTCTCTTCTTCTCTCTCTAAGGTTTCAGAGCCACACTATCGGTGTCTCGGTTTGAGTTTTTGGCTTCCAGAAGATCCGTTGTACCTCTTGGTCATCACCATAGGTATCCACCCTCTCTAGGGTCGTGATCTTGCTGGTGGAGTAAGCTTGCTTGTTGGGTTTGTTTTTGGGAAGAGTGGCCCGAATATTTCGAGAGAAATTTGAGGCTCCCATTCACCCCCCCCCCCCTCTCTGGTCACCGTTTCCGGTCCTTCACAATCAATCAAACATACAATATAGTCCTTAGTTTCCGGCCTTCGGCTAACCCTAGGAGTAGGAGTAAAGTAGATTTCGGTGAACCTTCGACGAATTGGGCTGCATCGACTAGATCGACCTCCGGTTTTGCCTATAAGCCTAGCCCTGGTTCATGTCTCGTTTGTACGGTTGTATTGTGTAACTCGTGCAAGCTCGGTATGGGCTAGTTATCAGTTTGAATCTATTATTCATGGGGCTGCATTGCTTCAATCTCACATGAATCGTGGCTTCAAGGTAGTTATCGGCTCTATTAGATTGGCGATCTATAAGATTCATCAAGTTATCGATATTGTCTGTTATGCTTTGTTTAATCTATTGCTACAATATCATGCCCAATCTCATCTAATGGATTGGCCCATGCTTTATTTCTATCTAGATCTATATGCCTCTGGTGCATTCTTTCTTTACATTCAGAGAGGCGATATATCTAAGATCATATCGGCTAATTCATTAGTTGTGGTTGTTACGTGTTGCAGGTTCGAGACATGTATTCGGTCACTAGATTGATTTGAGTGTGGTTGGATACTTCTTCTAGAACTCCCTCGGGGTAACATATAGACGGATCTGCAAGCTGCAAATGCATGTTTGTGTACAACAGGGGATCTCCCAATATCTTTTCATAAATTACCTTAGGCATGATGTTGACACTTGCGCTGAAATCACAGATAGCTTCTCGGAAGGTGTGACATCCTATGGAGATAGGGATGATAGGCCTCCCTAGGTCACCTTTCTTCTTGGGAAGTGAATAGTCAATTGACTTCACATCATCGGGCTGAGTGTAGTAGTTGGCTGCATTGAAAATGTTGACCAAATTTATAGTTTCTAAATCTTTTGGCTGGCCTGGAATCTTACCTTCCTTCATTGGGGGAACAACAGCTGCCAGCTGAGCTAATTGTATCTCTAACATCTTATTGAAGCTATTTTGATTTTTAATTGCAGAAGCAAAGGTATCCATCCTAGTATTTACATTTTCTAGTGCTTTATCATTGGATGCTACCTTTTTGGACATTTGTTCAAGTAATTTGGACTGACCAGCAACTAAATCTCTTAAAGGCAGAAAATTGTAATTATTGTTACCTTGGTAATTACCTTGTCGAGGTTGTTGATTCCATCCTTGGTTTGGTTGATTCCAACCTTGGCCTTGTTGAGGACGATAGTTATTGTTGTTGTTGATGAAGTTCACATCCTCTTGCAATTCAGGACAATTGTTTCCTGAATGGCCAACGTCTCCACACTCTTCACAATTCAAGTGAGAGTCATTGATATGCATGACATCTCTCTTCTCGATGTCTTGGCTTTCAAGCTTCTTCATAATGAGGTCTAACTTAGCGGTGACCATATCGGCTTCCTTGAGTTGATGTATACCTCCTCCTCTCTTGCGAGGTTGACTGCGTTCTTCGTTTCAGCTCTGGTTAGAGGCCATCTTCTCACATAGTGATGTTGCATCGGAGAGCTTAAGTGATAGGAAAGCTCCTCCAGCTGCGGCATCCATAGATTCACGGGAACTAGTGACTAGTCTGTGATAGAAAGTTTGTAACAATAGCCAATCCTCCATTCCATGATGAGGACAGCTCGCGATGTAATATTGAAAATGTTCCCATGCTTTGACGAATGATTCATCATGTTGTTGTTGGAAACTTGAAATTTTCTCACGCATAGCATTAGTCTTGCCTGTAGGAAAGAACTTGGCCAGGAAAGTAGTGGTACACTTGTCCCATGTAGTGTTTATATCTTTGTTCGTGTAGAACCACTATTTTGCTTTCCCCAAAAGTGAAAATGGGAAAATGTGGAGTAGAGTAGCGTCGCTCGATACTCCTTTGATCGTGAAGGTGCTGTGGATTTCAAGAAAGTGTTGTATGTGTGCACTTGCATCTTCATGAGCCTTTCCACAAAACTAATTTGCTTGAACCATGGTAATGAGACCAGACTTGAGCTCGAATCCATTCTCTCCAACATTCACTAGAGGTCCAGTGCGGATGTTGGCAGTAGTTGGAGCGGAGAACTTGCGCAGCGTCTTCTCGGCCATAGCTTCAAACACAATTGCTAAAATTGATCTCGTTTGTTCTTCTTCTGATGTTTGAGCTTCCTCTCTTGAAGAGTGAGCTTTAGCTGAGGGTGTTTCTGATTGTGAATTTCTAGTATCCCTCACTTTTGCAAGCTTCGGCTGTCTTCGAAGGAGTTTCTCTGGATTTGAAGTAAAATTATCTGGAAGAGAAAAACCGTGCATTCATTTACCCTGCATAAGATACACATATAGATAGAAACAAGGGTAAACCTATTTGAGTAAGAGGTTGATTAGTTAATCGATCTTTATCATTTGCATATGGTTATCAATACTTCCTAATTTTTAATACCTTCCCCGGCAACGCCAAAAATCCTTGTTGACATTTCTTAACGAGATCGCCAAGAACATAGTTCTTAGCAATGGTGCAAAAAATACATGGTATGTAATTAACTTGCCTTTAGAAACAAGCCACTTATATTTTCCCTTATACTCCTAAGCATGGAACCAGGTTGTCATCCCTAATTATAAAGCTCGGAATATTGAAGGACCGAGAACAGCGACCAGAGGGGGGGGTGAATGGGAGCCTCAAATATTCGGGCCACTCTTCCCAAAAGCCAAACCCAGTTGACGGGTGCTCAACCTCCCCCTCGCGTTGCTCAGGGGATTCAGATGAAAATGGAGAAAAGAGAGCTCACCGGCAGTGGAGAAAAACTCACCGGAAACCCCAAAATATAGGTTCTCAACCCCTAAGGGAAAGAGGCAAGAACCTAGGCAAAACGGGCGAAAACAGCAACCGTTGGACTACTCTGTCAAGACCACAGGACCAATGGAAGTGGTCTGGTGCTTTTGGTCTGGTGCACAGCGAAGCACCACCGGACTAGTCCGACGCCCACTTTGGAAAGTCTGGAGCTCACCCCCAAAAACATGTAGTAAGTGCCTAGGCTCCGGACACCTAGTCCGACGCTCACCGTCGGACTATAGGAACTGGTCCGGTGCACACACTCGCCACAGAGCAAAAACCACAGCAAGCACCCTACCTCCAGACACCTCGTCTGACGCTCACCGTCGGACTAACGGGCCTAGTCCGACGCGTGAGTGAAACCCTCAGCAGAGCCACCGGACTACATGCAATGGTCCGGTGCTCACAGACTGGGTGGTCTGACGCCCACAGACAGAAAACTGTTCCTCGCGAAAACGAACTTCTGTCGGCCAAATCTTCCCAAAACTCAACCAAATGATCACCAACTGCAACCAAACTTTGTAGGCATGATCCTAGTGCAGTTGCGGAGCTATCCCGAATAAATCATCGCTCAATTTTGAGAGGATAAACGGGAACACTCGGATTTGGGGGAGAAGAGAGCAAAATAAAGAACGCCACAAAGAAATCGCCCGATCTATGCACTCATGAGGTTTGAAGGGAATTCCTTCAGTGCAAAGAAGCTCCTCACGATTGCCAACAACTTGGTTCAAGTCGATTTTGCAAAGCTACTCTCAACAAAGAGAAATCATCTCGGGAAAAAGGGAGAGCAAAAGCAAAACGGGAAGAACACAAGCAATCCTAGGACACAATCACGAAATTGAAGTCACCATGTCTTACGAAGGTTACGGCCTCCGATTCCTTGCTACAATCATAAGTTCTTGCACCGGTGACACGGTGGATCTCAAGCAAGAAGAAGCTAGGGAAGGGAAAACCTAGGAATAGGTGGGAGAAAGATTAATGCAAGAGATAAGGATGAGGATACCCCTTCATCCTCTATTTAACGAGGCTTTGGCTATTTCCCAAGACCCCCTAGATATAAGACCGAATTACCTAGCGATAAGACATTATAATCCAAGTTGGTAACTCTCAGCCACTCGTTTGAATGGACGGCCCCGCTTCCTGCCGGGAGTTACCGTCGCCTCGACGCAACCTCCAGGATTCCGCCACGTGCCATCTTGGCTTCCTCGGAAGCTCCGCCTAGGTTTTGAGGCCCAAACCCAGGAAACCCGCCACCGGTAGCTTTGGGCTCAACTACCGAACCCCGAGTTTTGAGGCCCAAACTCGGAAACCGTCCTCGAATGGTTTTGAGGCACAAACCACCAAACCGCTCGACTCGAGCCACCTTGTCCTCGCCCGGTCGGACTCCGAGTCCCATGAGCCTCCGCTCGACTCGCTCGTCCACCGTCTTGACTCGGTCGACTCGGTCTACCTCCATGTATTCTTGCACTTGCCGGTGCCAAGTACTAGCCACCACAGCTAGTCCGCCGGCGCCCATGGTCCCTCAGTCCGAGCCCCGCTTCCGCCCTTCACTGCTCTCAGTCCATCGACACGGCAAGCCTCTACTCGACCTTCTCCACGCCATTGACCACTGTCACTAGGCATAGCTCCTGCACACCACAAGTCGATAGACAAGCACATGTTTCTGCTTTCGCAGAGATTAGGGTAAGCCACTCAAACTGAAACACTCACGTGTTGGACGATCACTCATCATCCAAGCTGAACATACATGGTACTTATCCACCATGTGTTCGCAAATATTTTATGGTACTTATGTAATATTCTATATTTTATGTATGACTAGGCAGAAATAAATAATAATAGGTCAAATGTCAAATGATAATGATTCTGCAAGCGGGCAGATTAATATACCATTGTAGAATTTTACCTAGAGTATTACTAGGTTGTAGTTTATATTCTACCACTGGGGGTCTAGTTAAACTGATAATATATAGTATTGATAACAAGCATATGAAATGGATGAAGTGATTTAACCATCAATTATCTCTACTCTTAAATAGTGGTAAGTCGCATGATAAATATATATAAATGATAAGGGTAAATTGATCGGTCATAATAATAATAATAATAATAATAATAATAATAATAATAATAATAATAATAATAATAATAATAAGGATAAAGTTATCTAGAGCATTCTAGTCACTGCACAAGCGTCGTCTAATACAAGTAATAAAGAAATAACATCCTAAGTATTCTAGCTACCGTCAAAGCTACGCTAGTTAGTGCGAGTACATCTAGTAATCATTGTTAAGTAATACTACCAATATTCCCATCCACAATAGCGTCATGAACATGATGAGTTGAGTTCAAAAACCTCAGATATAACAAGAAATCCTCAACCTGACAATTCCTCCCTACCAAACCACTGTACGGGGGAAGGCCTACAAAGGACTCTATGGACCCGTCACGTCCATGATCTACCTCATGACCCGGCACAACTGGTGGCATCCGCAGATAAGCAATGTATCTAAGCACCATGGTTACATACTTCCTACCACTCGTCATATGATCAAATAGACGAGCGCTATACAAACATGTGTATGAACTCAATAGCAAACTAACTATACTAGATATATTAACGTAGACAATCAACAAAGTAAACAAGAACATATTAATGAAGAATAGTGTTGCATATATATATATATCATACAACTACAAATAAATACTAAAAGAGAATAAGAGAATAAGAACTGTACCAGGCTCCAATCTCTTGACAATGTCGGGAGTCCAAGATCGAATCTTGACTTCCTCTACTCTCGAATCCAACTAGGCTATGCTATGAACTAGAAAGTGCTCTAGATGGACTAGGGTTTTAAGGCTCTGGATGACTAGATCTCCTATGACATAGACTGAATGGATCTCCAAATGATCTGAGCTTCGGATGGGATGCCTCCAGGGGTATGCCCTCCTATTTATAGTCCGGTGGGATGCATGACAACCATTGGATCAAACCAACTTCACGTAGGGCTGAGTAGACTCCTCATAGGAGGTGGAGGAAGCTTCCAGAAGACGGTGGCTCGCGGGCTTAGGGGGTGCCGCCCGGCCCCACCCCATGCCGACCGGCCCCACTTGGCTGGCTCTAGGGCCCCGCTTCGCTCCGGTGTCTGCGGGATCCTCCGTGAGTATTTTGGCAGGTGTTTCTCCACAGGATTTATTCGATATCTTCTTTGATTTGCTTTCCTTTATTCTCTTTTCTGGAATAGTCCCTGGAAAATAATGAAACACCAAAACTCGTGGAATTTGTTAATTAAAGCCCTATATGTCTAGATATTATATTTGATTGATCCATTTATTCAATTTATAATTGCTTAAAAAAGTTGACACTAAGGACCGTCAACAGTGACACATGGCAGTCCCTAAGCGACACACGTGTCTTTGTTGTAGCGAACCACGTGGCCAACACAGAGAGAAATATGTGGTGAACTCACAGAGAAACACGTGGCAACATCACAACATGACACGTGTCGACCTATGTAGCATACACATGTACTTTGAATGCCAACTGAAACAAATCTGTGACGGTGAAAAAAATCGTCATTAATGAAACGCTATCCATGAAGAAAGTTTTAAAATCATCACTATTTATATATGTGATGCTACAAAGATGACAAACAGAATTTCATCATAAACTTCTCACAAAAATGTGTCCATGACGTTTTTTGGATTTACCATGACAAAAGTGGAGCATCATGGATGTAGGATTTTTTGTAGTGGTTCATGTCTTGCTACTTAGGATCTGTATGGCCCTGGTATCGACACCAAAAATGCTTGTTGGGATTTCTGTCCCTAGGCAATGGTACTAGAAACACTAAAAGCATCTAGGCACCTAGTGGGTTTTGGTGATTAATGACGACATAGGATTATTATGACTAACATGTGTTTTGTAGAGGCAAATTGAGTTAAGTCATGATAATTGTGATTGATTGGGCAACCAGTGGTTTTTATGCCCCTTCGTGCCACTGAGTCAGCTTTCATCGCACTAACCCAGACCGCTTCGTCTTCACGTCCAGCTACAGAGGGTCAAGCTGATGGTGACTTCAGGCTCGGCGTCTTGACCACGTCCCGTCTACTCCAACCCTAGACTCTTAGGTTTTTGGTGCTTGGCGCCAAAGAGGGAGAGAGGGTCGAGTATTAGTCTCAGGGGAGTTGTGAGGGGGTTGGATCTTATGATTATTACTTTTTCATACTCATGCATCATGTCTTCGCTTTCGTGCATTGTTGATATGTGTGATACAATTGTGTGATGCTTATGTGACATGACTATGCTTTTCATTCGTATATATGATGTGAGTTGTCACTTATGTTCATGATATGCTTATGCTCTAATGATTGTGCTTCTGCGACATACTCTGATGTATCCTTTTTGAGCATATCATGTGGTACTCAAGCTTATCTAATATTCTCATGAGTACTTGTTATGGCTTGATGAGTATAAGCATGCTCTATTCACTCTTATTTACTAACCCATGCTTATATCAACCAAGTCATTGAAATTCCTCACCGAATCTATCTTATACATACTCGAGGCATATTGTCATCAATCACCAAAAAGGTGGAGTTTGAAAGCATCTAGGCCCCATGGTTTTGGTGATTAACGACAATACAAGGTTATTATGGCTAACGTGTGTTTTGCATAGGCAATTAGAGTGTTAGGCCATGATGACGATGGCAACCAATGGTTTTCTAAGGCCCCCAAGATGTATATCATTTCGGATTTCAAAGGATGGAGATGAAGACGGTGATTAGTCTAGGTCTAAGTGTTAAAAGGAGATGAAGGATACTTAGAGTAGATTAGGTCTTTGTTTTACCTTTGACCGTACTATAAAGGAGGGTTAGAATGACTAGCTTGACTTGAGAGAGTTTCATGGAGTAGGTGTGGTGCACACTTGACTTACATAGCCCTAAGTCAGCCTTGGTGGACCCTAATATAGCTTAGAACAACTTCCATATTCGACGTAATTCAATTTGGTGGAGTTGGAGGTGTTTAAGTAGCACCGGACGCATGTGCAACTAGCATCGGATGCGTCTAGTGTAGTCTAGTGCCAAGGTTAAGGCACCAGACGTACCTTAGAGGAGTCACTGGTGCGTCCAGTGTAGTCAGCAGTATTGCACGTAGACCGGACACTAGCATTGGACTCTAGGTTCCCGATTTGGGTGAGTTCGGTGAGTGCGTCCGATGATAGTCCAGAGAGATTCCAGAGAGCTCCTTGAGCCATCGGACGCATCTGGTGGTAGGTCACCAGACTCTGGGGTGAGTCCGGTTTCAACTCAGAGAGGAACCGAGAGTACAGAGAAGCACCGGACGCGGTGCGTCCGGTGCCTCTTGAGTTTGAACGGCAACTAGCCGTTGGGCGAGCCGCCAGTGCATCCGGTGCTCTGCACCGGAGCGTTTGGTGTCCCTTAATTCGTAGACAGATAGACCCCAATGGGTATGTTTTGTGAGGGCGGTATTTATACCCCATCCCTTGCTCTCCTCTCTTGCCTTTGCTCATTTGATCTGCTGAGAGACATCGTGTGAGTGGGAGAGAGAGCAAGAGCTCTAGTGAGGAGTGAGATTTTCTAATCCATTGCTTAGAGCCTTCATTAGTGAGTTGCAAGAGTTTAAGTGTGCATCCATCCATCTCATGAGACTTGAGTGAGTCAAGTGAGAGTTCGAGCTTGTTACTCTTGGTGATCGACATCACCTAGACGATTAGGTGGTGATCGGAGGCTTGGTGATCATCCGGAGCATGTGGATGACCCTCCTCCACCTCCTGTGATCGGTTGTGGGCGATTCACCGAGCCAGAGTTGCGAAGAATCAGCCCGTAGAGAGTACTCGGTCCTTGAGCGGATCGAGGGGGAGCAATCACCTGTGCGGGTGCTCCAATGAGGACTAGGGGGAGTGTCGACTCCTCGATACCTCGGCAAAACGTCATCGTGTCAACATTCTTCCTCCTCCTTCCTCTTTACTTATCATAATTACTTTCAAGCATTACTTTCTGCACTAGTTTCTTGTTGCTTGACTAGAATTGCATAGGGTGTTCTTACTTTCCTTGAATTGCTACTTGCTTTCTAGCTAGGACACACCTTGTAGGCACTAGGAGGTAATTGACATTTGCTTAGGATTTAATTTTTGCTTTATAATTTAAATTAGTCCAATTCACCCCCCTCTTAGGCATCTTGATCCTTTCAGATGCTCAATCCTAGGTCACTGGACCATGTGCTAGCCTATTCCCAACACAACGGTTGCAAAAGAGGTAACTAGATTGGTAGTGCTAGGCATCAGACCAATCCTAGTGGCTCAAAAACCTCTTTAGTCAGATTTTGGAAGGCATAGGATTAGTCTTAGACTTACACTAGTCGTTGGAGGAGCTAACAACTAGTTCTTTGAAGGAGCGAGCACTGAAGGCAGTGGATTGGTCCGACGCTACCACATTACAAATCCAGTGAGTGCATAAAAGTTGTTGCTACTTCACAATGACTAGTTTGTTGATGGGCTCCATATATATGTGTTTGGTCAGCTCTTTCGAGTCTGTTGGCAACCTTGGTTGATAATGTTGCATACATAGAGCTCTAGCAATCACTCCAACTCACTTGCTACCTTTTTGTTTGCATTTGTGTGAGATTGTGAGTGATTTAGTGCATTGCATATTGAGAGATTGCATCTGGTGGCACTATATGGTCTTTGTGACTCAGGATTTCTTGTTACTCTTGGCGACTAGCATCACCTAGATGGCTTGGTGCTTGTGGAGGTTCATTGAGGGGTCTTGGTGATTGCTGTCGCTTCCGATCATTTAATTTTATGAGGATCTTTGTGCTTATCCCCAAGGGAGATTCACGAAGAGTAACTATAGTGAAATCAAAGAAGGTTTAGAGAGGTCCTAATATCTACCATCTTATAAGAGAAGTGGTGATCTAAGGATCCACCTCAATGGGGACGTAGGTTGCCACGAAGCAACCGAACCTAATGGGAAAAAATTGTCACTTGCCCTCATTGGTTTGCTCTCTCAACACTTGCATTTACGTTTCATGATGACATAGTCAACATGAATAGGGAGGCCAAATTGGACTTTATCATATTCAGGTTAGCGTGAATAGGGAGGCCAAATTAGACTTTATCAATAGGAAAGGAGACGCAATAATTAATGTATGCGCCATAGTCAACATGGATATGCGTTTCACTTTTGTGGGTGCCGAGAGGGCAGGGTCGGCTCATGACATGTCCGTGCTAAGAGATTGTTGGTGGGTACCAAGTTTCCCGCATCCACCACAAGGTAATTGTGTATTGTGATGCATTTCAAGCAGCAAGTGTATTTGGAGTGATCAGGGCACGAAAATAGAACTAATAATGGAAATGGTTCATGTGCTGTAGGCAGGTACTATCTGGTGGACTCTGGATACATGCAGGATTATGGATACTTGGGGCCGTACCGCCATACAAGGTACCATCTGGATGATTTTAGGGGCAGAGACCATGACTCGTTAAGTCTTGAGGAGAAATTTAACTACATTCATTCAAGGCTTCACAATGTTGTCGAAAGGGCATTTGGGGTGCTCAAAGCCTGGTGGCAAATTTTGTATGGGGTACCATACTGTGCGAGGGAAAACCAAGTGAAGATAATTTTAGCATGCTTTGCACTGCACAATTATTTGTGGGAGTGCGAACATGGAGTTGGTGGTACAGCTAGTTACCCATTGTCTGATTGGGTGCATGTCAATGCAAACAATACTATGGCATCGATGCGAGAATGGATTGCTATCAGACTCTGGGGGCGCACAGCAACATAGGTATGTGCATATGCCTGCATAGTTGTACAAATATGTAGGGAAAAGTAATATGGTGTAATTGAGTTGAATGAGCCTGGCAGCTGATGAACCAACGCCGAAGGTGTATTTGGAGCTGAAGATGCACCGTGGGGAGTATGAATTTTGCATGGGTGTCTTCTACTTGCAAACTTCAAATTATCCTTCAAACGGGTGCAAATTTTATAAAGGTGCACTGACCTCATTAATAGTTGTATATACTCTCTGTTAGCTGTAATTTGTGATGTGTTCTGTCATTGGAGTAGGAAGGATCTGTTATAATTTGTGAACTGGTATGTCAATCATGTGGAGCCTATTTGTGTGGCATTGGAGTACGAAGGATGTGCACATGGTATTTATAATTTATGAACTGTAATTTCTATGTTTTAGACTATTGTGTCAATGAACTGTTATGTGATTGTTATGACTGTATTGATGTGGCAAATGTGAGCCTTCAAAAAGGACTTGTATGAGCTTAATGTGTCCCCGCCAATTTTGGATTGTTTTTTGTTGTTTAGGCGCCATATTTTGAATGGAGTTGGTTCAATTCAAATGGGTGGGTGCCCACACACACTGCTGTCCTAGGAACCGTTGGCTGATGGCGGCTGACTCTGGCTGGTTTTGGTACTGTAGTAGTAGGTCCAGATAAGCCAAGAATTAGCTCAGCCGAACAGAGGATTATCTACGTATATCTCTAGAATGGTGTATGTTTCTAGAATTTTGTATTATGTCTGCGATGAATGAATCTAAATGGAGGCTATGCCAAAACTCAACAATAGAGGCAAACTTATTTATAGAGGCAGCTATGGATCCCAACCACTTCTGAAAAGAGATATGTAGAGGAAGGTGTTGTTCCCAAATTTAATTATTAGAGGCGCCCACCTCAGAAAGAGTAGAGGGGATCCCGGATGTCTCTTTGGTAAAAAGCTTTAGTAGTGTGCGATTTGCCATGTTTGTTTGTGTTGACACAAAAAGCGTCAGGATCTGCGAACACCTCGGGCTATTACCCAAAGCTCGGTATTCCGAAGGCGTGCCAGTCGATTTGACCAGTTAATCGACAAGGACAATAACTAGAACAAGATCCAATCCAGACAACAGCGATGCGCCCGGATGCTGGGATTGAGGCTTGATCAGGATAACTAGAGCAGAGCTGAACGAGGCAACATCGATGCGCCCAGATGCCAAGGCTCAGAGGTACTCCCACGCGGAACTTGCAAGGGTTTGACGGAGATCAAGGTGATGCAGCCCGTCGTAGCTTGAAGAACTCGTTGATAAACTAGAGCTAATGCAGTAAAAGGTAAATTGCGATAAAAGTAGAATAAGAGTAAAATTGATTTGTTTGATATTGGATTGATTCTTTTTCCGTAACCCTCGGGCACGTATTTATACTCCCGCATGGAGAGTTGTACAAAGACACGACACGTATCCTTCCTAAAACAAACTCCTAATTTAAGGAAACTGACTCACGCAGGAGCCGGATAACAATATTTATTTTCCTAAACAAACACGCCTATTTTAAAGGAAAATAAACGACTCATGCAAGAGTCAGACTCAAATTACTATAATAATAATACTGGTACAAAACATCAGTTTCCTTATACTTCTCTTCGATGGAAACTTTCCATCGGCAGATCCCTTCAATCCGCGCCTTCCTTCTTTGACCACCGGTAGCCTTCTGCTGACATCAAACGCTAAGTTATGATGTACTCATCGACACCCCATGCCCATCAGCATCGGCAATACTTCCCGATCGGCGACTTTGTACTGGTAACTATCTTCACCAATCAGTCCCTATCGGCAATCGGCAACCACTCTTCATCGGCAGTCGGCAATGACCCTTCATCGGCAATCGGCAATGTCTCCTCATCGGCAATCGGGGCAATGTCTCCTCATCGGCAATCAGCATCAGCAAGACTTCACCGATTTCATCCAGCCTCCATCGGCAGCGCACTTGGTCTTCCCGCAGCACTCTCATCGGCAATGTTGACTCATGATTTTCCGATGCCGATAGAAAACAGTCGTTGACCAGTCAAGCCTTAGCTCATTTGACACGTGCTAAAAAACAATGTCAACAGTTTGTGTTTTTTTTTGCATTAGCTAGGGAACAACATTTGATGGTATTAGAAAATGAAGGTACGCATAAGCCAATGTGACCTACAAAAATGAAATCTCCTAATCTCTCCTCTGTTGGAACATAGATTATAGTAGCAAGTAGCAACCAACACAATCTTAACAAATGCATCTGATATTTCTTATATATATGCAAGTAGGGATGAAAACGGTCAAACTCAGTCGAAAAAACAGTCGAAAAACTCCTCAACCGTTTTCTACTTTTACATTTTAAATACAAAAACGAAATCGAAAACGGTAAAGTCGAACACGAAAACGAACACGAACTTACGAAATATTGTGAATTTCGAAAACGAACCAATTCGAGCGAAATTCTATCGAACACGGTCGGTATACAAAAATCCAATTTGAAATACTGACCTACCATTCATAACAATTAACAAGTGTCATTGTGGTAAATTTCGAGTACAAGAGAGCAAATTTATCAATTTTGTTTCTTTTACAAGAGAAAAAATAAAGAAGAGAAAAATTAAGATGCCATGGATATCAGTGTTTCACATTTACCTTTGCTTAGTTGTCTGAACAATAATGATTGACAACCAAATTCGGTTTAAATCATATTTTAAATTTAGAATATTCCACATTAAAAATAGAAAAGTAGAAAACAGTCGAACTTGGTCAAAATACGGTTTTCCATTCGGGATTCGAGACATTTGAAATAAAAAAACGAAAGCGACTACGGTAAAGTCGAACAAGAAAATACGGATTCAATCGGATTAAATATAGAAAACGGTGCGGTTCGGTTCGGGATATGCATTTGTTACCAAACACCTAAACCAATCTTACCAAACACAATCTTAAAACTTTATATGCTTGGATTGTGCTACATATGTCCTAATATAATGGAGGCTTAGTAGTGTAACCAATCCATCACACCTTATATACGATCTTTAGTTTTCACATGCCCGGCCATCAAGGATTCCAAACAATTATTGATTCCAGTCTGAGATTATATTGTATGAGAATCACTTGTCGAAAGGATTACATCAGCACGAAATTCCCTAAGGACGATCACACCTTCTGGTGCTGATTTATGCAGCTTATTGTAAAAAGTTACAAGGTGAGCCGGACTTTCCTTCCAACAATAGCAGAAAGATACAAGGCGATACAAGCCATGGAACCAAAATGCATTTCACAACCCAGTGGGCGATAGCGACGCTCATGCTGTGTATGGGGCCTGCCTATCTGATGTATTACCGAGTATTACCCTACTCTATCTTGGACAGGAGTAGCAATCTTAAGCTGGCAGCTCTAGCTTCACATTGTTCTTCCAGCTGCACCATTGTTTGGAGAACATTTTCGATGAAAGGAACATTCGTAACAAAAATATATCTAGGTTTGCCAAAGGAACTTATAGTTACCTCATTATGTAATAATAGAAGAAGTCAGCATACAACAAAGTTTGCACTATTCCTGCCACCCAACCTGGGTTGAGTAAAACACAAAGAAAATGGCTGCATGAATAATGGTTACATCTACCATAATGGGGAATGCAAATGGATGTCACATCTTCAATGAAATGATGCACAGCTCCCTTACACATTCAAGGAATAAAAATGGATGGCGCAAGGAATTCATACTTATCCAGTGGACAAAATAGGGCTCAGTGAAGTATCGGTAAATCCAGTTAAGGATATAAAGCACGCGGTAGGCACTGCATCATAACCAGTGATCTGCTTTAGGAATTGAGTATAAAGTAAAGAAGACAAATTAAGGCCCAAAAGGATAAGACTGATCCTAGCATGATATATCGAATATCAGAAGGCGGAATAAGAAAATTCATCCCTGTTGTCTATTTCATTATATAGGCAATGGCGATCAAATATTGCTCATACAAAAGTTTTGTTGAACAATCATGTGCACTGTTTCTAGGGAAATACATTTTTTGTTTTTTATGCATTTTCAGTAACCACCATATATACATCTTACCCCAAGAAGAAGACATATTGGCCAGTAAGATTGTCAATATTCCTTGTCCGCTGTAGCAAAACAAGCTGTGGAAATATTGCGACAGCTTCCAAATAAATGGAGAATGCCCACATCACCTGCTCAGAAAAATGACAAAAACGATCAGAACAGCACAATTTCAGAAGTGAAATTCCAACAAGATTATATACTAATCAGGAGGGACTTGATCCTCCTGTTTTCTTAAAAAAAAAAAGGAGAGAATGAACAAGATTGGATGGAAGCAGAGATCCATCACATATAAAAACGATGGCTCCAATAAGGCAACAACCATAGATCAAACGTCAGTACATAATCTAGAAAGGTAATTGGGCTGCCAGACTTCAATAGCAACTATATTAGCGTAAGAAATTAGCTAGAAGTGTGGAAGATAGGAAGATAAAAACACTAACCTCTCTAAAGGTAAACTTCTCATTAATGAGGAGAGCCAGAAGAAGACAAGGCAACACTAGAACGTAATGGCGAAAGGTGTCATGATCCTTGTCATAGGTCCTCCGCACAATCTTATGCCGCTTCATGTACCAAACTATTGAGAAAGAACTTGCCAAGAAGACCAGCTTCATGACAGTGTTATACAGAGACACAAAATGAACAAACAGGTCCAGGTACCGGGCTGCAAAAACAAGTGCATACAGCTCCTGTGTCTTCAGAGATATGCCTACAAGAAAGTGTCATGTGAATCAGAGACCCATCAAACCATATAGCAATAGAAGCTTTGCTAAACATTAACATGATGTTAGGTAATAATTACTAGAGTAGCCGAATACATATAATGGACTGGCGTCAAGTTTATGCTGACTGGGAGAGGCGTGCACAAACATGTAGGTGAAATAGGCACTATTTGAACCTTCCATAATCACTGTCAGAAATGATGCAGGGCATACAGGAGCATTCTTCCTAATAAGATTAAAACTCTGCTCCCCGGAGCATAGAATTGTAGTACTCCCTCCGTCCCAAATTATAAGACTTTCCAAAAATCTTGGAGAGTCAAAACATCTCAAGTTTGACTAATAATTATAGAGAAAACTATCAAGATTTATGATATCAAATAGGCATACTATAAAAATATAATTGATAACGAATCTAACGATACTTAGTTGACATCATAAATATTATTATATTATCATATAAGTTTGGTCAAACTTGAGATGGTTTGACTCTCCAAGATTCTTGGGATGTCTTATAATTTCGAACGGAGGGTGTACACCCTATAACTACGAGCATTTTTGGGACAAAAAATGGATACAGGTTTCTCTATTAAGTTTCAAGGTGTCACAATCCGCAAATGTTTTCAGCCTCATAGCGCTCTATGCATTGAAATGGTTAAAGGTAGTCTTCAACTGCTTGTTAGCAGACAATTCTCTAAGTCAAGCCAGCTATTCGTGATGGACATTAAAGGGCACAAAAAACTAGTATGGCGCACAGCTGATGGACATAGGTAGCCGAGCGGTGAACACAGTTAGTTGCAGAATTCATGAGGACCAGCAACCTGCAGCCTAACGGATGAGCCTCCTCAAATTCGAGAAGAGCGGCCGTGAGGTCTTCCCCTTATTAAGTTTCTTCGTTTCCTACCTACACAACAAATTCCTTGCGCCGTTCACGATGGCGAAAGACGGGATCAGCGAGAGGCACGCTGTGCGAACACCGCATTGCGTACACCACCACAGCCACCTGCATGGTCCCCTCGAGATGGAGATCTCCGGTGCGGTCCCAGAACACCCGATCGGTAAAATCCGGAGGAATGGCAGCACAATTCGTTTCGGTTCCTATAGCCCTGATCCCAGTGGGGCGGAGAGGGGAAGAGAAGGGCGTACCTGCGCACGACTTGATGGTGTGGATCTTAAGGAGCAGCACCACCACGCTGAGGAGGTGGGTCATGTCCCCCGCCAGCCGGAACACGTTCATCTCCGATCCCCCTCCTTCACCTTCCCTCCGCCCCCCGGTCCTTTTCACAAACGAAAGGTGCACCTCCCCTCTCGCTCGCGCGCGCGCGCGCGCGCCGGGGTTTCGTCGGCGAGTTGGCTGTGTTCCCTCGGGGCTCGCCCGTCGTGGTTCCGGTGGCCGAGACGGGAATGAAAAGAAGGCCGGGTCGACGCAGACTGGCTACTGGGGCCCGGGTGTTCTGGGCCCAGGATCCCAGTTGGTGCGCGGCGGGTCGGACCGTGGAGAAGGCCGTGGGCAAGCGAGGGAACTACGTGGTGAGGCTGAGGTGGCGGCGCGCCATTGGATGTGACGGGCACACGCCGTTGCCGACACGCGCTCAGCGGAGTTGGGCCGGCTCAGCGTAGCAGTTAAGATGGACCGGGCCGCTGAGCCTAGCAGAAATTGCTGCTTCGTTGCACGACTCAACCGCTAGGATTCAGCTTGGTAAGGGGTGTTTTCGCTCTACTTTTACCTCGTTTCATAATTTTTAACCAAACAGTTTCAGCTCTAACATAGTTCGTGAAAAAAGGTAAAGTTATGAGAGCACCTCAAGGGGTACTTCACAAACTCAATTTTTTTATAAAACTGCTCCACAATGTAGTTTATAGAGTAGAGTTTATAAAGCAGACCCAAATACCCCCTAAGTTATAATAATGTTGCTAGGAATTTTTAGGCCAATTTTTTTTCTTGTTAAAACCTTGGCAGGCACGCCGATACGTCTTTTCTAGATGGTAAACGTTTGCTAAACGTTTAATGATGATAAAGCGGGGGAAACCTTTTGTCTAAAAAAATTCCTTCTTCGCTGCGAGAAACTTGTGGTCGCAGACGATGCAGCGTGCGACAGAGAACATATTACCATAAGTTGTAGGAGTGGAGGAACCAAGTGAATATAGCCGAATATATACTCTTTTTAAAAGGCCATGTGAAAAAAATTTGTCTGAGTATATGTTAATAGAGAATAAGCATCTTACGATGGCAACACACTCTGCAATATAATCACTTTCACTATATAAGTAACAATAGACAACCACCACTACCAAATATTGCCTATTAAGCCATAAAAAACCAGCAACCAGCAGGCATCATCTTCCACGCTCAAGAAACAAGCAAAAGGAAAAAAATGAATTTTTTGTAGGAAAAAAGTGTATCGTTGGATTAGTTCAAACTAGTCCAATTCTTTCATAACCCTTTAGACCAGCGTACTCCTCCCACTTATACCCGTTGAAAGCCCAAGTTTGGTTTTGGTTAATTGATGAAACCTATGAACTAACCCTATTGCTAAGTGTATGATCGAGCTAGGGTGATTCAACTTGTCAAATGGAGCTAGATGAAGGATCATGATGGATCAAGTGCTCCATGACTAAGAAAAGAAGAAAGAGAAAAACAAAAATGAGCTCAAGGCAAAGGTATATCATAGGGTCATTTTTGGTTTAGTGATCAAGACACTATAGACAGTGTGATCACATTTAGGATAGATAGCTGTACTATCAAGAAGGGAAAACTCATGTCGATTGCGGTTATCTTATGCCACTAGGTTTGCATTGCATATCTTAAAATGAACCTAAGTGACATTAATTGTGAAACAAATCTAAGAAAATGTAAAGCAAAGGCTAAGAGTATGCATAAGTGTTTGGATCACCTTGTGTTAGCATATGGAAGCTTGGAGAAGAAGAGACCGCTCAATTTGGATCGAGACAGAGCTCTGGAGGCAGGTCCGGACGCTGGTCAAATGTTGTCCGGACCATCACAGGAGCGTCCGGAAGCATACCCTAAGCCTCGGCCTCGGCGCACAGGAGGTCCGGACGCTATTCTAAGTCCGAACGATGATTCCGGACAACCGTCCGGAGTTTTGGAGCTCACTGGAAGCTCCCTGCATACTGACCGGACGCAAGGTGTTGTCCGGACGTAGGACTCCGAACGAGCGTCCGAAGCAAATGTGCTCTCTGGACCGGCTCTACATAGAGTTTGGATGCTCTAGCCTTTTGTCTGGAGCTTCACTGTTCCCAACGTTCGAAGCTACGTGACAGCAGCAGACGAAGGTGGGAACGAGCTGTTTCAAACGACAGAGGGTCCGGACGCGAGTGCAATGGTCCGAACCCCCATGCAGTAGCGTCCAGAGTGGCACAAACAGCTGTGATCAAGGGGCAAAACGGCTAGATTCTTTGGGGTTGCTATATAAGTGTTTTGGCCGGCTCCTAGGGCTCTCTCTTGCACCTCGCATTCATTTGAGACATTTGTGCTTGCTTGAGATAGCCCCTCGCTCACCTCTCTTTGCTTGTGTTGCATAATCTTGAGAGTTTGAGTGAACCAAGTGCTTTGATCATTGCATTGCCTCTTAGTGGCACTTGGTCATTGTCATCGCCGTCGGATTTCCTATTATTCTTGGTGTTTGCCAACACCTAGATGGCTTGGGCGACTGAGGAAGCTTCAGCGCGATTGGTGATTGTTCGTGGCCGGCTTCGAGATTGTGAGAGGGCTTGTACCCACCTCGACGGAGCGCCAAAGGGTAACTCTAGTGAATTGCTCGTGTCATTCAGTTACTCTCATTTGGGTGGATTCTTGTGGCGCCCAAGTAGTGGGATAGGCTTGTGATTGTCTATTAGCCACTGAATCACCACTTGAGTAGTTGACACAACGGGGACTAGCTTGGTGGCAACCAAGTGAACCTCGGGAGAAAAATCGTGTGTCAACTTGTCTCCCGGCTATTCATTGATATTCATTGTGATTGGTTCTTCATATTGACATCCATACATCACAAGGCATCGGTATAACAATCATCCTCTTCCTGACATTTACATTCTTTCATATCTTGCTTAGTTAGGTATTTTGCTAGGTTGTTAGTTGTTCTTCATAGCTTGTGTTAAGTGCTTTAGGTTCTTGCTATTGTTTGTGAGGCACTTAGCTAACTAGAATTGCTTGGATAGGTGGCTTTGCAACCCTAGTAGAGCTAGAGCAAAAAGCTTTGCTTAAGTGTGTTTCTAACCTTTGCTCTAGTGGTTCGTAGATTTTTTATTAGGCTATTCACCCCCTGTAAGGTCCTAATCCAAGGCTAGAGGGGGGGTGAATAGTCTAAACTAAAATTCTAAAACAAACTCAACAACAAGTTAGATTACAATAAGGCGAAGCTTGACTTGCTCTAGCAAACTAAGGGATGTGAAGCCTCCTACCCTCAATTGCTATCATAATAGCTCTAGGATCACCCAATTCCTACACAAGTCTAGTAGCCCTCTAGGAACAACCTAATATACTAAGATAAGTAGGAATAAGTAAACGCGAAGATGAGAAGGGTGATTATACCGACTTGTAGAGGTCTAGAGCCAAACAATGAAGAACACCAATGAAGCCAATCAATCACAAAGGAGAGACGAGGTTGTCACTTGATTTTTCTCCCAAGGTTTGCTAGCTTGCCAACTAGCTATATCCTCGTTGTGTCGGCTCACTCACTTGGAGGTTCACGAGCTAATTGGCATCACACGCCAAACCCGTCATCGGGTGCCGCACAACCAACACAAGATGAGGGCACTCCAAGACACAAGCAATCCACTAGAGTTACCTTTGCGATCTCCCGCGGGGAACGCACAAGAACCCCTCACAATCACCACTTGTGGTCGACGAAGCACAATCACCAAGCTTCTCGAATCCACACCGCTTGCTCCAAACCGTCTAGGTGATGACAATCACCAAGAGTAACAAGAACACAGCAGCGGTATCAACACCCAAGCGCCACTAAGATGAATCACTTCATGCAATGCACTTGATCACTCAACTCACTCAAAAAGATGAACAATCAACTATGAGATGAGTGGGAGTGTGTGTGTTTTGCTCACAAGAGTATGCAGTAGCCAAATGTGCAAGAGAGACTCCTTGAACTAGCCACACACCCTTAAATAGCCTCCTCAAAGAAACTAGCCGTTTTTCACTTTTGGAGCTGCAGAAACGTAACCACTGGACCACTTTTAGTCACCATCGTCGGACCATAGCGGGTGGTCCGGAGCTTTGAAAATCGACCGTTGGCGCGCTGGATCAGCCACCGTCGGACCACTCGCCTTGGTCCGGTGCCTTGGTCCGGAGCCTTGTCCGATGCTTTGACCGCAACCAAAGACTGAATCCAATAAGCACCTGTCCTTCGGACTGGTACACCGGACTATGCCACCTGGTCTGGTGCCTCCTCCGAGTCTTGGACAAAACATGCAGGGAGCACCCGAGCTCCGGACTCAACCACCGGACCATGCCGAGTAGTCCGGAGGTCCCTTTGACTCCGGCTCTTCTGTTGACTAAGCAACCAGACTACTCGTCTATGGTCCGGTGCCTCGTTTTACCTCTAGTCCGGAGCTTCTACTGTTGCCAGTCGTTGCTAGGAGCAGCCATCGGACCACTCACCATGGTCCGGAGCTCCTATGCACAATTGGTCCGACACCTCTGTCTTGTGCTGAATTCACTTCTCTTTGCTTGCCTTGATCTCATGTTCCACCACCAAGTGTTTCACTGACTTGTGCATGTGTGTGGCATATTTTAGCAAGTTTTACAAGGGTTGCTTATTAGGTTTTAGATGCAATGCAATGATGATCATCCTAATGGCACTCGATAGTTGTAACCACTAACTATTTTCCCCTCTTAATAGTACGGTTACCTATCCTAAATGTGATCGCACCCACTAGGTGTATTGATCACCAAAATGGAAAAGCCCTAGCTTATACCTTTGCCTTGAAAAACTTTAGGAACTCCTCCTTCTCTTTTCTTCTCCATGTGTGGAACCTTTGCTAGCTTTCTCCATAGCCTCCTTCTTGATCCATCACTTGTGATCTTCTCTTCACTTTGGTGTACTAATCCTACTCACACTTAGAGCTAGGTTAGTACTTAGGTTTCATCAATTAACCAAAACACTAGAGATCTTTCAATCTCCCCCTTTTGGTAATTGATGACAACCCATATAAAATGATATGAAATATGATTTTGATTTCAACCTGAAATGATTGATACCACATGAAGACACCATCATAGAATAAGAAGGTGGTCAATAATTTCTAAGTTAGTTTGATAGTGTTAACTCCCCCTACATATGTGCACTTCTATGAATATGAATCAAGCTTTGCACACATGCTTAGATTGAACTTTTGGAGGGGTGAACAACTAGCAAACTATGACATGATGCTAAGGTTTTAAGAATAGACCTTGGAAGCGTGATACCAATCAAAGTGCGCCTTTGAATCATCCCTTAGCAATATGGTTAGCTCGACCAAGTTGAAAAATATGAGAAGGTTCCAAACAATGATGAAGATTTGTCCAAGTTGGTGGCACATGAGGATGTTGAGGATGACCACAACTTGGTGGTTGTGGAAGATTGCTCCACCTCATGGTCAAGTGATGATGAAGATGATCTACCTACCTCAAGATCACTTGACAAGAATGATGAAGGCCCGACATCAAGTGTTGCAATTGTTGATGCTACTCTAAGCACACTTGATGATGATGATGATGATGCATGCATGCTTGGGCTATGAGAGTGATGCTTCCACAAGCTCTTCTACCTCATCACATTGCTTCATGTCACACGGTGACACTAAGGAGAACAATGAGCTCAAAAGTGAATTGAAGAATATGAGCAACAAGTTAGAGAGATGTGAAAGGATCAAGATGCCCAAGAGGGGGGGTGAATTGGGTTCTTTTTAATTTCTAAGCAAGAATTAAACATATAAAGAGTCAATTAACCCCCTAGTGCCTACCGCTTGTGAGTCCTAGCTAGAAAGCGGTAGCAAGTCAATGGAATGCAAAAATTTCCTACACAATTATAGTATGAATTGAAAGACAAGTGCGGAAAGTAATGTGGTAAATAAGAGCTAGGGAAAGAGATGCTTGACACGGCGATGTTTTGCCGAGGTATCGAGGAGTCGACACTCCCCCCTAGTCCTCGTTGGAGCACCTCGCAAGGTATAGCTCCCCCTCAATCCCGCGCAAGGGATGAGTGCTCTCTACGGGCTGATTCTTCGCCACTCCGGCACGGTGCACAACCGATCACAACGTCGATGGAGAAGGGCCGCCGACAATCCTCCGGTGATCACCTTCCTCCGAGCACCACCGGACCGTCTAGGTGATGTCGATCACCAAGAGTAACAAGCCTCGATCTTCGCTTGACTCACTCAAGCTTCACAACTAGAGGATGCACACTTGAACTCTTGGATGAACTAGAGAGAGGATGGATGGATTCGCGAATCACTCTCTCTCTAGGGCTCTTGCTCTCTTACCAACCTTCTCAACAAACTCAGCAACTCAAATGAGCAAAGGAAAGGTGGGAGAGAAGTGGGAGAGGCTATAAATAGACCCTCTGAAAACTACCTCGGGCTGGCAACTTAAGATGGCGACGGACGCTCTATCGACTAGGCGACGGACGGTCCGTCGCATGCCCCAACGGCTAGTTTCTGTTCATAGTTTGGGCGACGGACGCTCCGACGCCTAGGCGACAGACGCTCCGACGCCCTGCCCAATGGCTAGTTCTGACACACTATTCCCAGCGACGGACGCTACGTCACAGGGCGACGGACGCTCATCCCAGCGTCCGACGCTACACTCTGGCTCGGGCTGAAAAACACCCTCTCTGGAAGGTCGACGGACGCTCTTCCCAGCGTCCGACGCCTGGCCGACGGACAGCGTTCGACGGACCCTGAAAAACTTAGCCAGAAAACATCCTCACCGGAAGGTCGACGAACGCTGTGGACTCAACCACCCAGTGTCCGACGCCTCTGTCCGACGCGACGGACAGCGTCCGACGCCCCCGTCAGGAGCGTCTGACGCCCAAAAAACAGTTCTATCAACTTCGTTTTTCGTCACGATGAATATGGAAGTTGTTCTAGGCTATCTTACAGTCACCATAGACTTGCTTAGAGCTAAGGAAGTCAAGTGTGCACCACACCTAAGTCATGAAGCTTTCCTAAGTCAAGCTACTAATCTCAACCCCTCTTAATAGTACGGTCAAAGATAAAAAGAGAAGCCCTATCTATTTCTAAGTGCCCTTCATCACCTTATGACACTTAGCCTATCATTATAGGGTCTTCATCATGTCTCCTTGAAAACCGAAACGATATCCATCTTGGGGGCTAAGTGATGACCATTAATGCCCATTCTTGTTGATCACTATGGCTAAGCTACGCATAGCCTCTGCATAACACACGTTAGCCATAATAATCTCTAATTGTCGTTAATCACCAAAACCAACTAGGGCCATGATTCTTCAATCTCCCCCTTTTTGGTGATTGACGACAATAAGTCCTCGAGTATGGATAAGAGTTATGGTTTAAACTTTAAGGTGACTTGGAATGGTTGAGCAAGGGTTTGTGAATTTGTAATGAAGCATACTTGCTCACTCAAGCCAAATCACAAATCATGGTACTTATAGATATGAATGTAAAAGAAGTACCTCATGATATTCTCAAAGGATGTATCGGAGTATAGCGCGAAAGATCAATTATCATTAAGCATAGAGATATATCATGAAACATGAGACAACTCACAAGATATATTAGTGATAATCAAGAGTTTGTCACATCCAACCATATAAACATCAAACAAACTAATCATCACATCACACATATAAACAAATGCATAGAAGTAGACATGATGAAAGAGTATGGGGAAATTAAACATACAGAGATCCAAATCCCTCCCCCTATCTCTATACTCGACCCTCTCTCCCCCTTTGGCGTCTAGCACAAAAAACTAAGCGTCTAGGGCTGGAGAAGAAGGTGGAGGAGCTGCAGCCTTGCGATCGAACATGATGAAGTCCTGAAGATCTGACTCGTCTGACTCATCATCTGCCTCGGCCTCTGCAGGTGTAGGCGCAGCTGGGGTAACCTCTAGAACTGCTGTCTCAACTAACTCCCCCTGAGGCTCAGCTGGTGCCTCTGACGGTCCTGCCTCAGTAGTAGCGGGCCTGTGAACCCGACAAGTGAAGACTCGAGGCGAAGGGGACGGTGTCACTGCTAGTGCCACTAGTGACACTGCTGCTGCAACCTCTGCGGGCTGAGTCTGAGCTGGAGAGGAGACTGCCACTGTAACTGTCTCATCCTGAGTCTCTATAATGACTGTCTCAGCGGCTAGTGAGATGGCATCTGTCTGAACTATAGCCGGAGGAGTGGTAACTGTCTGCGCTGACTACTCAGGAGCGATCTCCGACGAGGCAACTGAAGACATGTGAGTGCCCATCGCCGGAGGATCTACTGTAATCTCTGGGGCTGGTGAGACTAGCTGAGCTGCTCCTGGGGAGTCTTCTCCCGTGATCTCCAAATAAGACGCTGACAGATCTCGCGAGGCCTCGGCTATGGTAGTTCCCCGGATAGGAGTGAATTCTATCTGAAACTCACCGGACGAAGCTATCCAAGAGGACACCTGGGTCCTCGGAGTCTGGTACTCGGGAGAGGCTGGTGGCTGGAACGGAGGAGTAGCTGGTGGCTGACTCTGCTGTCCTCTGGACGGTAATGCTAGAGTCAAAACCACAACTACTGGAGGTTGTTGTGGAGGTGAGGTGAACTGCTGCTGCTGCAAGACTCCGGGCAACTGAAACTGAGGAGTGGAGGTCTGCCCGGAGCTAGAGGCCAGAAGACGTTCAAGTAACAATGTCTGGGTCTTCTGGATCTCTGCCTGCTGCAGCTGATAGGCCAAGAACTAGCGCTGGAACTCGTCCTATCTGGCCTGAGTCTGAGCCTGAGCTGCCAGCTGCTGCTCTGTAAGCCTTCGTAAGTCTGCAGCCTGTCGTCTCTGCTCCTCTGCCTGACGTGACTGCTCCTCCTACATCCTCGACAGAATAGTGAGCAATGTGGCCTCAGAGGTGCTGGAACCTGGAGCTGGAGCTGCTGCGGCTGTGCCTGACCCTCCTGCCTCGTGGTCATGAGGCATCGGTGTATACTCACGCACCGGCTGGTAGTCCTCGTCGGAACTGTCAGAGTCGAGGTCCTCTCGATAGACTGTCTCGGCAGCTGTATCTATCTCTGCATCTAGATCTACCAGCTCTGCCTGAGCAATCTGCTCAACTGTAGCATCCGTGACCTCTGCCGACTATGGTGGCACACCGGCCTACCGAGTGCCTGGTCTGTAAGCTCTGCTGGGGCGAGGCAGGTTTCCATGTATCACCAGCTAACTCATCGAGTATACAGGAAACTCTGTCGCTGACCTCGTAAGAGTGACTCATAGCCCCTGATCTGGTCTTGGCAACTATCAGATAAGAGATCCAATGAGTAAACTGCAGCTGCCAGTGACCCCTGAACCCAGCGGCGATGATATCCTCAAGCTCGCTCACTATCAAATCCCAGAGGTCGAACTTCTCCTTCCGGACAACATGAGCAAGGAGCCAAAGCTGTAAACGTGTAATAGTATCCCGAGCTCCAATCCAGGGGAGGATAGTACGCCTGAGTACCTTGTGGAGGATCCGAGCAAGTGGAGTGAGGTCACGTGGTGTACGGCTTGAACCCTCAGTGAACGGCTGCTGAAAGCACGATCTCACGAAATTCGTAGATGGCATTATACCATCGTGAGGTCGGCGAGGGGCCTCCTGATCCCCATAGTACAAACTGTGAATCCTCGAAGGGGAGGACTCTAGGTGGAAGAGCTCTCTGAAACGTGCTGCTGTAACCCTGAAGTCACGTCCCTGGAATCCAAAGTGTAGGAACTCGTGATCAGGGGAGATCCATAGAGATGCATAAAACTGATATACCCAGTCCTTCTGATATGCCCCTGAACGTCCCATCAGATCTGTCAGATCCTGAATGTACTGAAGGTGCTGCAGGATCTCTGGACCACCGATCCCCTCTATATGGGCAGATGGACACACCCTGTGAGCCCTAAGAGGAGCATCAGTGTCTATGTAAGCTCTGTAGAAGTCCTCATGCACTGTGGTGTAGAAGTCTCGTCCGGCACGGGGGTCCCTCTGAGGTGGGAACCAGAACTGAAAGTCGACGAAGCGGAGTAGCTGGACTTGCTTCGCTATAAGTGCTCTGACCTGGTGCCTCACTGGGTTTGGGAACCGAGGTCCTGGAGGACTAGGTGGTGCACCTGAGCCTCTGGATCGAGTAACTCGGTGGCTCATCAACTCACCAATCGAGGAGTGGCCCGCGGCCTCTGGCTGCTCAGTCTCTGGGACTGGCTCTGTCTCCTCTGCCTCTGTAGCCTCGACGGGCTCTGTCTCAGGATGTGGAGGGGACTCACGACGCGCTCCACGGTGAGGCGAGAGCCTCAAACCGGCGCGACGTCCTCCTCGCTCCGCTATCTCGGCGACCTCTGCCACTGCTAGCGCTGCTGCTGAATCAGGATCCATCAAAGGCCTCTTGCGCTTCCGTGATATAACCTTTTGCTTTCCCTTTCCCCGGTCAGTGGGCACCGAGGGAAAGGAGAAATGCAGTGCAAAGAATCACCTTTGGAGACTTGGAAGAATCCAAAGAGCAAAGGAGGGGGTCTGAAGAGGCTCCACACGGCCCACTCTGCTCTGCTCGGCTGAACCGCGCGAAATAGAGGAGAAGCAGAGGGGCAGGAGCCGGCGATGCAGGGGCTGACAACGGCTGGGGAGCTCCGGCGAGCGGCGAGGGAACGGGCGGCGGCGCAACGTTTGAGTGGAGATGGCGGTGCAGGGAGATGGCGAGGGCACGACGGTGGAGGGAGTGGCGCTAAGGAAATGGCGGCATACGGATGTGAGTGAAAACGACCGAGAGAAGAAAGGCGGTTTTCAAAATAATATGCGCTCTGCAAGTTTGCGACGGACGCTCTGACGGGTCTGATGGACGCTAGGTCAGAGCTTCCGGCGCTTATGCAGTAAGGGTCCAGAGAGCTCCAGCTGGCGACGGACGCTGTGAAGCATCCGACGCTCAAAACAGAGAGGTCCAGAGAGCTCCTGGACGCGCCAGATGCGTCTGACGCCTCTGCTACAGATGCTAGCAAGCGTCCGACGCCCCTTATGCGAGCGGTTTTAATCTTCAGACGATCACGATGGACGCTGAGGCATTTATCGCCGAGCGTTTGTCGGCAGTGTCTGACGCCTTTTAAATAGAATTTTTCAAATCTGATTTTTGCGTCTTTCTCCCAACCAAGTTCCAATCCCAATAAGATCCAAATAACACCTGATTGGACTTGATATGAGAACCATCTCTCAAACTCTCATTTTCAAATAGTTTGCCATAGGCTTAATTTTAGTTTTAGCTAAAAATATTTGAATGGAAGCACCAAGGAGTCATCATATGGCCACAAGAGGGGTATAGAAGTGTCTTGAGCTTGGAATGCTCCCCCTAAGTGGACGAACACAGAGGATGCTCAAAAAACTTAACCGAAAAGGAACGGCAAACAACACACATGCATATGCTATGCAATACCAAATTTGAATCTAGGTCGCTTGCAAGTTTAAACCGCAGTTAAGCTTTGTCACACGCTTTGAGGGCGGTTATCTTAACCGCGTTAGCCAAGCCTATGTGCATTACCAAATTAAACATGTTATATTACATATGAATGCATGGTTCACACAAACTCATCTTTTAGTGAAGTTAGAGTGATCAAGCACATTTAACTCGCTTCTCAACCTACAAAAGGTTGTTTCATCGAGTGGTTTAGTGAAGATATTTGCCAATTGATCTTCGCTCTTAACTCCAACTAGTGGTATGTCTTTCCTAGCCACATGATCTCTAAGAAAGTGATGGCGAATATCTATATGCTTGGTGCGAGAGTGTTGAACCGGGTTGTTTGCAAGCTTTACGACGCTTTCATTATCACACAAAAGTGAAACTTCTTTTAAAAACACGCCGTAATCAAAGAGTGTTTGGGTCATGTATAAGATTTGTGCACAACTTACTCCCATGGCAACGTATTCCGCCTCGGCGGTTGACAATGCCACTCTATTTTGCTTCTTTGAGGACCAAGAAATAAGTGATCTTCCTAGCATGTGGCACCCGCCGGAGGTACTCTTCCTATCAACCTTACACCCGGCGTAATCCGAATCGGAATAGCCAACTAGTTGGAAGGGAGCTCCTTTGGGATACCAAAGGCCCATGCTAGGGGTGTGCCTTAAGTACCTAAGGATTCTTTTGACCGCACAAAGATGTGACTCCTTAGGATTTGCTTGAAACCTAGCACACATACACACACTAAACATGATATCCGACCTAGATGCGGTGAGGTAAAGTAAACTACCGATCATAGAACAATAGAGAGTTTGGTCAATCGGTTTACCTCCCTCATCGAGATCGAGATGCCCATTAGTAGGCATTGGGGTCTTGATTGACTTGCAATCCTCCATCTTGAATTTCTTGAGCACATCATAAGTGTACTTTTCTTGAGATATGAAGGTGCCCTCCCTCAATTGCTTCACTTGGAAGCCAAGGAAGAAGGTTAGCTCGCCAATCATCGACATCTCGAACTCCTTGGACATCAATGCACCAAATTCCTTGCTATGATCTTGGTTTGTTGACCCAAATATAATGTCATCGACATATACTTGGCAAACAAAGATTTCTCCATCTAGCACCTTGGTGAAGAGTGTGGTATCCACTTTTCCGATCTTGAAGCCCTTCTTGAGTAGTAAGTCCCTTAGCCTCTCATACCAAGCTCTTGGAGCTTGCTTCAATCCATAGAGTGCCTTGGACAACCTAGACACATGATTAGGAAAATTTGGGTCTTCAAACCCGGGAGGTTATAAGACAAAAACAAGTTCATTGATGAAACCATTTAGAAAGGCACTCTTCACATCCATTTGAAAAAGTTTCATTTTATGATGTGAAGCATATGCCAAAAGGATATGAATGGCTTTTAGTCTTGCAACCAGTGCAAAGGTCTCCCCAAAATCCAAGCCTTCAACTTGGGAGAACCCCTTTGCCACCAATCTTGCCTTGTTTCTCACAACCACGCCTTGATCATCTTGCTTGTTCCTAAACACCCACTTGGTGCCAATGATTCTTGCTCCTTTGGGCTTTTCTACTAGTGTCCACACTTCGTTCCGGGTGAAGTTGTTCAACTCTTCGTGCATGGCATTCACCCAATCCGGATCCGCAAGTGCATCCTCCACACTAGAAGGCTCAACAAAGGAAACAAAGGAGTGATGTTCAACATAAGAAGCAAGTTTAGATCGAGTTGTTACCCCCCTTGATGGACTCCCTATGATGAGGTCTTGTGGATGAGCTTGAAGCATAGGTGTAGATCTTCTATTAATCACTTGGGGAGGAGGTTGTGGTGCATCAACATCACTAGCTTGAGCCTCAGCTTGTTTTTGAGGGATGAAGGTATCTTCTTGTGCTTCCCTCACTTGTTCTTCATCAACTTGAGGCGTGTGAGGTGGAGAGGGTTCTTGATTTGAGTCATCTTCATCTTCTTCCACCTCTTGTGGGTTGATTGCACCAACAGGCATATTTTTCATACCCTCCCTCAAGGGTTCATCACCTACATCATCAAGATTTTCATGCTCTTCTTGAGAGCCATTAGTTTCATCAAACTCCAAGTCATATGTTTCTTCAACTAGGCCGGAGGCTTTGTTAAATACTCGATATGCCTTGGATTTAAGAGAATAACCAAGTAAGAAACCAATGTCACATCTTCTTTGGAACTTGCCTAAGTGTTGGCGCTTCTTGTAGATGTACACTTTGCAACCAAACACTCGGAAAAAGGATATATCTGGTTTCTTTCCATTTACAAGCTCATAGGGGGTTTTCTTGAGAAGCCTTTGGACAAATAGCCGGTTGGCCGCATAGCATGCGGTGTTGATTGCTTCGGCCTAAAACTTCTCGGGGGTGTTGTATTCATCAAGCATTGATCTTGCAAGAGTGATGAGTGTCCGGTTCTTTCTCTCTACTACACCATTTTGTTGAGCAGTATAGGTGGTGGACACTTCATGCTTGATCCCAACTTCATCACAATAGTCTTCAATCTTGGTGTTCACAAACTCGGTCCCATTGTCACTTCTTATCTTCTTGATCTTCACATCAAACTCATTTTGGGCTCTAGTTGCAAACTTCTTGAATATTGATTGAGTCTCTCCCTTATCTTGAAGAAAGAACACCCAAGTGTACCTAGAGTAGTCATCAACTACCACCAAGCAAAAGAGGTTGCCACCAAGGCTAGCATAGGTGGTAGGTCCAAATAGATCCATGTGAAGTAGCTCTAGGACTCTTGAGGTTGACATGAAAGCTTTGGTTGGATGAGTGTTTGCCACTTGCTTGCCGGCTTGACATGCACTACAAAGTTTGTCCTTCTCAAACACAAAATCCTTCACACCTCTAACCAACTCCTTCTTGACAAGCTTCTTCAAGGTTGACATTCCCACATGTGCTAATCTTCTATGCCATAGCCAACCCAAAGAACTTTTGGAGAATAGACATGTTTGCAAACTAACTTCATTTGGGGTGAAGTCCACTAGGTAGAGATTGTTGTGCCGAAACCCTTTGAATAACAATGATGAATCTTCAATCTTAGACACAACTACCTCATTTGGAGTGAAGAGACATTAGAAACCAAGATCACATAGTTGTCCCACCGATAGCAAGTTGAAGCTCAAAGATTGAACTAGTAAGACATTTGATATTGATTGATCATTTGAGATTGTCACTTTGCCTTTTGAATTGTCCCCAAAGGTAATCTTGTCTTGCCCTTCACAATCTTCCTCAAGTGTGGTGAACATCCGGGAGTCACCGGTCATATGTTGAGTGTATCCACTATCAATTACCCAATGACTTCCACCGGTCTTGTAGTTCACCTACACACAAGCAACTTGAAGTTAAGCTTGTTGTTTGGGAACCCACACTTGGCGAGGTCCCATAGCCTTGTCCACCAACTCCTTAGCAACCCATAGCACTTTGGGCTTGTTCTTCATCTTAGGACCGAGAAACACAACTTGTTCTTCATCATGAGAGAAGGGCCTTATGTGCTTAGGCAAGGTCTTGTGAGGTGGAGTCTTGCATTGGGATTCAAAGTGACCCTCTTGACCACATCCAAAGCACTTCTTGGGTTTGGGCTTTGGTGTGTCATAATTGCTTCTCATGGCCTTGTTCTTGTAGTAGTTCTTGGCTTCTATCTTGACTTTGGCCTTCATGATTGGGTTCTCCTTGAACCCAATGCCGGTCTTGTCGGTCTTCATGATAGTGTTCATCAAGAGCTCACTTTGGAGGTTGTGGCCCTTGGTGAACTTCTCCAATCCACTTGCAAGCTTGATCTTCTCAACCTTGAGCTTTGCATTTTCCTCTTTGAGAGAGTTAATCAAGGTCATTGCATCTTTGTCATCTTGCTTGGCCGACTTGATAGTGAATGGCTTGCTTGCCTTGAGGTTGATTAGCTCTTGCTTGAGCTTGGAGTTTTCTTGCCTCATCTTCACATAGTCATCATGTTTTTCGGCCTCAACTACCTTCTTGCCCTTGCACTTAGCATTTTGCTCACTAGCAACTTCATGAAGCAAGTCCTCACAAGAAGTAGCTATATCATACTTAACAACCGGGTTAATAGCAACATGTGTAGCAAGATCATTTGAAAGCAATTCATTAGCTATCACAAGTGTACCATGTTCATTCTTAACTTGGTTGTAGTCATTTTTTAGCAAGTTGTATCTTGTATGGAGCTCTTGTGTTGACCTCTCAAGCTTATCATGTTTCTCATTAGCTTGCTTGAGTAAGGCTTTGAGCTCCCTAGTGCTAGATGAGAGAGTTTTGTTCTCAAGCTTCAATTCATCATTAGCACTAGACAAGTCATCAAGCTTAGCATGCAAGTTATCATTGGCTTTCTCTAGTGATTCACTTTTAGCTTTATACTTCCTAATGAGCTTAGTATATTTGTTGCAAATTACAATTAGCTCATCATAGGAAGGCGCCTAAAACTCATCATCACTATCATCACTAGAGCTAGCCTCATCATCACTATCCTCTTTTTGTACCTTTTTGTCACCTTTAGCCATGAGGCATAGGTGTATAGAGGATGAGCCCGGAGATGATGGAGGGGGTGGCGGTGGAGTAGATGACCCAATCACCAAGGCGGCCACCTTCTCTTCTTCACTTTCATCTCCGGATGAGTCACTTGAGTCTTCAATGTCGGTGAGCTAATCACCAACAATGTAGGCTTTGCCATTCTTCTTCTTCTTGTGGAAGTTGAAGTTCTTCTTCTTTGAGTCAAACTTGACTCCGTTCTTGCTTAGCTTCTTCAACATCTTGGTTGTTTTCTTCACCATGAGAGCGAGGTCATCATTATCCTCATCATTGCTTGTACTCTCATACATGACTTGCATCTTGTGCTTCTCCGAGGAGGATGCCTTGAGTGCCAAGTCCTTCTTCTCCTCCTTCTCTTTTTCTTTCTTCTTGTAGGAGGCCTTGATATCTCTTCTGCCGATAATGCCATCCTCTTTAACAGAAAACCCGACCATCGGGTAACTACTCGCAACATCAGCGGCTGGATTGGATATATTCAAGAATACCAAAAGACCGGATCGATAGGCCAGAGGGAACACGCCACCTTTCTAAATATGTGGCTGGAGAAATTCATATTTTGTGGCAGGACAGCTGGACCAACCAACATGTATCTCCCTGCAGCAGAACTCCTGGCCAATGGAATACGACATCCCCTCAGTCGATATCTCCTTGGTGCAGTCTACCATCTTTTGCATCAAGTATTAGAGAAGTTACTACTGGGCGAACCCATCGGCAACATTGGAGGGCCCTGGTGGTTTGTGAACATGTGGTTGAACGCTCATATGCACAAGGTCCTCCAATTTGACCTGTTCAACCAAGAATTTCCACGGGACCTAGCTGAAGACCACACGCTTGCCGATGATGAATTAGCAACACGTTCTCCTCTCAACATCGACGAAGCCGTCATAATCCTACCCGGGACCGAGGCCAATGAGGACCAGATCGGCAGATTCTTTCGGAGATTCTACTGTGGAGTCCCTTCTGCAGACCGGGCTTGGTGGCCTTATGTCGATGCCGAAAACAAGTTCCCTCTTTCCTTCAACATTGCCGATACAGACTTAGACAAGGATGAGGGAATCATGAGGGCCATCCTCACTCCCCGTGCAATCCTAGTGAACATCTTCGGAAGTGGGAAAAATACACATGCTTCCTATGAGTTTTATTACCCATCGGCAGCGGCAAGGCAACTAGCATTCGGGCAACTGCCGATCAAGCTCTGCTATGCCAATGTGGTGAAGCCCAGAGAGGTCATTACAAGTGTTATGGATTGGAATAAAATCGTCAGTCTTCTCCCTCATGCTGATACAACCAATATCGACTTATCTACTTGGACGCCAATTTCTTTCATCACCGAGTCATATAAGCTCTGGTGGCAAGAGTGGAAGGACCAACTGTTCACCACATCATCACACCACTATCGACATTTGATTGATACTGATCATATCATTTCCGATGACGCGGTAAGCTCACTTTTCATATTATTTTCTCTATCATCTCCTTCCAAATGCATCAGCAGCTAGTTTTCTATTAACAGGTTAATGACCTAATCCCAAAGAAGAGCAGAAGCGGTAAAGACTTCAACTTACGACCGATGAATCCCACATCGGTAATCGGCAGCAGGGCCCTTTCATTGGCCTCCCTTATGCATCGAAGGGCAACCCCAAGGTCACCATCAAGCCCAAGTCAACACCAATTTCGGCTGTTGTCACTCCATCGGCAGCTTTTGCTGTCTTGGTGCAAGCTTTTGCGGTAACAAGTTCTTACCCTTTCCTTTTTATGCTGATCTCATATTTCCATCGGTAGCTTTCCATTCGACTATCGACCTGTATTAAATTTTTGTAGCAATCAAGTCCATCGGCAACCGCTCCAAGTGCACAAGCTCTTCTAACTCATGTTGTCGATGCCTCCAAAGTGCAAAAGTCCAAACGCCAAGGTCCATCAAGTACTGCTCCCCAATCGAAACGCCTAAGGCCATCAACTCCGTCTATGCCATCAACTCCAGCTGCACCATTGGCAACATCTTCTCCACCCCCTACCAATGTGTCATCACATGAACAAGCATCGGTACCCATCCCTGACACATCATCAGTCGAAGCTTCCATCCAAGGGACAGAATCGGCACCGCAGGAGTTGATTATCACAACAGTGGATACGCCATCGGAATCGGCATCAGCGGTCCCATCCACAGAGGCAGGTTCATCGGCAGTCACTATCACCCCTCAAGACACATCTATGCTAGCTGCTCCGCCAAGTCCACGACGAGAAATTGCTCTGAAGCAGGTAAATCAATTGTCCGCCACAAACTCAAGGCAAACCAATCGGCAAACTCTAACCCTTTTCTTCTTCAGGCCCAAGACTCTCCAAACAACCTTTTCTCCTTCCTCATCAACATACCAGACGACAATGGAGAAGAAGAAAGCTCCACCCAACCTCCAAGCGCTATATCAGCAGAAGTGAAATCCCAACTGGAAGCAATGCTACCCTTACTGCAACAAAGCACATCCGAACTAGTCCAAGACTCTAACGCAGTAAGGATAGCTTTCAAGGCAATTCAAGGTCATCTGCCTGCCAATACCGAAGAAATCCTTTTCCAAGTAGCATACCTTGAGAGCCGTCAACTCCAATATCAAAAAGCTTCACGACGTATTGTCGATAGAGTTGCTCAATCGAAGCTTGAAGAAGAAATGCTTAAATTCAAGAACAGCTGAAGAGAAGTACAAAGACATCGGTCGCCTAGAAGCCTCTAGCATGGAGCTTGAACAGGAGATCAACCATCTATCGGCGCAGAAAGAAGAACTGATAGCAAGGAAAAAAATAGCCCGCTATTTTTGCCGCTATAGCTTGAAAAAAATTGTGCCGCTATTTGCGTTCATGCACAATTTTTCTGCTATTTTGCCGCTATAGTCCGCTAATTACGGTTTATAAAACGCTAAACACCTTAGCCTTAGCTCGCTATTTAAAACATTGACTGATAGCAAAGCTAAAGAAGGTTGATGAGGCCCTAAACGCAGCCAACCAAAAGAAGACCCAACTTCCAGATGCTGTCAAAATTCTACAACAAGAGAGGGATGTTGACGCCCGTCAGGCTCTCTTACTGAGAAGAAAAATCAAGCCAACTGAGGGTACTGCCGATGATGATGGCAAGGAGATAGAGGAAGCGGACCAAATTCGCCTTCGTGCGATCTCATCTATCCAATCTTTGTTGTAATTTATGGTGTCGGCAACTCTGACCTCTGACAATTGATTTTGCTTGTAATATAATGTTAGTACACTTTTCTACCGATGTTTTGCACGATAATTCTATCATCGGTATTTGTACTCACATCTCTTTTATGCATCCATCAGGATAAGTATTTTGATTCACCACGACATATCATCTGATCCGACCATGAAGCTTTATTCAACTTCGTATTTTAAAACCGATCATTACATCAAGATTACATCGGTGTATTGATTACCGATATAGCTGGAAACAAGTTAACAGGTAACCGATGTTCGACTATTTTTTGGTCTAAACTAGGTATTTCTGTATAGTCCCAAGTAAAACAATTCCTATGTTTTCTCAACAAATCACTCAACTACTGCTTACATTGGGATTCCAACTTGGCACTAATAAAAGTTAGCCTAGGCTTGCTACCATTGCCGATGCCTATTTCTAGCAAATCATCAGCCGATGTGAACCCCTGTCCAAGTTTCCATCATCGGCGAACTGATCCATTAAATCTTTTCTTTAGAACCGACTGCTTGGACCGGTGTAATCTGGTAATCGGCCACCTTGAGGAATTCTGTATCCCAAGCTTCACTAGATATGCACTTGATCTGTTCGTAGGTTTCCGATTCTGCCGATGCAACAATTGACGGGACTTCACTCCAGACGACTTCAATTCTGTCTCCAACCCATTGAACAAGATTTTGGTGCATCGTAGAAGGGATGCAACAATTGGCGTGAATCCAATCCCTTCCTAAGAGCAAATTGTAGGTTCTCTTGCCACTGATCACAAAAAACGTTGTCGGCAAAGTTTTGCTGCCGATAGTTAATTCTACGCATATTGCTCCCATAGCTGGTGACACATTGCCTTTAAAATCTTTCAGCTTCATGTCCGTCTTGACTAAGTCTTGGTCACCTTTCCCAAGCTTCCTGAACATAACATACGGCATTATATTAATCGACTAACATCTTTGACACTGGATGCCCATCGACTTTGCCTTTGACAAACAAGGCTCTCAGATGCTGCCTCTCATCATCGGCAGACTTTTCAAAGACAACTTCCATAGGATCTAGCACTAGCTGTAACGATCCACAATTTCCTCGAAGGGAAATCCACATAATATGATAGTCCTAGGAATACCAAGCTATCACATTATTATTATACAACTGATACAACAGTCATACATCGCAAATTATAAGTTTACAAGTATTACAACTTAGAGATTCACACCCTACTACAACACTCTACTAGCGGAAGATGCACGCGAAACGATATCAGAGTAGAAGCAACGCGCCAGCGGGTGAAGGCTCCTCCTTCATGGGCAACCTTGAGCGTAGGACAAGACCACCCAATTCCTCCGGATCCTTATAGTCGTCGTCGAAGATAGCATCCAAACCTGACAAATAACTTTCAGTATGATTCGTACTGGCCACTGTTTCTCACCCTATGCTTTGCTTTTGCTTTGTGGAAAGTGGTATGCAAGGGGTAGAGAAGAGAATCTATATCTGGCTGTGGTTTTCCTATGCAGGTTCATTATTAAGTAATAATAATAATATAGTAGTAAGTTGTATATCAAGTTTTAACACATTTCTCACACATCCATCCCATCCACACACATCTCACCACACACACTCACACTCTCTAGACGACAAGGACAACTCCCTCTCATCCTTGTCTCAGCGGCTCACAGCCGGATCCTGCAAAACCTAGGGGGAGAGAAGAAAGGATGATGAGTGTATGGGTGTCCTGATCTTTCGGTGGAGATAGATAACTACGATTTGACTGGAGAGACGTTCACGATCCGACTACAACCATCCAAGGACATTGCGCCTTAGCGATCGATACACCAAATCCAGCGGTTACTCACGATCTTGCGGATCACAACCAACCAAACCACTAGGGTTATTCCTGCAAGCAATCGAAGAACAAGCAAGAACAAGTAGAACAAGCACTCAATTGCAAATAAGAGATGAAGGATCAGATGTGATACACATGAAGGTGGGGTTCCGAATCAAGTAGAACGGATGGTCTAGTTGACACATGCGTCTACAAGGAAGTAGCAGCAGCTAAACTTTCATCTAAACAAAACCCAATCTGTTTGTGGCGGCTCTAGGGGGATATAAGGAGGAGGGAGGACGACCACAAGGGTCCTGGTGTCGTCCTACAACCCTAGGATGAGTCCCTAATGGACTCAACTTGATACATGGGCCATCGGCCCAAAATAGGGTGATGCAGCACCGTTGGCAGAAAAGATCTCGGTATTAAATTGTATACTGTGCACGCATTTGATAGGATATAGGTATGAGTCCAGACCCATTGGAAAGTACACTTGATAAGCTTTCCAAAAAGTGCTAGAACGTCCCAATCGGAGTCCGTATGAAGTCGTGACAACCGTCGCAAGTTTGGACTCTTCTGTAATCCGAATTAAACTTCCAAAACGTGTTGGACTTGGACTCTTTGTTTCCTTGGATCCAAAGTGACGTGGTGGCCTGGTGGAGGACGTTAGGAACACTTGGATTTGGTCCCCAATCAACTTCATTGATCATCCATGCTTTCCATATGCAATCTAACCCTTCCTTGATCCATGTAAGTAATTCTAAAAATGACAATATACACACTTTGTGGTGCAGTACCAATTCATCAAATGTAACAATAATAAACCTCATATAGAATGGTTTCACCTTTGGTATAGAAGTGGTTGGCATGGTCATATCTAAGCCTGTGATGTCCTCATCATTCTCCATTTCTTGACAGCAAACCGTCCTCGGTTTGACCACTGTCGGAGGATGTGTTGTAGATAAAAGTAAACCATGCTCCCATTCTTGATAGTTATCCTATTTATTCATTTTCAAACTAGGGAAACCCAACATGATATGGTGATGGTTATTACATACCTCTAATTGGTCATATCTTTTCACAATGGAAGGAGATTGTACAATTGAACAAATGTAAATTCGGTGTACCATATACTCCATTTCACAATTATATTTGCCAATAGCATGAAAACTGGTATTAGAAGAACATGGCAATTCAAATCTAGCAATCAGATTATTCTGCAAATCGCTAAGCTCACAATGATCCTTGAACTCAATGTACCCTATTGTATGTAAAGATGAAAACAATTGAACTTCTTCTTTTTTATTTACAATATGAACAATATGCTGGAATTCATCACTCATTGATTTAGAATTTTTAGCTTTATTCGGTAGTTGTGGTATGGATATAAGTAATTCATTATCACACAATTCTTCTTTGTCACATGGAATATCAAGCATATGAAAGTGTGACAAAGGAAAATCAGTGATGGGTTCCACTATTGGTTGATCTAGGATATCAAGATTAGTGGACAAATGCAATTCAACTAAAGCATGCTCACCTTGATTTATGTTACAACCATCTAACTTACCTTTGATGCTCTTCGCAAATGGTGTTCTTGCAGCTAGATTCATGCTCTCCTTTAATGTGTCACCTCTAATCTCAGATTGATCAATGCCCATTGGTATATTGGTATCCGCTTGCTGCAAATTGTTAGTAATAGGAGAGACATATGCTTCTATAGTATTTGTGAGATTTGTTTTTAGTGTTATTTCAAATTCACAAGCAAGATCAAACAACTCACCAAAAGTCTTATAATGTTTATCAACAAGGATATTCTGAATTTGCACATTAAGACCTTGCAAAAATCTATGTTCTAGAAACTCATCGTTTTCTTCAAAGCCACAACGTAGCAAACATAATTTCAGTCTATCTAAGTATTCTGCTACTGTTTTGTTTTCTTGTTTTATAGATTGCAATTTTCCATACAAAATATCAGAATAATAGCTAGGAACAAAAACATCTCTAAAATGTCTTTTCATATCTTTCCATGATTGAGGAGCATTAGCAAATCTACAAAGTTGTTTCCACTCAGTTAAAGCATACTTAATAAGAACACTTGAAGCAACTTTAACCTTTTGTTTTTCAGATAGATCATACTTTTTAAATTCCTTGTCTACATGTAGCTCCCATTCAATATATGCATAAGGATCATAGTTTCCTTCAAAATAAGGTAGTGCAGATTGTAGTTTATCTAGCAAAGCATCACATACCTCGTAAGTTGCAAGCTTATCACTTGTCATACCACTAGCAAAGTGATTCAAATATGCAACCTGATCATCTCCTAATTTCATGTAGTTTCCTGCCATGATTAGAAGAAAACAAGAAACATACACAATAATATTTATGTCCCTATCAACTAGTAGGATGTGGTTGTTGTAATTCTCTCACTCTCAACTTGATCAAACAAATTCTTACAAGTTCTTACCAAGCAAAACAAGAGGTGGCAGTAACCAACAAGTCAGAAACCCTGGAAGTAGTGTATCGACACTGCAGCAACAACACCTGTCAAGCTGTATCCGGATATGTGGAGCTATAGGAGGGCTAAACAATAATGTGCAAGGAAGTACTAGCACCACATTAGTCACAAAAGCAAGTTGAGAAATCGTTCAACGGAGGTACTGTGCTGGTCCTAGGCTAGACCGTGCTAGAGACGCGAGCCTAGACACAAACGAAGTCACAGTACAGCAGAAAAAGGCACCAAAACAGCAAGCAAAACATTCCCTTTCTTTTCCTCCTCTCTTCTTTTTTTTCTTCTTTTGTTTCTTTTCTCTTTCTCTTTGTTTTCTTTTTTGTTATGTTCTTTTCTTTTCTTTTCTTTCTGATTTCCAAAAAGTGCTAGAACGTCCCAATCGGAGTCCGTATGAAGTCGTGGCAACCGTCGCAAGTTTGGACTCTTCTGTAGTCCGAATTGAACTTCTAAAACGTGTTGGACTTGGCTCTTTGTTTCCTTGGGTCCAAAGTGACGTGGTGGCCTGGTGGAGGACGTTAGGAACACTTGGATTTGGTCTCCAATCAACTTCATTGATCATCCATGCTTTCCATATGCAATCTAACCCTTCCTTCATCCATGTAAGCAATTCTGAAAATGACAATATACACACTTTGTGGTGCATCATCAATTCATCAAATGTAACAATAATAAACCTCATATAGAATGGTTTCACCTTTGGTATAGAAGTGGTTGGCATGGTCATATCTAAGCCTGTGATGTCCTCATCAAAGGACTCATCTCACTACTCAAGAGAAGCGTAGGTCAAGGGAATGTCCATAACCGGGGACATGGCTATACGTATAGATAGATCAACTCTGCAGATTGTGTAGACCTGTACCCACAAGATCACCATCATCGATGTTGTACAATGCCTAGGCTGATAACGGGCTATCTCCCGATCCGGAACGATACCACCCTGCCACTCAGCCCTGGGGCTCCCCGGCGCACCGGCAAACTGAGACTGGGAGACGCAGCACTTGGCCACTGTGGTACTGCGCATCTAGGATGGTGCAGGATCCCAACACCGGCACCACCCACCCTTATCACCTCACAACCTAGAAGTAACTACATCGCCCAAACCGGTACACATCCGCACCCCACCCATTTAGGGACAAGTGGTGTGTATGAAAAAGTCCCATGGTTCCGGTCCTCTCGAAATCCAGTTCCTAAGTGGGATCAGACAGGTCATCTTCCTTAATCGGGGTCCTCCCCCATGCCATCACAACACCTCTATCCTGGGGCTCGCCCCAGGATCTCCTCAAAACACATGTACCCGCTACAGGTACCTCTCGTGGGGATGCCCAGGTCGCACCCCCGGCAAGACTCGTCCCACGGACTCGTCGTAGGACCTGTCTGATTGACTTGACCCTCACCACACACCCAAAATACACGCCAAGATCTCCCCAAGTTATTATCATCATTATAACCGCACACGGTGCCTAGCCACTCACAAACAATCCTCCACTCAGCATCACATCAATGACATAATGCGAAGTAGAAGTAAGCAGCGAGCAAGTAAGTAAAGCGAGTGTCTATCCTATCAGCGGGTGTGCAGGGGTAAGGTTGCAACAAGGTATAGGCTTTCCAAGCAATCTACCATGCAACCTATTAGTTTAATTGCAGAAAGTAAAGCACTAGCATCTATGTTATGCATGTCTAATAGGATTCTAAGAGGTTGGGTGGGACGTGGCACCTGTTCAGTATAGATCCATAGTCATCCATATCTGGTTGCTGCTCATGTCTCCTGCCTCCAACGGGTCACCGGTCCGATCAACATCGCCCTCGATGCAACTACCTCGATAGAGCGACAAACAAGGAAGAAAACAATCAAATCCTTACCCAAGATCCAAATCAAAAGGCAACGACACAAAAAGAGCAGCTAATCAACAAAGACACCGAAAGACTTAGCCCTCGCGGTGGTTGTCCGCTTTCCTTGGGCTCAAAATAAAATACGAGTGGTTGTCTGCTAAGCATAAGCTCGAGTCATAACCCCGAAATAGCCACACTTCCCGGGTTGATGGTGTCAACCTGTATGGCTTCAAGAGAAAGGGACTTAGACTCTAGCTTAACTTAGGCACACACCACGGCTTGCGGTCTTTCGATCCGAGTGTCATGGGATTCGGCAGGAACCGAAAAGATTGCAAGCAGGAGAGAAGACAAACACAACAAGGGTCCGCCTTTGTAGCCTTATACCCCACAAGTCACACCTACACACGAACAAGAAAGAACGAATAACAACACAAGATGCAAGACTTGTGACTTGGTCCCACAGGCTTCGACTTGCACGCCATGGAAATCGGCACAAGCAAAAGAGAATGGGACAAGAGAAATAGGCGAAGGGTTGGCTAGGCTGTCCATATCACGTCCTCGGTAAATATGGTTTCTAACGGTCGATCGAGTCGACTCACATGGTTCCAAGGACATGGCATAGACCATAGCTTCGCTAACCAAAAGAGGGGTTGGAATAGGGAATAATGAAACGGGACAGTGGTCTACTACTCCCAATCCACACGCCATGGCAAAGGCAAGGCATTGAAAAGAAGCGACACACGAGAGAACATACAACACTCAAATCCACTTGTAGGGTACCACGACCTACGTGCACTAAATGCACCTAGTCACCCCTAGGGCCTTAGCGGTGCGGTTGTCACCGCAAGGACCTAAGAAGTGCTATGGTCTATAGTAGGTACAAGCATACAAGGGGCTTGAGCACGAAAGAGCCAAAAGAGAGAAGGGGAGAGAAAAGGATGCACCTTCCTTTGATCCACTCGCCATAGCATCCGACGGTAATCAAGAGAGCGATAAATAAACACCAAAAGGAAACAAGCAAGAAAAAGGGGATTGGTTCCTCGACACTTCGATCATCATGTCATGGCAAAGGACATGAACCGAAGTTGGAACAAAAGGGCTCAACTCACGTCTTACTGGATTGACGAGGATTGATAAAAGAGGAACAACCTCCGCATTCTCTCGACGAACATGTCATGGGAACAAACGATGGTCTAAGGAATAGAAACACAAGCTCGCAGTTCCTCAAACTTCACCAACTCGTAGGGCACCACGACCTACGTGCACTAAAATGGCACAAGGTAATCCCTTGGGCTAGGTGGTGCAAGCATACGAGATGGGTAAAACAAAGAGAAGCAAAGGAGGTAAAGTCCGATGGTCATTGCAAGATGACTCGCGACCATGATCTCTACCTACACAAGTTGGCTTCCGAAGGTTCCAAGATAGTCGTCCCCTCGTTCGTCTCTAGTGGACTAGGTCACGAGGGCTCGACTGGTGCGGGTAGGAAGCGCACCACTATTGAGTCCGCAATGGCCATGTCCTAGGGACGAATAAGGACACAAGTGTCGTAGTTCCACGGGGACAATTAAACACAAGAGAAGGGATCGTGACTGGCGCAACGGCCATAGCGGGGCGAACCCACGACCGAAACAACCAATCACGTCGCTTCTCAACCGGCTCGAAGGCTCGGTCCATAGAGACAAACATAACACCACAACGCAAGAACCAACACACAAACCATGAATAACAAAGGAGTAGCAGAATCCCAAAGCATAGAGGTAGATAGACCGGCTCGAAGGCACGACACAAACACAGATAGATAAATATCAAGCATGATAGATGATATGGATATCATGAGTATATGATATGTGCGGACATGTATAGATGACAGTGTGGACAATAGGAACAAGTATGAAATAAAAGAAGGGCTTGCCGACATCAAGGACGGCGTTAGCGGGTTTCACGAACTCGACCTTGAAGAGCGGAACGACGACGGACTGCTGCAATGTGTGGATGAAGTGTCCGGGACGGGCACAAACACTCCTTCCTGCAACAGCGAAGATTCCACGACACGAAGGTTGAACAAAATGGCAAATGGGCAAGGATGTCGGAGCTTTGTCAATCTGCTCGGCAGTGCTGCGGTTTCACTGCAAGTTGAAAAGACAACGGCACGAAGGCCGGTCTCAGGAACAAGGTAGCGACAGAGGGAGATATGCATAGTCTTGGTGTTGTGGGAGGCTCACCGGCAGCGGCTACAGTGTAGGCGAGGCGGTGCTACAGATGTCGTGGCAAGGTCGCATCTCCCCTACACGGTGAAAAACAGTGGCATGAGGTCTGGACTCAGGCCAGCATAGTGTCAAAATCAGGGAAAGGCGGCCTTCCCTGGCCGATTTTCGCACCATTTTTCGTTCCGGATCAAAAACCACGAAAACCACGCTAAACATCAGTTTTGGGTCAAATGGGGATGATTGGGTGTGTCCGTTGCGAAAAAACCAACTGCAAGTATTTTCGTATCAAACGTGGCCAAAATGGCCTTCCCTGACCAATTTTGGCACCATTTTTCGTTCCGAAACAAAATCCCCGAAAACCACGCTAAACATGAGTTTTGGGTCAGATGGGGATGATTGGGTGTGTCCGTTGCGAAAAAACCAACTGCAAGTATTTTCGTATCAAACGTGGCCACAATGGCATTCCCAAACAAATTTTCATCCCATTTTTCGTTACGGAACAAAAACCCCGAAAACCGCGCTAAACATGAGTTTTGGCTCAAATAGGGATGATTGGGTGTGTCCGTTGCGAAAAAACCAACTGCAAGTATTTTCGTATCAAACGTGGCCAGAACGGCATTCCCTGATAGATTTTCATCCCATTTTTCGTTCCAGAACAAAAACCCCGAAAACCGCGCTAAACATGAGTTTTGGGTCAAATGGAGATGATTGGGTGTGTTCGTTGTGAAAAAACCAACTGCAAGTACTTTCGTATCAAACGTGGCCAGAATGGCCTTCCCTGGCCGATTTTCGCACCATTTTTCGTTCCGGGACAAAAACCGCGCTAAACATGTGTTTTGGGTCAAATGGGGATGATTGGGTGTGTCCGTTGTGAAAAAATCAACTACAAGTATTTTCGTATCAAACGTGGCCAGAATGGCCTTCCCTGGCTGATATTCGCACCATTTTTCGTTCCGGAACAAAAACCCCGAAAACCGCAATAAACATGAGTTTTGGGTCAAATGGGCATGATTTGGTGTGTCCGTTGTGAAAAAACCAACTGCAAGTATTTTCGTATCAAACGTGGCCAGAATGGCCTTCCCCGACATATTTTCATACCATTTTTCGTTCCGGAACAAAAACCCCGAAAACCACGCTAAACATCAGTTTTGGGTCAAATGGGGATGATTGGGTGTGTCCATTGCGAAAAAATCAACTGCAAGTATTTTTCGTATCAAACGTGGCCAGAATGGCCTTCCCTGGCCGATTTTCGCACCATTTTTTGTTCCGGAACAAAAACCGCGAAAACCACGCTAAACATGAGTTTTGGGTCAAATGGGGATGATTGGGTGTGTCCGTTGCGAAAAAACCAACTCCAAGTATTTTCGTATCAAACGTGGCCAGAATGGCCTTCCCTGGCCGATTTTCGCACCATTTTTCGTTCCGGGACAAAAACCGCGCTAAACATGAGTTTTGGGTCAAATGGGGATGATTGGGTGTGTCCGTTGCGAAAAAACCAACTGCAAGTATTTTCGTATCAAACGTGGCCAAAATGGCCTTCCGTGACAGATTTTCGCACCATTTTTCGTTCTGGAACAAAATCCACGAAAACCACGCTAAACATGAGTTTTGGGTCAGATTGGGATCATTGGGTGTGTCCGTTGCAAAAAAACCAACTGCAAGTATTTTCGTATCAAACGTGGCCACAATGGCATTCCCCGACAAATTTTCATCCCATTTTTCGTTACGGAACAAAAACCCCGAAAACCGCGCTAAACATGAGTTTTGGGTCGAATGGAGATGATTGGGTGTGTCCGTTGCGAAAAAACCAACTGCAAGTATTTTCGTATCAAACGTGGCCAGAATGGCCTTCCCTGGCCGACTTTCGAACCATTTTTCGTTCCGAAACAAAAACCCCGAAAACCACAATAAACAAGAGTTTTGGGTCAAATTGGGATGATTGGGTGTGTCCGTTGCGAAAAAACCAACTCCAAGTATTTTCGTATCAAACGTGGCCAGAATGGCCTTCCCTGGCCGATTTTCGCACCATTTTTCGTTCCGGAACAAAAACCGCGAAAACCACGCTAAACATGAGTTTTGGGTCAAATGGGGATGATTGGGTGTGTCCGTTGCGAAAAAACCAACTGCAAGTATTTTCGTATCAAACGTGGCCAAAATGGCCTTCCGTGACAGATTTTCGCACCATTTTTCGTTCTGGAACAAAATCCACGAAAACCACGCTAAACATGAGTTTTGGGTCAGATTGGGATCATTGGGTGTGTCCGTTGCAAAAAAACCAACTGCAAGTATTTTCGTATCAAACGTGGCCACAATGGCATTCCCCGACAAATTTTCATCCCATTTTTCGTTACGGAACAAAAACCCCGAAAACCGCGCTAAACATGAGTTTTGGCTGAAAAAGGGATGATTGGGTGTGTCCGTTGCGAAAAAACCAACTGCAAGTATTTTCGTATCAAACGTGGCCAGAACGGCATTCCCTGATAGATTTTCATCCCATTTTTCGTTCCAGAACAAAAACCCCGAAAACCGCGCTAAACATGAGTTTTGGGTCAAATGGAGATGATTGGGTGTGTTCGTTGTGAAAAAACCAACTGCAAGTACTTTCGTATCAAACGTGGCCAGAATGGCCTTCCCTGGCCGATTTTCGCACCATTTTTCGTTGCGGGACAAAAACCGCGCTAAACATGTGTTTTGGGTCAAATTGGCATGATTGGGTGTGTCCGTTACGAAAAAACCAACTGCAAGTATTTTCGTATCAAACGTGGCCAGAATGGCCTTCCCTGGCTGATATTCGCACCATTTTTCGTTCCGGAACAAAAACCCCGAAAACCGCAATAAACATGAGTTTTGGGTCAAATGGGGATGCTTGGGTGTGTCCGTTGTGAAAAAACCAACTGCAAGTATTTTCGTATCAAACGTGGCCAGAATGGCCTTCCCTGGCCGACTTTCGAACCATTTTTTGTTCCGAAACAAAAACCCCGAAAACCGCAATAAACAAGAGTTTTGGGTCAAATTTGGATGATTGGGTGTGTCCGTTACGAAAAAACCAACTGCAAGTATTTTCGTATCAAACGTGGCCAGAATGGCCTTCCCTGGCTGATATTCGCACCATTTTTCGTTCCGGGACAAAAACCGCGAAAACCACGCTAAACATGAGTTTTGGGTCAAATGGGGATGATTGGGTGTGTCCGTTGCGAAAAAACCAACTCCAAGTATTTTCGTGTCAAACGTGGCCAGAATGGCCTTCCCTGGCCGATTTACGCACCATTTTTCGTTCCGGAACAAAAACCGCGAAAACCACGCTAAACATGAGTTTTGGGTCAAATGGGGATGATTGGGTGTGTCCGTTGCGAAAAAACCAACTGCAAGTATTTTCGTATCAAACGTGGCCAAAATGGCCTTCCGTGACAGATTTTCGCACCATTTTTTGTTCTGGAACAAAATCCACGAAAACCGCGCTAAACATGAGTTTTGGGTCAAATTGGGATGATTGGGTGTGTCCGTTACGAAAAAACCAACTGCAAATATTTTTGTATCAAACGTGGCCAGAACGGCATTCCCTGATAGATTTTCATCCCATTTTTCGTTCCAGAACAAAAACCCCGAAAACCGCGCTAAACATGAGTTTTGGGTCAAATGGAGATGATTGGGTGTGTTCGTTGTGAAAAAACCAACTGCAAGTACTTTCGTATCAAACGTGGCCAGAATGGCCTTCCCTGGCCGATTTTCGCACCATTTTTCGTTCCGGGACAAAAACCGCGCTAAACATGGTTTTGGGTCAAATGGGATGATTGGGTGTGTCCGTTGCGAAAAAACCAAGTACAAGTATTTTCGTATCAAACGTGGCCACAATGGCCTTCCCTGGCTGATATTCGCACCATTTTTCGTTCCGGAACAAAAACCCCGAAAACCGCAATAAACATGAGTTTTGGGTCAAATGGGCATGATTTGGTGTGTCCGTTGCGAAAAAACCAACTGCAAGTATTTTCGTATCAAACGTGGCCACAATGGCATTCCCCGACATATTTTCATACCATTTTTCGTTCCGGAACAAAAACCCAAAACACGCGCTAAACATGAGTTTTGGCTCAAATGGGGATGATTGGGTGTGTCCGTTGCGAAAAACCATCTGCAAGTATTTTCGTATCAAACGTGGCCAGAATGGCCTTCCCTGGCCGATTTTCGCACAATTTTTCGTTCCGGAACCAAAACCGCGAAAACCACGCTAAACACGAGTTTTGGGTCAAATGGGGATGATTGGGTGTGTCCGTTGCGAAAAAACCAACTGCAAGTATTTTCGTATCAAACGTGGCCAGAATGGCCTTCCCTGGCCGATTTTCGCACCATTTTTCGTTCCGGAACAAAACCGCGAAAACCACGCTAAACATGACTTTGGGTCAAATGGGGATGATTGGGTGTTTTCCGTTGCGAAAAAAACCAACTGCAAATATTTTCGTATCAAACGTGGCCAAAATGGCCTCCCTGACGGATTTTCGAACCATTTTTCGTTCTGGAAAAAAAATCCACGAAAACCGCGCTAAACATGAGTTTTGGGTCAAATTGGGATGATTGGGTGTGTCCGTTACAAAAAAACCAACTGCAAGTATTTTTTTTTTTTTTTTTTTTTTTTTTTTTTTTTTTTTTTTTTTTTTTTTTTTTTTTTTTTTTTTTTTTTTTTTTTTTTTTTTTTTTTTTTTTTTTTTTTTTTTTTTTTTTTTTTTTTTTTTTTTTTTTTTTTTTTTTTTTTTTTTTTTTTTTTTTTTTTTTTTTTTTTTTTTTTTCTACAAACTCCAAAATGGCCTTCCGGGCCGTTTTTCCCACCATTTTTCGTTCCGAAAAAAAACCCCCCCCCCAAAAAAAAATGGTTTTTGGGGGGTTTGGGGTGTCCGTTGAAAAAACCAATCAAAATTTTCGTATCAAACTGGCCAAAGGCCCTTCCCGCCGTTTTCCCCTTTTTCTTCCAAAAAAACCCCAAAAAAACCCCAAAAATTTTGTTCAAAAGGGGAAGATTGGGTTGCCCGTTGCGAAAAAACAACCAATATTTTCTACAACGTGGCCAGAATCCCCCCCGGGGTTTTTAAAAAATTTTTTCGCCCAAAAAAACCCCAAAACCCGGTTATTTTGGGAATGGGTGTTGGGGGCCTTAAAAAAATCAACAAGTTTTTTCCTTTCCAAATTTCCCCCTTTTTTCGAACACCCAAAAAGAAAAAATGGGAAAAAGCGATTTTTTTTTTGGGTAAAAGGGGGATTTGGGGTTTCCTTTGAAAAAAAACCAAACCAATTTTTTCGATCAAAAAACCCCCCTTTTTCGCCCTTTTGTTGTCCCCAAAAACCACGAAAAATTTTTTTGGCAAGGGGGAAAAGGGGGTTTCCCAAAAAAACCAAACTCAATTTTTTCGAAAAAAGGGCCAAAAGGGCCTCCATGGGTTTTTTGAATTTTCTTTTGGGAAAAAAAACCCCAAAAACCCGTAAAAAGAGTTTGGTCTTGGGTTTGGGGGGTTTTTCCCGTTAAAAAAACCAACGAAACCCGCAAACTGAGTTTTCAATTTTTATATTTTTGTTCCGCAAAAACCCCGAAAAAAAAAACGGGGGGGGTTTTTTGGGGGTTTTTGTGAAAAAAAACCAAACGTTAAACTGGGTTTTTTCCCCAAAGGTTTTGTTTTTCGCCAAAAAAACCACAAAAGGGAAAAAGGGTTTTGGGAAAAAGGGGGAAAATTTGTTCCGGAAAAAAAAACCAACGAAAAAGATTTTTTCAAAGGGGGAAAATGGTTCCTGGCCCCCAAAAAAAATTTTTTTCCCAAAAAAAAACCCCCAAAAACCCCCTCAAATTTGGGGTCAAAGGGAAGGGGGGCCGAAAAAAAAAATGAAATTTTTTTAAAACGGGAAAAAATGTTCCCTTTTAAAGGGGAAAATTTTTTTTTAAAAAACCCCCAAAACCCAAAAACCCGGGGGAAAAAAAGGTTTTTTGGGGTTGGGGGAAAAAAAACCCTTTTTTTCGAAAAACCGAAAATTCCCGGCCATTTGGCCTTTTTGGGGGAAAAAACCCCCAAAAAAAAACCAGAAAACGGGTAAAAAGGGGGGAAAAATTTGGGGGGGGTTTCAAAAAAAACCCAAACTGCAATATTTTCGTATCAAACGTGCCAGAATGGCTTCCCGGGCGTTTTTCCCCTTTTTTTCTTTCCCGGGAAACAAAACCCCCAAAACCCCAAAACTTTTTTGGGGTCAAATGGGGGATTGGGTGTTTTCGTTGTAAAAAACCAACTGCAAGTTTTTGTACAAACGTGGCCCAAACCCCCCCTTTTTCGTTTTTTCCCCCCCCCCAAAAAACCCCAAAAAAGATTTTTTTTGGGAAAATTGGGGGGTGTGGCCCAAAAAATGCAATTTTTTATCAAACGGGCCAAAATGGCCTTCCCTGGGTTTTTAAAATTTTTCGTTCGAACAAAACCCCAAAACCGGCTAAACAGATTTTGGGAAATTGGGATATTGGGTGTCCGTTACGAAAAAACCCAATATTTTGTATAAAACTGAAAAAACCCCCTGGATTTTCCCTTTTTTTTTCCCAAAAAAAAAAACCCCCAAAACCCCCAAACGATTTTTGGGAAAATGGGGGGGGGTTTTTTTTAAAAAACCAATGGAAAATTTTTTCCAAAGGCCGGGGGCCTTCCCCCTTTTCCCCCTTTTTTTTTTGGGGGAAAAAACCCGCAAACAGTTTTGGGAATGGGGGGGGGGCCCCCTTGCAAAAAACCCAAGTAATTTTTTTTCTTTCAAACCCCCCGGCCTTTCCCTTTTTTTCCCGAAAACTTTCCGGGAAAAAAACCCCCAAAAAAAATTTTTTTGGGGGAAATGATTTTTTCCCCAAAAAACCCTGCAATTTTTTCAATCCGTCCAAACCCCCCGACCCCCCCAAATTTTTTTTAAAAAAAAGGGGTGAAAAACCAAACAGATTTGGGGGTCAAAGGGGAAAAGGGGGTTTTCTTTGGAAAAAAAACCCGCAAATTTTTCGTTCAAACCCAGAAAGGTTTCCCTGGGTTTTTTTGAAATTTTTTCCGAAAAAAAAAAACCACCAAAAATTTTTTTGGGAAAAGGGGAAGGTTTTTAAAAAAAAATTTTTTTAACAAACCCAAAAACCCTTTCCCTGGGGTTTTGCAATTTTTTTTTGAAAAACAAAACCCAAAACCCCCAAAATTTTTTGGGGAAAATTTGGGATTTGGGTTCCCGACAAAAAAATAAAATTTTTTGTTCAAAGGGGAAAAGTTTCCCTAACACCCCATTTTTCTGAAAAAAAACCCCCCGGGTCAATTTTGGGGGTCGGAAAGGGGCGGTAAAAACCCATGGTTTTAAAAAAACCCCCCGGGGACCCCATTTTTCGTTCCGGGAAAAAAACCGGCAAAAAATTTTTGGGGCGGGGGGGAGGGGGCCCCTTTCAAAAAAAGTCAAATTTTTTTCCCTGGAAAAAACCCCCCTTTTTTTAAATTTTTTTCTTCCGGCCCCCCAAAAAACCCAAAAAAAGGGAAACAAATTTGGTTTTTTTTCAAAAAAAATGGGTTTTTCCCCGAAAAAACTGCAAATCTTCCCCATTTTTTTTTCAAAATTTTTCCCAAAAAAAACCCCCCCCCCCAAAAAAACAGAGGCTAAAGGGGATTTTGGGTTTGGAAAAAATTTGTGTTTTTCGAAAAACGGGCCAAAAAAAAACCCCCCTTTCCTTTTTTAATTTTTTTTCCGGAAAAAAAACCCCGGAAAACCACCAAAAGTTTGGGAAAGGGGGTGTTGGGTGCCGTGAAAAAACCCCCTAAAAAAATTTTTCTTCCTGGCCAAAATGCCCCCCGACAAAAAACCTTTTTTTTTCAAAAAAAAGCCGGCAAAAAAATTTTTGGGAAAGGGGGATAGGGGTTGCCTTCCCAATGAAATTTTTTGGGAAAAAAACCAAAAACCCCAAAAATTTTTTTTTTTTAAAAAAAACCCCCGAAAACCCGCAAATTTTTTTGGGGGAAAGGTTTTCGGGAAAAAAAAAACCAAATTTTTTAAAACCCCAAAACCCTTTTCCGGGGTTTTCCCTTTTTTTGTTAAAAAAAAAACCCAAAAACCCGGAAAAACAAATTTGGCTGGGATGGGGGGCCCCCTTCGAAAAAAAACCAAAACCACAAACGGGGCAAAAAAATGGTTTGATTTGCCTTTTTTTTCCCAAAAAAAACCCAAAAAACCCCCAAAAAAAATTTTTGGGAAAGGGGGAATTTTGTTTTTTCAAAAAAACCCCAACGAAAATTTTTTAAAATTGGGGAAAAGGGGTTTCCCCGAAAAACCTTTTTTTGTGGGAACAAAAACCCCAAAAAGAAATAAAACAGATTTTTCAAATTTTTGGGGGGGGCCGGAAAAAAACCGCAATATTTTTCAAAGGGAAATTTGGGTTCCTGGGGCCACCATTTTTTTCCCGGATCAAAACCCCAAAAACCCGCTAAAAAACTTTCCGAATAAGGGGGGCCCCGCGAAAAAATGCAAAAAAAAAGGGGCCAAAACCCCCCCAAATTTTCCCCCTTTTTTCGCCAAAAAATTTCCCGCCCCCAAAACATTTTTGGGGGTCAAAAAGGGGGGGGGCCGGGAAAAAAAAAAATTTTTTTTTTGGGGAAAAGGGGGCCCGGGGGGCCCCCTGCCGATTTTCGACCACTTTCCAAAAAAACCCCCCCAAAACCCGAAAACTATTTTGGGGCGGGGAAAAAGGGGCCGGCAAAAAAAAAAAAAAATTTTGGGTTTCCGTGGAAAAAATTTCCCGGTTTTTCCCCCAAAATTTTTTCCAAAAAACCCCCAAAAAACCAAAAAAAAAGGGTAAAAGGGTGATTGGGGGTGTGTTGCGAAAAAAATCAATATTTTTTCAAAGGGCCAAAAGGCCTTCCCCGGCCATTTTGCCCTTTTTTTCTTCCCCCAAAAAAACCCCGAAACCGCGCTAAAAGGTTTTTGGGTCAAATGGGATTTGGGTTTTTTAAAAAAAAAAAAATTTTTTAAAAATGGGGGCCCCCTTTTTTTAATTTTTTTTTTCCCAAAAAACCCCAAAAAATTTTTTTGGGAAAGGGGGATTGGGTTTTCCGTGGAAAAAAAAAAATGGTTTTTTCTTTAAAAAAAAAAAAAAAAAAAGGGGGTTTTAAAAAAAAAAAAAAATTCCCCCCCAAACATTTTTTTGGGAAAAAAGGGTGTGTGCAAAAAAAATGGGTTTTTTTTAAAAAAGGGGGGGCAAATGGCTTTCCCAAAAACCTTTTTGGCCTTTTTTCGCCAACCCCCAAAACCCAAAATTTTTTTTAAAATGGGTATTGGTGGTGTTCGAAAAAAACCCAAATATTTTTAAAAACGTAAATACCCCGCATTTTTTCCCCCTTTTTTTTAAAAAAAACCCCCCAAAAAAAACCCCCGGGTTTGGGTAAAAGGGGGGAATGGTGTCCGTTGGAAAAAACCAACGCAAGTATTTCATCAACCGGGGGAAATGGTTTTTCCCCCTTTTTTCCCCCCATTTTTTGTTCCAAAACAAAAAACCCCAAAAACCACGCAAACATGATTTTTGGGGGTCAAATGGGGATGATTGGGTGTGTCCGTTGCAAAAAAAACCAACTGAAAATATTTTCGTATAAACGGGGCCAAAAAGGCCTTCCTGCGGTTTTTTCGACCATTTTTCGTTCTGACAAATCCACGAAAACCGCGCTCAAACATGAGTTTTGGGTCAAACTGGATGATTGGGATGTGTCCGTTACAAAAAACAACTGCAAGTATTTTGTATCAAACGTGCCGGAATGGCATTCCGAAATTCATCCATTTTCGTTCCGAACAAAAACCCGAAAACCGCGCTAAACATGAGTTTTGGTTTCATGGGATGATTGGGGTTTCGTTGAAAAACCAACTGCAAGTATTTTCGTATCAAACGTGGCCGAATGGCCTCCTGGCGATTTTCGCACCATTTTTCGTTCGATAAAAAACCACGTAAAACCGCGTAAACATGAGTTTTGGCAAATGCGGATGATTGGGTGTTCCGTTGGAAAATAATGATTGTTTTTCTACAAAACTGGCAATGTTTCTCAACTTCGAACATGTTTTCGTCCGACAAAACCCGAAACGCCATACAGTTTTGGGCAAAAAGGTAAGTCTTTACAATTAAGTCAATGAGATTTTGTTCACGTGCCACAATGCAATTTTCCTGCGATTGCCAACTTTTTCTTCCGGAACAAAATCGAAACCATTACTGAGTTTGGACAAACGGGTATGATGGGTTGTCGTTTGGAAAAACTAGATTTATAACGTGGCCAGAATGCTCTGGGTTTTCGCAAAATTTACTTCCGGATCAAAACCTCCGAAAAGCCCCTACAATTTCGGTAAATGTGATGTTGGTGTGATCCGGTGAAAAACCAACATAGTTTTGTATCAAAGTGGCCAATGCTCCTGACATTTGCACCATTTTCGTCGAAACAAATCCGGAAAAAAACATCAGTGCAAATGATTATGGGTGTGCCAGATTGAATCCCTGCAAGTTTTCGATCAATGGCTAGATGGCTTCCCTGGCGATTTCGCACATTCGTACCGATAAACAAGAAAGGCTAAACAGGTTTTGGGTTCAAAGTGGAAACATGGTGTTTTCGAAAACATGCAAGTATTTTCCTTCAAACGTGGCCGAATGGCCTTTCTGGCCGTCTTCGAACCATTCGTTCGAAAAAACCCGAAAACTGCGTTATAATTTTGGGTCAAATGGGGATGATGGGTTGTCCGTTGCGAAAAAACCAACTGCAAGTATTTTCTATCAAGTGGCCAGATGGCCATTGCTGGCTTTGCGACTTTTCCGAAACAAATTCGAACCGTAAAAATGCAAATGGCATATTGGGTTTGTTAGAAACAATGAGATTTTGTTCAAGTGCCGAAACAGCTGAATTGACATTTTCGTCCAAAAAAAGCCGAAAACCGCATAAACATGAGTTTTGGGTAAATGGGTATGATTGGGTGTGTCCGTTGTGAAAAAACAAATGCAAGTATTTTTGTATCAAACGTGGCCAGAATGGCTTTGCTACGATTTTCGCACCATTTTCGTCCGACAAACCCGAAAACCGCTAAACAACAGTTTGGGTGATGGGGATGATTGGGTGTGTTGTTGCGAAAAAACAACTGCAAGATTTTGTATCAACGTGGCCAATGGTTCCCTGACCAATTTTCGACCATTTTTGTTCCGAAACAAAATCCGCGAAAACCGCGCTAAACATGTGTTTTGTGCAAATGGGGAGAATGGGTGTTGTCCGTTGTGAAAAAACCAACTGCAAGTATTTTCGTATCAAACTGGCCAGGAATGGCCTTCCCTGGCCGATTTTGCACATTTTCGTTCCGGAAAAAAACCACGAAAACCACGAAAACTGCGCTAAACATGAGTTTTGGGTCAAATGGGGATGATTGGGTGTGTCCGTTGCGAAAAAGCAACTGCAACTATTTTCGTATCAAACGTGGCCACAATGGCATTCCCCGACAGATTTTCGCACCATTTTTCGTTCTGGAACAAAAACCCCGAAAACCACGCTAAACATCAGTTTTGGGTAAAATGGGGATGATCGTGTGTCCGTTGTGAAAAAACCAACTGCAAGTATTTTCGTATCAACGTGGCCACAATGGCATTCCCCGACAGATTTTCATCCCATTTTTTGTTCCGAAACAAAAAACCCAAAAACCACGCTAAACATGAGTTTTGGGTCAAATGGGGATGATCGGGTGTGTCCGTTGCGAAAAAAACCAACTGCAAGTAATTTCGTATCAACCGTGGCCACAATGGCATTCCCGACAGATTTTCATCCCATTTTTTGTTCCGAAAAAAAACAAAAAAACCAACTACAAGAATTTTCATATCAAACGTGGCCAGAATGGCCTTCCCTGGCCGATTTTCGCACCATTTTTCGTTCCGGAACAAAAACCCCGAAAACCGCGCTAAACATGAGTTTTGGGTCAAATGGGCATGATTGGGTGTGTCCGTTGTGAAAAATCCAACTGCAAGTATTTTCGTATCAAACGTGGCTAGAATGGCCTTCCTGGCGATTTTCGCACATTTTTCGTTCCGGAACAAAAACCCCGAAAACCACGCTAAACATCAGTTTTGGGTCAAATGGGGATGATTGGGTGTGTCCGTTGCGAAAAAACTAACTGCAAGTATTTCGTATCAAACATGGCCAGAATGGCCTTGCCTGGCGGATTTTCGCACTATTTTTCGTTCTGGAACAAAATCCACGAAAACCGCGCTAAACATGAGTTTTGGGTCAAATGGGATGATGGGTGTGTCCGTTGCGAAAAAATCAACTGCAAGTATTTTCGTATCAAACGTGGCCAGAATGGCCTTCCCTGGCCGTTTTTCGCACCATTTTTCGTTCCGAAACAAAATCCCAAAACCCGCTAAACATGAGTTTTGGGTCAAATGGGATGATTGGGTGTGTCCGTTCGAAAAAACCAAGTACAGATTTTCGTATCAAACGTGGCCAGAATGGCCTTCCCTGGCCGTTTTCGCACCATTTTTCGTTCCGAAAAAAACCCCGAAAACCACGCTAAACATGAGTTTTGGGTCAAATGGGATGATTGGGTGTGTCCGTTGCGAAAAAACCAACTGCAAGTATTTTCGTATCAAACGTGGCCAAAATGGCCTTCCCTGGCGGATTTTCGCACCATTTTTCGTTCTGGAACAAAATCCACGTAAACCGCGCTAAACATGAGTTTTGGGTCAAATGGGGATGATTGGTGTGTCCGTTGCGAAAAAACCAACTGCAATATTTTCGTATCAAACGTGGCCAAATGGCTTCCTGGCGACTTTCGAACCATTTTTTGTTCCGGAACAAAAACCCGAAAACCGCAATAAACAGAGTTTTGGGTCAAATGGGGATGATTGGGTGTGTCCGTTACGAAAAAACCAACTGCAAGTATTTTCGTATCAAACGTGGCCAGAATGGCCTTCCCTGGCTGATATTCGCACCATTTTTCATTCCGAACAAAAACCCCGAAAACCGCGCTAAACATGAGTTTTGGGTCAAATGGGGATGATTGGGTGTGTCCGTTGCGAAAAAACTAACTGCAGTATTTCGTATCAAACTGGCCAGAATGGCCTTGCTGGTGATTTTCGCACATTTTTCTGTTCTGGAACAAAATCCACGAAAACCACGCTAAACATGAGTTTTGGTCAAATGGGGATGACTGGGTGTGTCCGTTTGCGAAAAAACCAAGTACAAGAATTTTCGTATCAAACGTGGCCAGAATGCCTTCCCTGGCTATTATTCGTACCATTTTCGTTCCGAAACAAAATCCCGAAAACCCGCTAAACATGAGTTTTGGGTAAATAGGGATGATTGGGTGTGTCCGTTGCGAAAAATCAACTGCAAGTATTTTCGTATCAAACGTGGCCAGAATGACCTTCCTGCCGTTTTTCGCACCATTTTTCGTTCCGAAACAAAATCCCGAAAACCGCGCTAAGAATGGTTTTGGGTCAAATGGGGATGATTGGGTGTGTCCGTTGCGAAAAACCAACTGCAAGTATTTTCGTATCAAACGTGGCCACAATGGCATTCCCGACTATTTTCATACCATTTTTCGTTCCGGAACAAAAACCCAAAACCGCGCTAAACATGAGTTTTGGCTCAAATGGGATGATTGGGTGTGTCCGTTGCGAAAAACCATCTGCAAGTATTTTCGTATCAAACGTGGCCAGAATGGCCTTCCCTGCCGATTTTGCACCATTTTTCGTTCCGGAACAAAAACCGAAAACCACGCTAAACATGAGTTTTGGTCAAATGGGGATGATTGGGTGTGTCCGTTGCGAAAAAACCAACTCCAAGAATTTTCGTATCAAACGTGGCCAGAATGGCATTCCCTGACAGATTTTCATCCCATTTTTCGTTCCAGAACAAAAACCCCGAAAACCGCGCTAAACATGAGTTTTGGGTCAAATGGGGATGATTAGGGTGTGTTCGTTGTGAAAAAACCAACTGCAAGTATTTTCGTATCAAACGTGGCCCGAATGGCCTTCCCAGGCCGATTTTCGCACCATTTTTCGTTCCGGATAAAAAACCACGAAATCCGCGCTAAACATGAGTTTTGGGTCAAATGGGATGATTGGGTGTGTCCGTTGCGAAAAAACCAACTGCAAGTATTTTCCTATCAAATGTGGCCAGAATGGCCTTCCCTGGCCGACTTTCGAACCATTTTTCGTTCCGAAACAAAAACCCCGAAAACCGCAATAAACATGAGTTTTGGGTCAAATGGATGATTGGTGTGTCCGTTGCGAAAACACCAACTGCAAGTATTTTCGTATCAAACGTGGCCAGAATGGCATTCCCCGACTATTTTCATACCATTTTTCGTTCCGAAACAAAAACCCCAAAAACCGCATAAACATGAGTTTTGGCTCAAATGGGGATGATTGGGTGTGTCCGTTGCGAAAAACCATCTGCAAGTATTTTCGTATCAAACGTGGCCAGAATGGCCTTCCCTGGCCGATTTTCGCACAATTTTTCGTTCCGGAACCAAAACCGCGAAAACCACGCTAAACACAGTTTTGGGTCAAATGGGGATGATTGGGTGTGTCCGTTGCGAAAAAACCAACTGCAAGTATTTTCGTATCAAACGTGGCCAGAATGGCCTTCCCTGGCCGATTTTCGCACCATTTTTCGTTCCGAAACAAAAACCGCGAAAACCACGCTAAACATGAGTTTTGGGTCAAATGGGGATGATTGGGTGTGTCCGTTGCGAAAAAACCAACTGCAAATATTTTCGTATCAAACGTGGCCAAAATGGCCTTCGCTGACGATTTTCCAACCATTTTTCGTTCCGGAACAAAAACCCCGAAAACCGCATAAACAATTTTGGGTCAAATGGAGATGGTGTTCGTTAAAAACAACTGCAATATTTTCGTATCAAACGTGCAGAATGCCTTCCTGCGATTTCGCACCATTTTTCGTTCCGACAAACCCCGAAAACCCGCTAAACAAGTTTTGGTCAATGGATGATTGGGTGTGTCGTTGTGAAAAACAACTGCAAGTATTTCGTATCAAACGTGGCCGAATGGCCTTCCCTGCCGATTTCGCACCATTTTCGTTCCGAATAAAAACCCGAAAACCCGCTAAACAGAGTTTGGTCAATGGGATGATTGGTGTGTCCGTTGCGAAAAAACCAACTGCAAGTATTTTCTGATCAAATCGTGGCCAGAATGGCCTTCCCTGCCGATTTTTCGACCATTTTCGTTCCGAACAAAACCCCGAAAACCGCAATAAACAAGATTTTGGGTCAAATGGAATGAATTGGGTGGTTCTGTTGAAAAACCAACTGCAAGTATTTTCGTATCAAACGTGGCCAGAAAGGCCTTCCCTGGCAGATTTCACCATTTTCGTTCCGGAACAAAAACCCCCGAAAACCCGCTAAACATGAGTTTTGGGTCAAATGGGGATGATTGGGTGTGTCCGTTGTGAAAAAACAAACTGCAAGTAGTTTTCGTATCAAACGTGGCCAGAATGGCCTCCCTGGCGATTTTCCGGCCACATTTTCGTTCCGATCAAAACCCCGAAAACCACGCTAAACAAACAGATTTCGGTAAACGAATGGGATGATTTGGGTTGGTTGGTTTGTCGAAAAAACCAACTGCAAGTATTTTCGTATCAAACGTGGCCAGAATGGCCTTCCCTGCCGATTTTCGCACCATTTTTTCGTTCCGAAACAAAACCCCGAAAACCCGCTAAACATTGTTTTGGTCAAATGGGATGATTGGTGTGTCCGTTGGAAAAAACAACTGCAAGTATTTTTCCGTATCAAACGTGGCCAAATGGCCTTCCCTGGCCGATTTTCGCACCATTTTTCGTTTCCGGAACAAAAACCCGAAAACCACGCTAAACATGAGTTTTGGGTCAAATGGGGATGATTGGGTGTGGCCGTTGCGAAAAACCAACTGCAAGTATTTTCGTATCAAACGTGGCCAGAATGGCCTTCCCTGGCCGTTTTCCACCATTTTCGTTCCGAAACAAACTCCCGAAAACCGCGCTAAACATTGTTTTGGGTCAAATGGGGATGATGGGTGTGTCCGTTGGGAAAAAAAACTAAGAATTTTCGATCAAACGTGGCCAGAATGGCCGGGCCTGGCCGGATTTCCGCACCATTTTTCGTTCCGGAACAAAACCACGAAAACCCGCTAACCATGAGTTTGGCAAATGGGGAGTGGGGTGGCCGTTGCGAAAACCAACTGCAAGTATTTTCGTATCAACGGCCCAAAAGGGCCTTCCCGGGCCATTTCGACCATTTTCGTTCCGAACAAAACCCGCGAAACCGCGCTAAACAGTTTTGGGTCAATGGGGAGTATTGGGTGTGTCCGTTGGAAAAAACCAACTGCATATTCGTATCAAACGTGGCCAAATGCCTTCCCTGGCGATTTCGCACCATTTTTGTTCCGAAAAAAACCACAGAAAACCGCTAAACATGAGTTTTGGGTCAAATGGGATGATTGGGTGTGTCCGTTGGAAAAAACAACATGCAGTATTTCGTATCAAACTGTGCCAGAATGCCTCCCTGGGCCGTTTTTCGCACCATTTTTCGTTCCGAAACAAAATCCCGAAAACCGCGCTAAACATGTGTTTTGGGTCAAATTTGGGATGATTGGGTGGTGTCCTTTGCGAAAAAAAACCAACTGCAAGTATTTTCGTATCAAACGTGGGCACAATGGCATTCCCGACCGATTTTCGCACCATTTTTCCTTGTGGAAAAAAAACCCCGAAAACTGCGCTAAACATGAGTTTCGGGGTCAAATGGGGATGATTGGGTGTGTCCGTTGCGAAAAAATCAACTGCAAGTATTTTCGTATCAAACATGGCCCAGAATGGCCTTCCCCTGGCCGATTTTCGCACCTTTTTTCCGTTCCAGACCCAAAAACCCAAAAACCGCGCTAAACATGAGTTTTGGGTCAAATGGGGATGATCGGGTGTGTCCGTTGCGAAAAAACCAACTGCAACTATTTCGTATCAACCGTGGCCACAATGGCATTCCCCGATAGTTTTTTCATCGCATTTTTTGATCCGAAACAAAAAAACCCAAAAACCACGCTAAACATGAGTTTTGGGTCAAATGGGGATGATCGTGTGTCCGTTGTGAAAAACCAACTGCAAGTTTTTTCGTATCAACCGTGGCCACAATGGCATTCCCAAACAGATTTTCATCCCATTTTTTGTTCCGAAACAAAAAACCCAAAACCACGCTAAACATGAGTTTTGGGTCAAATGGGGATGATCGGGTGTGTCGTTGGGGAAAAAACCAACTGCAAGTTTTTTTTTTTTTTTTTTTTTTTTTTTTTTTTTTTTTTTTTTTTTTTTTTTTTTTTTTTTTTTTTTTTTTTTTTTTTTTTTTTTTTTTTTTTTTTTTTTTTTTTTTTTTTTTTTTTTTTTTTTTTTTTTTTTTTTTTTTTTTTTTTTTTTTTTTTTTTTTTTTTTTTTTTTTTTTTTTTTTTTTTTTTTTTTTTTTTTTTTTTTTTTTTTTTTTTTTTTTTTTTTTTTTTTTTTTTTTTTTTTTTTTTTTTTTTTTTTTTTTTTTTTTTTTTTTTTTTTTTTTTTTTTTTTTTTTTTTTTTTTTTTTTTTTTTTTTTTTTTTTTTTTTTTTTTTTTTTTTTTTTTTTTTTTTTTTTTTTTTTTTTTTTTTTTTTTTTTTTTTTTTTTTACAACGCTAACATGTTCCAAATCGATATCCCTTTTTTCGAAAAAAAAAACCAACTCAAGATTTTTATCAACGTGGCCACAATGGCATTCCCGGTTTTCCATTTTTTCCCAAAAACAAAACCAATAAAGTATACAAATTGGGCAAATGGCTTTGGGTTTGCCTTTGTGAAAAAACCAACCGCAAATATTTGGTCAAATGGGCAGATGGTTGTCCGTTTGAATCCATGCAAGTATTTCGAAAAGCTAAAGCCTTCCTGCATTTTGACCATTTGTTGGCAAACCTGAAAAACTAAATCAGTTTTGGTCAAATGGGATGGGTTGCCTGCAAAATATGCACATTTTCGTACAAAATCCGAAGCCTGCTCGATTTCGCAATTTTTGGTTTCCGAAAAAAACATGAATTTTGTCAAATGGAATTGGGTTCTTGCAAAACCGAACATTTTGTTCAAACTCCAAATCCGCCGATTAACATTTTGGTCGGAAAAGGGCGCAAAAAACAAGAGTTTTGGTCAAAGTGGGATGGTGGTGTTTGCCTTTCAAAAACAAATACCGAAAACGTGCAAATGGGTTTGGTTATTGGAATTTTTTTCCGTCAAAAAACAAACGCTAAGAGTTTTGGTCAAATGGGGGTTGGTGGTGTTGCAAATTTTTGAATATTCCGAAAACAGCCAGAATTGGTTCGGTGGATGCATATTTTCGTCTGACAAAAAACCACGACAGAACTGTTTGATCAATGGAGATGTGTGTCCGTGGAAACAAGTACAGATTTTTCGTATCGTCCAAATCCACCCGCTATGTATTTTGGTTAAAAAAATGAACGCAAAAATATTTGGAAAAGGATATTGGTGTGACGTGCGAAATTCTGCAGTTTTTCGACAAATGCCAGAAACCCCTCCGTTGTTTTGGCATTGGTGTTGGGGCCGCGAAAAAACCGAAAACTGTAAAGTGGCAAAGGGGTTGGGTTCGTTGCAAACCTTGCAAAAAACGAAAACGGCAAATGGTTTTCACTGGGATTTGGGTTTCGTTCCGACAAAAAACCAAAAACGTAAACGATTGGGTCAAGGGGTTTATCTTGCCCGGGAAAAAACCAATAACACGTATAACGGGTTTTGGGCGGGGGGGGGGGGGTATTTGCGTGGCCTGGGGGGAAAAAAAAGTTTTTTGGGTGGGGATTGGGTTGATTGCGAAAACAGAATATTTATAAAACGGCAAAATGGTTGGCATTGTTTTGTCGGAAAAACGAACGCAAAACAAGTGGTCAATGGATTGCAGATTTCTTCCACCAAAAATCATAACGCAACATGATTTGGGTAATGGGATTTGTTTCCGTCAAAAACCACGAACTACCGTAAACGTGAAATTTGGGTTCTGGGATTGAATTTTGTTCGAAAAAAACCAAAAACCATAAACAGAGTTTGGGTCTTGGTGGATTGGTTTCGTTGAAAAAACACGAAACGTACAAAGTCGATGCTTGGTGATATGATTTGTGTTCATCAACAAAAACCCGAAAACGGCCAAAGATTGGTCAATGGATTTGGGTTTCGTTCGAAAACAACCAAACCGAAACAATTTGGAAAGGTTGTTGGTGGTTCGAAAATCGCTGAAATTCACAAACGGCAAATGATTTGGTCTTTGATTTTCGTTCGAAAACCAATCAAAACGTCAAATGGGGCCCCTTGGATTTGGTTTTCGTCGAAAAAACCAAACCGCAAATGAGTTTTTAATGGTTTGGTGTTCGTTCGAAAAATTCACGAAATCGTATCAAACTGCAAATGTTTGGCGTTGGAATTTTTTCGTTCGAAACAAACCCGAAACCTAAATGTTGGGCAAGGATTGGGTTTGTTCCTTGGAAAAAAACCAACCAAATTCGTATAACTGGAGTGGCTTGGGTTTGGGTTTCGTTCGAAAAAATCCCAATACCCTAACAAATTTGGCAAAGGTTTGGGCGTTCGACCATCGATTCCGACAAACACAAGCACCGACGATTTTCGCAATTTCTTGGGACAAAAACGCCTAACATGTAGGGTCAAATGGGGAATGGTTCCGTGATTCACCATATTTTTGTTCAAACATCCAAACCTCCTGGATTTTGGAAATTTTCGTCCCGGGGAAAAAAAAACCCGCAATATTTTGTCAATGGGAATGGTTCCGGCACATCATTTTTCAAACTCACAAGGCATCATAGATTTTCCCATTGATGGGGCCCAAAAACCAGCTAAACTATTTTGGTCAAATGGAATGGTTCCGTAAACAACTCAATATTTCGTTCAACCACAACACCCCACAGATTTTCCCAATTTGTTCCGCAAAAAACCACGCAAACTATTTTGGTCAAAGGGAATTGGGTTCCGTTAAAACAATCCATTTTTCGAAAAAACCCAAAAGCTCCTGGATTTGGCCTTGTTCGCCAAAACAAAACCTAACATGAGTTTTGGTCAAGGGAATGGTTCCCCGCAAAATTTCACTATTTTGTCAACAAAACCAAAACCCCAAGATTTTGTCCTGATAAACCCTCCGCTAAAAATTTTGGCAAGGTATGTCGTGTCCTTGTGAAAAAACCACTCATTTTTTCGTACAACCAAACATCCCACAGATTTTCATCCCATTTTTCCGCTTTCCAACCGGCAAACAGAGGTAAAGATGACGGTTGTCAAAACTGCAGTATTTGTTCCGTGGCAAATCATCCAATTTTCATCTATTTTGTTGCCAAACCCCTACAATTTTTCTCAAACCCGAACCCTCTCAGTTTGGCCATTTGTTGGGACAAAAAAAACGCTAATGTTTGTCAAATGGCAGAAGTGGCCTTGCCGAATCGCAATTTTTCGACAAACGAAAGCTCTGGGTTTTTCTACATTTGGTGGCAACCCGAAAAACCACCTACATATTTTTCAAATGGAGATTGGGTGCCTTGCGAAACTTGCAATTTTCGTTCAAACACAAACCCCGCATTCGCATATTTGTTCAGGCAAAGACCACGAAAACATGAGTTTTGGTCAAGGGCAGATTGGTTTCTTGCGAAAACACATCATTTCCACAAAAACCGAAAGACTCATGATTTGTTCTTGGAAAAACCGAAGTAAAAACAAATTGGTATTTGTATGTGGCCTGTTCGAACTGCAATTTTCTTTCCCGTCAAACCCTCCGGCTAAACACATTTTCGGCAAACGGAAAGAAATGGTTTGGTCAAATAATGATGGGTATTTTGTAAAAACATGAAGTTTTTGTCCTGGCAGTTTCCCCTTTTTTCGAACACCCAAACCGATAAAAGAAAAAGTATGTTCGGTCGAAATGAAGGTAGTTTGCAAATCTGCAGTTTTTCTTCCTGGCGTTTCCCCTTTTCGCCATTTCCGAAAACCCCAAAACTGGCAAAATTGTTTTGTGTTCAAAAAATGGTTTCGTTCGAAATCAACTGCAGTTTTTCGTTCCTGGCCGTGCTTCCCTTGCTTTTCGAAACAATTCGTCAAACAATCCGAAAAGGTAGTGTTTTGGGAAATGGGATGATTGTGGTTTGCGAAACAATGCAAGTCATCAACTGGCAAAGCCTTCCGCTCGTTTGCACCATTTTTCGTTCCGAACAAAACCCGAAAACCGCTAAACATGAGTTTTGGGTCAAATGGGATGATTGGGTGTGTCCGTTGCGAAAAAGCAACTGCAATATTTTGTATCAACGTGGCACAATCATGGACGATTTCCACATTTTTGTTCGAACAAAAAACAAAACGCGCTAAACATGAGTTTTGGGTAAATGGGGATGATTGGTGTGTGTGAAAAACAACTGCAATATTTTCATATCAACCGTGGCCACAATGGCATTCCCCAACAGATTTCATCCCATTTTTTGTTCCGAAACAAAAAACCCAAAAACCACGCTAAACATGAGTTTTGGGTCAAATGGGGACGATCGTGTGTCCGTTGTGAAAAAACCAACTGCAAGTATTTTCGTATCAACCGTGGCCACAATGGCATTCCCCGACAGTTTTTCATCCCATTTTTTGTTCCGAAAAAAACAAAAAAACCAACTGCAAGTATTTTCGTATCAAACGTGGCCAGAATGCCCTTCCCTGGCCGATTTTCGCACCATTTTTCGTTCGGAACAAAAACCCGAAAACCGCGCTAAACATGAGTTTTGGGTCAAATGGGCATGTTTGGGGTGTGTCCGTTGTGAAAAATCCAACCGCAAGTATTTTCGTATCAAACGTGGCGAGAATGGCCTTGCCTGGCCGACTTTCGCACCATTTTTTCGTTCCGGAACAAAAACCTGAAACCACGCTAAACATCAGTTTTGGGTCAAACGGGGATGATTGGGTGTGTCCGTTGCGAAAAAACTAACTGCAAGTATTTCCGTATCAAACATGGCCAGAATGGCCCTTGCCTGGCGGATTTTCGCACTATTTTTCGTTCCAGAACAAAACCCCCGAAAACCACGCTAAACAACAGTTTTGGGTCAAATAGGGATGATTGGGCGTGTTCGTTGCGAAAAAACCAACTGCAAGTATTTTCGTATCAAACGTGGCCAAAATGGCCTTCCCTGACAATTTTCGCACCATTTTTCGTTCCGAAACAAAATCCGCGAAAACCGCGCAAACATGTGTTTTGGGTCAAATTGGGATGATTGGGTGTGTCCGTTGTGAAAAAACCAATGCAAGTATTTTCGTATCAAACGTGGCCAGAATGGCCTTCCCTGGCCGATTTTCGCACCATTTTTCGTTCCGGAACAAAAACCACGAAAACCACGCTAAACATGAGTTTTGGGTCAAATGGGGATGATTGGGTGTGCCCGTTGCGAAAAAACCAAGTACAAGAATTTTCGTATCAAACGTGGCCAGAATGGCCTTCCCTGGCCGTTTTTTCGCACCATTTTTCGTTCCGAAACAAAACCCCCAAAAACCACGCTAATTATTAGTTTTGGGTCAAATAGGGAGATTGGGTGTGTCGTTGC
>CM039133.1:29556802-29578243 GCA_022036555.1 Microstegium vimineum | reverse complement strand
ATCACATTTAGGATAGATAACCGTACTATTAAGAGGGGAAAATGGTTAGTGGTTACACCTATCAAGTGCCATTAGGAGTTCATTACATGCATTGCATCTAAAACCTAATGAGCAACCCTTGTAAAACTTGTTAAAATATGCCACACACATGCACAAGTCAGTGAAACACTTGGTGGTGGCACATGTGATCAAGGGAAGCAATAGAGAAGAAATTCAGATCAAGACAGAAGCTCCGGACTAGTTGTGCTTGGAGCACCGGACCATGGAGAGTGGTCCGACGGCTACTCCCAGCACTGGCTGGCAACTAAGGAAGCTCCGGACCAGAGGTGAAACGAAGCACCGGACCATAGAAGAGTGGTCCGGTTGCTCAGTCAATAGAAGAGCCGGAGTCAAAGGGACCTCCGGACCAGTCTACTTGGTCTGGTGGTGAGGTCCGACGGAGAGGTCCGGTGCTCAGGTGCTCTCTCCATGGAATGATCAAGGCTCGGTGGAGGCTCCGGACCAGTCCGGAGGTGTGGTCCGTTGGTTGGGTGCTTGCTGGACTCAGACTTTGGTTGAGGCCAAAGCGTCGGACCAGGCGTCGGACCAAGCCGTCGGACCAAGGCAAGTGGTCCCCTGTTTCAGCGCGCCAACGGTTAGATTTCAAAGCGTCGGACCACCTACTATAGTCTGATGTTGAAGACTAAAGTGGTCCGGTGGCTACGTTTCTGCAGTTCCAAAAGTGAAAACGGCTAGTTTCTTTGTGGAGGCTATTTAAGGGTATGTGGCTGGTTCAAGGAACCTCTCTTGCACATTTTGGTTGTTGCATACTCTTGTGAGCAAACCACACACACTCCCACTCATCTCATAGTTGATTGTTCATCCATTTGAGTGAGATTTGAGTGTTCAAGTGCATTGCATGAGTGATTCATCTTAGTGGCACTAGGGAGTTGATACCGCTACTAGTTTCTTGTTACTCTTGGTGATTGCCATCACCTCGACGGTTTGGAGCAAGCGGTGTGGATTCGAGAAGCTTGGTGATTGTGCTTCATCGACCACAAGTGAAGATTGTGAGGGGTTCTTGTGCCTTCCCCGCGGGAGATTGCAAAGGTGACTCTAGCGGATTGCGCGTGTCTTGGAGAGCCCTCATCTTGTGTTGGTTGTGTGGCACCCGGTGACGGGTTTGGCATGTGATGCCAATTAGCTTGTGAACCTCCAAGTGAGTGAGCCGACACAACGAGGACGTAGCTAGTTGGCAAATTAGTGAACCACGGGAGAAAAATCAAGTGTCAACACTTTGTCTCCCTTGTGATTGATTGGCTCTAGACCTCTACAAGTCAGTATAATCATTCCTCCCATCTTTGCACTATCTTTTTCTTACTTGTTTAGTGTATTAGCTTGTGCCTAGAGGGCTTCTAGAATTGTGTAGGAATTGATTGTGCATAGAGGTATATTAGGATAGCAATTGTGGTAGGAGGCTTCACATCCTTTAGTTTGCTATTGTTAGTTAAAGCTTCACCACCTTATTGTCTAATGTCACACCCGGTTTTAAGAACAAAACCAGATATACACCATATGTGAGCTCAGGAAGTCAATTCCCACATATAGTCACAGAACAAGGTAATATCGAAAGACAATACTTTAGTATATAACATATATGGTCAAAGGAATATCCTTGAGAGAGCAAACAACGGTAAGACACTCCGAACTTCAGGCGAAGACTCTACTCCACAGGGACCAAACTGACTGGTTGATCACAAGCCTAACTCTTCCAACTCTTGCTAACTGGTACCCATCTGGGATTTTTATCCAAATAATTGAAAAGAAAAGAAAACAAGCGTAAGTACTTTTGTACTCAACAAGTATACATGGGGTTCATGAGGCTCAAAAAGGATAGACACGGGTTAAACTGCATCAGCTTTTATGTTGTCACAATTTTAGCATTATGGTAGCATCAATGTTATCAAAATATAGCCCAATAACCATATGATCGAGTGAACCGGAGATAATGCTTATATGAACGGTAACAATAATAAATCACCGATAACAACTGATGAGCCATGACATAAGAACATCACATAGCAAGGAGCCCAAGCCACTCTTAACCGTGAGCACGGCTATCATGATAGTTTTTAACTCTGCAGAGGTTGTACACTTTACCCACAAGTCATGATCCCCATATACCATCACCTCTACCAAGGAAGTGGAGCAGGGTACACTATGAGACCGTTCACAGGTTCCACTGGTAGGTAACAACCCGCTATTCGTTTCCTCAATGGTTAGTACCACCCCTCTTACGAGGGAACTAAGGTGAGCCCCTCTTGCGCCCTTTCGGGTAAGTTGTCACAAACCAGTAGAATTCTAATACTGAGTCAAGCCAGAGCCATATAGCTTGTGGTTGTACTGTTTTCTCGAGGTAATCTCTTACAGAAATATCCCTATGAGTGAGAACACAAGTGTGAGTTCCTGGTGTTCCACCTATGGTCCACATTGCTAAAAAGTCATCTTTTATTGTCATTTCATATATAATTAATCAAGTTTACATGATCATAGTTATTCTTAAAGAGCACTAGCTTGATCTACCCAAATGCATAAATTCCCAGGGTAACAAGGTATAAGGTACAAAACTAGGATAATCCTTACAGGGTAACAAGGAAACACATGCATATGATTAATTAGTGCTTATCATGAATAGGACAACAAGGATAATCCCATGTAATACTTGCCTTAGAAGCTTAGATCCTTAGCTCAACTGGTTCTCAACTTCAGACGACTTCTTCTTGATCACCAACGCAACACTCACCGATTGAACGACAATTAACCAAACACCACACAAGCAGCTGGACAAACATACATAGCATACAAACATGGCTAAATTAGAACAATACACCAGTCAATAAAAAGGATTTAAAAAGACATCTACGCATTGCTACGATCACACAGTCGCGAAGATCACACTAAACGGAGCTACGATGATCGAAAAACCACTAACGGGAGATTTACTTTTATAAAAGAGATCTACGAGCTTTATCAAATTTATTATTATGTAAAAGAGTGGATAAAGTATTTCTTTGAAATACTTTAGTTAGATTAGGTCAAAATCGCATTTGGATTTCGAAAACAAAAGAGAAAACATCGACATTTTATGTGTAAAATATGTTGCATATCGGTTAATCAAGTTAGGGTTTGATCTCATGAAAATACAGAACTATTAACATGGTATTAAAGATCACTAACGAAAAGGTTGCGCCGATACGAAGCCAACGCAACTTGAACGGAACGAAACGGACTTAAAACGGAGGAAATATAGATTAAACAGGATTTTGAAAAGGCAAGATTAAAGCATTAACAAATTAATTAACTTTGATTTTTAAAAGTAATTAACATAGATAAAAACTGTACCATTAGATAGATTATGAAATTACGGATCTAACGCAACTCGTTTGTGATGAGGACATCACCGGCTTAGATATGACCATGCCAACCACTTCTATACCAAAGGTGAAACCATTCTATATGAGGTTTATCATTGTTACATTTGATGAATGGGTGCTGCACTATGAAGTGTGTATGTTTTCATTTTCAGAATTGCTTACATGGATCAAGGAAGGGTTAGATTGCATATGGAAAGCATGGATGGTCAATGAAGTTGATTGGGGACCAAATCCAAGTGTTCCTAACGTTCTCCACCAGGCCACCACGTCATATTGGATCCAAGGAAACAAAGAGTCCAAGTCCAACACGTTTTGGAAAGTTCAATTCGGACTGCAGAAGAGTCCAAACTTGCGACGGTTGCCACGACTTCATACGGACTCCGATTGGGACGTTATAGGACTTTTTGGAAAGCTTATCAAGTCTACTTTCCAATGGGTCCGGACTCATGCCTATATCCTATCAGATGCGTGCGCAGTAGACAATTTAATACCGAGATCTTTTCTGCCAACGGTGCTGCGTCACCCTATTTTGGGCCGATGGCCCGTGTATCAAGTTGAGTCCATTAGGGACTCATCCTAGGGTTGTAGGACGACACTAGGACCCTTGTGGTCGTCCTCCCTCCTCCTTATATCCCCCTAGAGCCGCCACAAACAGATTGGGTTTTGTTTAGATGAAAGTTTAGCTGCTGCTACTTCCTTGTAGACGCGTGTGTCGACTAGACCATCCGTTCTACTTGATTCGGAACCCCACCTTCATGTGTATCACATCTGATCCTTCATCTCTTATTTGCAATTGAGTGCTTGTTCTACTTATTCTTGCTTGTTCTTCGATTGCTTGCAGGAATAACCCTAGTGGTTTGGTTGGTTGTGATCCGCAAGATCGTGAGCAACCGCTGGATTTGGTGTATCGATCGCTAAGGCGCCGCGTCCTTGGATGGTTGTAGTCGGATCGTGAACGTCTCTCCAGTCAAATCGTAGTTATCTGTCTCCACCGAAAGATCGGGACACCCATACATTCATCAAGTGGTATTCAGAGCAAGGTTTCATCGGTGAGAGATTTCAGTTTGCTTTTAATTTCCTAAAGTCCAGAAAAAGCCAACAAAAAATAGTAGATTCGTTTCCCATAATCCCATAGACCTTTTGAGCCTTTTACTAGTATTGATTAGTTCGGGCTTGTTGAGTTTGGTTTACATCGGTTGAGTCGTATTGCTGGTCTTAGGGTTAGGCTTTTAGAGTTTCGAGTTCTTGTCACGTTTTGGTCACTATATCCGCTGTGTTTACCATCACCATATACAACTCCACTACATCATATATATTTCTTTTGCAATCGTTGCTACCATATACATCTTCGCTGCACCATATCCATCCACATTTTTTTTTCACATCCAAATCTGATTTAGGCACACAAAAAAATATCAGCATTGCTAGTTCTACTCTTGTTCGAGAAACACATTGTCCATTGCTTTTGTTGAAATCTGATTTGTCAAGTTTCAGATTTGTTCTAGTTGAGGAGAGTTAAAGAAAAGGTTTTTGAGGAGAGTTAAAGAAAAGAAAAAAAATCAGAAAGAAAAAGAAAAGAAAAGAGGATAACAGAAAAGAAAAACAAAGAGAAAGAGAAAAGAAACAAAAGAAGAGAAAAGAAAAAAAAAGAAAGAGGAAGAAAGAGAAAGAGAAAAAAAAATAGAAAAATAAGAGAGGAGGAAAAGAAGGAGAGTGTGCTGTTCTTGTGCCTTTTTCCTGCTGTACCGTGACTTCGTTTGTGTCTAGGCTCGCGTCTCTAGCACGGTCTAGCCTAGGACCAGCACGGTACCTCCGTTGAACGATTTCTCAACTTGCTTTTGTGACTAATGTGGTGCTAGTACTTCCTTGCATATTATTTTTAGCCCTCCTATAGCTCCACATATCCGGATACAGCTTGACAGGTGTTGTTGCTACAGTGTCGATACACTACATCCAAGGTTTCCGACTTGCTGGTTGTTGCAACCCCCTGTTTTGCTAGGTAAGAACTCGTAAGAATTTGTTTGATCGAGTTTAGAGTGAGAGAATTACAACAACCACATCCTACTAGTTGATAGGGACATAAATATTATTGTGTATGTTTCTTGTTTTCTTCTAATCATGGCAGGAAACTACATGAAATTAGGAGATGATCAGGTTGCATATTCGAATCACTTTGCTAGTGGTATGACAAGTGATAAGCTTGCTACTTACGAGGTATGTGATGCTTTGCTAGATAAACTACAATCTGCACTACCTTCTTTTGAAGGAAACTATGATCCTTATGCATATATTGAATGGGAGCTACATGTAGACAAGGAATTTAAAAAGTATGATCTATCTGAAAAACAAAAGGTTAAAGTTGCTTCAAGTGTTCTTATTAAGTATGCTTTAACTGAGTGGAAACACCTTTGTAGATTTGATAAAGCTCCTCAATCATGGAAAGATATGAAAAGACATTTTAGAGATGTTTTTGTTCCTAGCTATTATTCTGAAATTTTGAATGGAAACTTGATATCTATAAAACAAGGAAACAAAACTGTAGCAAAATATTTAGAGAAACTAAAATTGGGTTTGCTACGTTGTGGCTTAGAAGGAACCGATGAGTTTCTGGAACATAGATTTTTGCATGGTCTTAATGTGGAAATTCAGAATATACTTGTTGATAAACATTATAAGAATTTTGATGAGTTGTTTGATCTTGCTTGTGATGCTGAAGTAAATCTACAAAGGGAACATACAAATACTATAGAAGCATTTGTCTCTCCTATTACTGACAATTTGCAGGAAGTAGATGATAATATACATGTCGACAACACTCAATTTTAGATAGGAGGTGAAACATTTAAAGAGAGCGTGAATCTGGCTACACCTACACCAATTGAGATGAGCATCCAAGGTATGTCAAATGCTTGTAAACTAAATCAAGGTGAGAATACTTTAGTTGACTTAAATTTGCCAACTAATCATGATATTATAGATCAATCAATTGTTGAACTGGTCGCTGATTTTCCTTTGTCACACGATTATATGCTTGATTTTACTTGTGACAAAGAAGAGTTGTGTGATAGTGCATCACTTATATCCATACCACAACTAGTGAATAAAGCTACAAATTCTGTATTAATGAGTGCTGAATTCAAGCATGTTGTTCATATTGTAAATGAAAATGAAGAAGCTCAATTGTTGTCATCTTTACATACAATCGGATATATTGAATTCGATGATCTTTGCAAGCATAAATATTTGCAGAATAATCTGACTGATAGATTTGAATTGCCATGTTCTTCTAATATCAGTTTTCATGCTATTGGCAAATATAATTATGAAGATGAGTATATGGTAAACCGAATTTACATTTGCTCAAATATACAAACTCTTTTTATAGTGAACAGAACTAATCAATTAGAAGTATGCAATAACAATAACCATGCCATGTCAAGCTTCCCTAGTTTTATTTTAAAGAAACAGGATAACTATCAAGAATGGGAGTATGGTTTGCTTGTATCTACAACACATCCCCCGACAGTGGTCAAACCGAGGACGGTTTGCTGTCAAGAAAGGGAGAATGATGAGGACATCACCGGCTTAGATATGACCATGCCAACCACTTCTATACCAAAGGTGAAACTATTCTATATGAGGTTTATCATTGTTACATTTGATGAATGGGTGCTGCACTATGAAGTGTGTATGTTTTTATTTTCAGAATTGCTTACATGGATCAAGGAAGGGTTAGATTGCATATGGAAAGCATGGATGGTCAATGAAGTTGATTGGGGACCAAATCCAAGTGTTCCTAACGTTCTCCACCAGGCCACCACGTCATATTGGATCCAAGGAAACAAAGAGTCCAAGTCCAACACGTTTTGGAAAGTTCAATTCGGACTGCAGAAGAGTCCAAACATGCGACGGTTGCCACGACTTCATACGGACTCCGATTGGGACGTTATAGGACTTTTTGGAAAGCTTATCAAGTCTACTTTCCAATGGCTCCGGACTCATGCCTATATCCTATCAGATGCGTGCGCAGTAGACAATTTAATACCGAGATCTTTTCTGCCAACGGTGCTGTGTCACCCTATTTTGGGCCGATGGCCCGTGTATCAAGTTGAGTCCATTAGGGACTCATCCTAGGGTTGTAGGACGACACCAGGACCCTTGTGGTCGTCCTCCCTCCTCCTTATATCCCTCTAGAGCCGCCATAAACAGATTGGGTTTTGTTTAGATGAAAGTTTAGCTGCTGCTACTTCCTTGTAGACGCGTGTGTCGACTAGACCATCCGTTCTACTTGATTCGGAACCCCACCTTCATGTGTATCACATCTGATCCTTCATCTCTTATTTGCAATTGAGTGCTTGTTCTACTTATTCTTGCTTGTTCTTCGATTGCTTGCAGGAATAACCCTAGTGGTTTGGTTGGTTGTGATCCGCAAGATCGTGAGCAACCGCTGGATTTGGTGTATCGATCGCTAAGGCGCCGCATCCTTGGATGGTTGTAGTCGGATCGTGAACGTCTCTCCAGTCAAATCGTAGTTATCTATCTCCACCGAAAGATCGGGACACCCTTACACTCATCAGTTTGAGTCAAAACGGAGTTGAAACGGAGAAATTATAAGCATTTGAATGAGTGGCAGTTCTGTAAAAAGAAAGAAAGCGTATTTTGCTTAACAGAGAGAGGTTTCCGTTTTCAGAACGAGAAAAGCGTAAAGCAGAGAGGGCGCCAGTGGATCCGCGGTGGAGCTGACGGGTGCCACGTGGCGCTACGCTATTGGGCGGGTCCACGGGAACAGTGTGGCCAGCCTGCGGGGCTCTGGTCCATGGGTCCATGGTGGACCAGAGGGCATAACCCTTCAGGGTTTCTAATCTGAGCCGTCGGCGTGAGATCTAACGGCGCAGGTCAGAAGGGAGGAAGAGAGAGGGAGGCATGGTCGCCGGGGCGGCGCTCCCGTGGTGGCGCCATGGCCGGGATGCGGCGGCACAAGCCAATCCACGGTTGCGAGGCACTAAACGCAACGCGAAAGGGTCGGGGAGAGAGAGGAGGCGACGGGGAGCTCGTCTGGGGTGTTGGTTGTAACGGAGGGGGACTCAGAGGGTGGTCCACACGCGGCGGCGGTGCGGCAGCTCTGGTGAGCGCGCATCGTGGTGCAGAGGGCTAGGGCCCAAATTGAGGGTACGGGGAGGTTCGGTGTGCACGTGTGGTGACTGTTGGGTCCTCAGACGAGGCGGTGGGTGGCCGGAGCGTGGTGCTCGCGACGGCGCCATTGTCACCGAGCTTGGTATTGTGCGGATGCCGCGGTACAGGATGCTAGAAGTGAAATTGAAGGCACGGGGAGGGAGAGGGGTATACCGCGGAGATGCTGGAGGGGTTTGCGGAGTCCAGAGAGGCTCCACGGGTCCCGTCGACGACCGGCGGTGACCTGCGAAGGGAGAGAGCCCACGGTGAGCGCGGGTAAGAAGATACACAGGCTGGAATCGTTCGACGAGGGGCGTTACAGAAGCACGACGTTGAGGCGAAGCTCTGAGGGCCCCTGATGGCGATGTCGGTGCACTGGAACGGCGAGAACGTGGCGGCGGTGATGTTCTACGGCGGCGGCGTTCTGCGGTTAGGAGCGGGCGAGGGGACGGCTCTGAGGTTCGGGTGGAGAGCAGTAGAGGTGCGGGGTGACTTAAATAGCCCCGAGCAGAGCTGAAAAAGGAAGGAGGAGGATTGGAGAGGGATTCTGTCGCGGCGATGATGGAAGGCGGCGGTGTTCTTCCCATCTGGAGGCAGGAGACGGTGGCGGCAGAAAAGGAAAAAAGAGGGGGAGAAGGAAGGGAAGGCGGCGGGTGGCGGTGGTCCGCTTGCATCACGAGACTGCGCCGACTATGGAAAGGGTGATCCCCCCTGCTCCGATTCGAGTTCGGCCGAGGGGCGTTGGCGCGGAAGAACAGAGAAAGGGGGAGGAAGAAGAAGGAAGGAAGGGAGGGAGAGACTGACGGGTGGGTCCCAGGTGTCAGCGTGGGCAGGGAGGCGTGGACGGCTGTCAGCCAGAGAGAGAGAGGAGCGGGGTCGGATGACGCTGGCGAGCGGGGCCCGCATGTCGGCGCGTCCGCAGCGAGGGGGAACGGCGGCTGACGCGTGGGTCCCGCCTGTCGGCGCTTCCACTGCGGCAGGCCGGGCGGTGTGGGCCGGGGGAAGGAGGAGAGGGTGATCGGGCCAGCCTGCTTGGGCCTGTGGGAGAGAGGGCAGGCCTGGGGGGGGAAGGAGAGGTGTGGGCCTGTCAGGCCAGATCAGAGGAGGGGTTTGTGACTTTCCTTTTTATTTTCCAAATACATTTCCAAACTCATTTTCAAATTCAGATTTGAAACCAACTTAAATTTTGAAACTTGAAACCTCATTGGAAAAGCCAGGCAAAGCAAACACAAATGCAAGGGCATGTATGCTCAAACATGTTCCAACCAAAAAGAAATTTTAATTTCCTAAATTTTTTTTATTTGCTATGATTTCATGAACACCAAATTTCAAAAATAAATCATTTTATTTCTATTTTCCATAAAGTAAATTTTAGGGTGTTACATCTAACTTGTTGTTGAGTTTATTTTAAGTTTTTAATTTAGGCTATTTGCCACCCTCTAGCCTTGGATAGGACCTTTCAAGTGGTATCGGAGCTAGTACACCGTTGATTTGAGGCTTAACAACCTACGGTGTGATCATGGATCATATCAACAACATGAAGAAACCACCAAGATTTGATGGTTCCAACTATGGCTATTGGAAGGTCAAGATGACCTTTCACATCAAGTCAATTAGCCAGAAGGTGTGGCTTGTGGTGGACAAGAAGTTTGAGGTTGCCAATGTGGAGGCTCCAACTCCACAAGAAGAAGAGAAGCTTCAACACAATGATATTGCTCTTAGTGCCATCCATGAGGCTCTTGATGAGAAGGTCTTTGAACAAATCAAGAATCTAGAGAGTGCTCATGAGGCTTGGAAGAAGCTTGAGGAATCATTTGAGGGCACACAAGCCGTCAAGGGAGCTAAGGCATACATTCTCAAGGAGAAATTTGCTAGCTTCAAGATGAAGGATGATGAAAATGTGCCGGAGATGTTTCATCGGCTTCAAGTTTTAGTCAATGATCTCACGGCTCTTGGTGAGAAGGTTGAGGACAAGGACTTCTCTCACAAGTTCTTGAGGTGTCTTCCATCCCGGTTTGACACTTTTGTGACTTTGATTGTGGGGAGTGGGCTAGACACCATGACTCCAAATCAAGTCTTGGGGGATGTGATGACTCAAGATGCATATTGGGAGAACAAGGAAGAAGATGTCAAGAAGGAAGACAAGAAGGATGAGAAGAAGAAGAGTGTAGCATTCAAAGCTACATCATCACACAAGACCAAGGGCAAGAGCAAGGTTGAAGAATCTAGTGAGAGTGAAGACCAAAGTGCTAGTGATCTTGATGAAGAGGAAATGGCTCTCTTTGTGAGGAAATTTGGGAGATTCATGAAGAAAAAGGGCTATGGTGCAAGAAGGAAGAAGACTTCTTTCAAGAATCATGATGAACTAAGAAATTGCTTCAAGTGTGGAAGCTTTGATCATCTCATTGCTCATTGTCCTTACAATAGTGACAAGGATGATAATGATCACAAGAAGAGAGGTAAGAAAGAGAAGAAGCCCCTATTTGACAACAACAACAACAAGAAGAAGAAGGGCTACTCTCATATTGTCACTTGGGATAGTGATTCTTCTTGTGGTGATGATAGTGATCAAGAAAAGAAGACCACTACCAAGAAGAAGGCTTTTGCAAGTATTGGAATGAGGGACAAGATCTCTCTATTTGACACTCCATCATCATGTTTCATGGCTAAGTCCACTAAGGTACTTTCTCATGATGAGAGTGAGAGTGAGAGCGATAGTGATAGTGAGGAGCCCTCAAAGGAGGAACTCATGGACATGCTTGAGCAAGCTAAGGATTACATTGACAAGAAGAGGAAGGAGTGCAAGGAATTGCGCAAGGCCAATGTGGCTCTTGAGCAAAACCTTGATGAGGCCGTAGCATCTCATGAGAGGCTAATGGAAGCCCATGAGAAGCTAGTGAAGTCTCACTCTAAGCTTAAAAGAGCTCATTCCTCCCTCCTTGACCAAAGTAAGAAGGAGATTACTCAAACATGTGACATGGGAGTTACTTGTGATATTCTTTATGAATCTTTCTATACTCCTATCATTGTTGCTCCCACTAACCCCTCTTGTAGCACTACCACTTCTACTTCATCTACTAGTGATGGTTTCACTTGTGATGCCGCACTAATGGTGGAAAATGAAACCCTCAAGAAGGAGGTTACAAAGCTCAATCACTCCTTAAGTAAGGCTTATGGAGGTGAGTGATGACGACGCGTAGGGTTCGCTGTCTGATCTTTTGATGAGAGATGGTGGATAACTCAATTGATGAATGGAGATGACATTCATGACTCGACTACCACCGTCCACGGATGCGCCTTAGCAACCGATACACCACCTCCGATGGTTGTCGCGATCTTGCAGCGTGACAACCAGCCACTAGGGCTCCCGTCCTGCAAGCAATCGAAGAATCAACAAGAACAAGATGAACAAGCACTCAATTGCAATATGAATATGACGGTTTCGATCTGAGAACACAATATGGTGAGGTTCTGATGAATTTCAGACGGACGGTTGATCCAACACGCGCGCTGAAAGGCGGGTAACAATAGCTAACTCGACAAAACAAAACCTAAACTGTTTGTGGCAGCTCTAAAGACTTATAAGGAGTTGGGAGGACAACCACAAGGGTGTTGGGGTCGTTCTCCAACCCTAGGACGTGTCCCTAATGGACCCAACTTGATACATGGGCCATCAACCCAAATTAAGGTGACGCAGCACCGGTGGACAGAAAAGGACTCCGTACAAAAACGACTACTCTGGATGTTTCCGATAAGATATAGCCTTGGTTCTGGATCCGTTGGAAAGTAGACTTGATAAGCTTTCCAAAAAGTGTGAGAACGTCCCAATCGGAGTCCGTATGAATTCGTGGCATCCATCACAAGTTGGTGCTGTTCTGCAGTCCAAATCCAGCTAGCACCCATCCCGTGTCCCGCTGATCCTCTCCATTGTTCCTGAGCAAAACAAGAGTGCACATGTCTCCATTGTCTAAATATAATGGACAAGAGTTTGAGATTGAACTTACTTGATGGTTGAGTTCACGGGCACGAGCACGAGTAATAGGACCAAGTGGTGCTGGAGATGGTGTTGGTGTGGTGTTGATGTCCTCATCAGTGAGGACCACTTGCCTATGTGCTTAGGTAGCCAAAGAGCTTCTATCTATAAAGAGGGATTGGGCTATACCCCAAGAAAGGCAAGGCTGTCATTGTTTCTCACAAAACTCGTTTTGTGAAGAACACCGGTAGCTATTGCAAGAGTTGCAAGCAAGTTGGTCACAATGAGCAAGCATGCAAGATCAAGAAGGCCAAACAAGATGTATCCTCCATGAGAGTTGATTCATTCTATGTACTTTCCAAGGATACTAATGGTGTTCATGCCTAGTTTGTTGGTGCACCTTGGATGGCTTTAAAGAAGTCCATTTGGGTACCAAAATCTTTGGTAACTAACCTTGGAGGACCCAAGCAAGTTTGGGTACCTAAACAGAATTGATCTCTCTTGTAGGTAAATTACAAAGCCGGAGGGAGGCATTGGGTGCTTGATAGTGGGTGCACTCAACACATGACCGGTTGATGAGGACATCACCGGATTAGATATAACCATATCATGTTGGGTTTCCCTAGTTTCATAATGAATAAACAGGATAACAATCAAAAATGGGAGCATGGTTTGCTTTTATCTACAACACATCCTCCGACAGTGGTCAAACCGAGGACGGTTTGCTGTCAAGAAAGGGAGAATGATGAGGATATCACCAGCTTAGATATGACCATGCCAAGCACTTCTATACCAAAGGTGAAACCATTCTATGTGAGGTTTATCATTGTTACATTTGATAAATGGGTGCTGCACTATGAAGTGTGTATGTTTTCATTTTCAGAATTGCTTACAGGATCAAGGAAGGGTTAGATTGCATATGGAAAGCATGGATGGTCAATGAAGTTAATTGGGGACCAAATCCAAGTGTTCCTAACATTCTCCACTAGGCCACCACGTCACTTTGGATCCAAGAAAAGCAAGAGTCCAAGTCCAACACGTTTTGGAAGTTCAATTCGGACTGTAGAATAGTCCAAACTTGCGACGGTTGCCACGACTTCATACGGACTCTGATTGGGACGTTCTTGGACTTTTTGGAAATCTTGTCAAGTCTAATTTCCAATGGGTCTGCACTCATATTTATATCTTATAAGATACGTGCGCAGTAGATAGTTTAATGCCGACAACTTTTCTGCCAACGGTGCTGTGTCACCCAATTTTGGGCTCATGGCCCATGTATCAACTTGAGTCCATTAGGGACTCATCCTAGGGTTGTAGGACGACCCCAGGACCCTTGTGGTCGTCCTCCTTCCTCTTTATATCCCCCTAGAGCCGCCACAAACAGATTGAGTTTTGTTTCGAAGAAAGTTTAGCTGCTGCTACTTCCTTGTAGACGCGTGTGTCGATTAGACCATCCGTTCTACTTGATTCGGAACCCCACCTTCATGTGTATCACATCTGATCCTTCATCTCTTATTTGCAATTGAGTGCTTGTCCTACTTGTTATTGCTTGTTCTTCGATTGCTTGCAGGAATAACCGTAGTGGTTTGGTTGGTTGTGATCCGCAAGATCGTGAGCAACCGCTGGATTTGGTGTATCGATCGCTAAGGCGCAGCGTCCTTGGATGGTTGTAGTCGGATCGTGAACATCTATCCAGTCAAATCGTAGTTATCTATCTCCACCGAAAGATCGGGACACCCATACCCTCATCAAGTGGTATTCAGAGCAAGGTTCATCGGTGAGAGATTTCAGTTTGCTATTAATTTCCTATAGTCAAGAACAACCAATAAAAATAGTAGATTTGTTTTCTCATAATCCTATAAACCCTTTTTGCCTTTTACTAGTATTACTTAGTACGAGCTTGTTCTGTTTGGTTTACATCGGTTGAGTCGTGTTGCTGGTTTAAGGGTTAGGCTTTTAGAGTTTCGAGTTCTTGTCACGTTTTGGTCACTATATTTGTATACATATCCACTGTCATCACCACCACCATACATATTTCCACTACACCGTATATATCTTCATTGCAATCTACACCTTTGCTGCACCATATCCATCTCCGCTATTTTTTTTCTACACCACGAAAATCTGATTTGGGCACACACAGATAAATCTCCATTGCCATCATTGATACCATATATATCTTTGCTGCACCATATCCATCCACCCTATTTTTTCTCATCGAGAAGATCTGATTTAGGCACACAAAAAATCAAGATTGCTAGTTCTATTCTTGTTCGAGAAATACATGTCAATTGCTTCTGTTGAAATTTGATTTGTCAAGTTTCAGATTTGTTCTAGTTGAGGAGAGTTAAAGAAAAGGTAGTTGAGGAGAGTTAAAGAAAAGAAAAAAAATCAGAAAGAAAAAGAAAAGAAAAGAGCATAACAGAAAAGAAAAACAAAGAGAAAGAGAAAAGAAAAAAAAAAGAAGAGAGGAGGAAAAGAAAGGGAGTGTTTTGCTTGCTGTTTTTGTGCCTCTTCCTGTTGTACCATGACTTCGTTTGTGTCTAGGCTCGCGTCTCTAGCACGGTCTAGCCTAGGACCAGCACGGTACCTCCATTGAACGATTTCCCAACTTGCTTTTGTGACTAATGTGGTGCTAGTACCTCCTTGCACATTATTGTTTAGCCCTCCTATAGCTCCACATATCCGGATACAACTTGACAGGTGTTGTTGCTGAGGTGTCGATACACTACTTCCAGGGTTTCTGTCTTGTTGGTTGCTGCCACCTCTTGTTTTGCTTGGTAAGAACTTGTAAGAATTTGTTTGATCAAGTTGAGAGTGAGGGAATTACAGCAACCACATCCTACTAGTTGATAGGGACATAAATATTACTATGTATGTTTCTTGTTTTCTTCTAATCATGGCAGGAATCTACATGAAATGAGAAGATGATCAGGTTGCATATTTGAATCACTTTGCTAGTGGTATGACAAGTGATAAGCTTGCTACTTACAAGGTATGTGATGCTTTGCTAGATAAACTAATATATGCACTACCTTATTTTGAAGGAAACTATGATCCTTATGCATATATTGAATGGGAACTACGTGTAGACAAGGAATTTAAAAAGTATGATCTATCTGAAAAACAAAAGGTTAAAGTTGCTTCAAGTGTTCTTATTAAGTATGCTTTAACTGAGTGGAAACACCTTTGTAGATTTGCTAATGCTCCTCAATCATGGAAAGATATGAAAAGACATTTTAGAGATGTTTTTGTTCCTAGCTATTATTCTGATATTTTGTATGGCAAATTGCAATCTATAAAACAAGAAAACAAAACTGTAGCATAATACTTAGATAGACTGAAATTATGTTTGCCACGTTGTGGCTTTGAAGAAAACGATGAGTTTCTAGAACATAGATTTTTGCAAGGTCTTAATGTGCAAATTCATAATATAATTGTTGATAAACATTATAAGACTTTTGGTGAGTTGTTTGATCTTGCTTGTGACATTGAAATAACACTAAAAACAGATCTCACAAATACTATAGAAGCATGTGTGTCTCTTATTACTAACAATTTGTAGCAAGCGGATACCAATATACCAATGGGCATTGATCAATTTGTGATTGGAGGTGAAACATTAAAGGAGAGCATGAATCTAGCTGCACGAACACCATTTGAGAAGAGCATCAAAGGTAAGTTAGATGGGTGTAACATAAATCAAGGTGAGCATGCTTTAGTTGAACTGCATTTGTCCACTAATCTTGATATCCTAGATCAACCAATAGTGGAACCCATCGCTGATTTTCCTTTGTCACACTTTATATGCTTGATATTTCCTGTGACAAATAAGAGTTGTGTGATAATGAATTACTTATATCCATACCACAACTACTGAATAAAGCTAAAAATTATAAATCAATGAGTGCTGAATTCCAACATATTTTTCATATTGTAAATGAAAAAGAAGAAGCTCAATTGTTGTCATCTTTACATACAATATGGTACATTGAGTTCGAGGATCATTATGAGCTTAGCTATTTGTAGAATAATCTGATTGCTAGATTTGAATTGCCATGTTCTTCTAATACCAGTTTTCATGCTATTGGCAAATATAATTGTGAAAAGGAGTATATGGTACACCGAATTTACATTTGTTCAATTGTACAATCTCCCTCCATTGTGAAAAGATATGACCAATTAGAGGTATGTAATAACCATAACCATATCATGTTGGGTTTCCCTAGTTTCATAATGAATAAACAGGATAACAATCAAAAATGGGAGCATGGTTTGCTTTTATCTACAACACATCCTCCGACAGTGGTCAAACCGAGGACGGTTTGCTGTCAAGAAAGGGAGAATGATGAGGATATCACCAGCTTAGATATGACCATGCCAAGCACTTCTATACCAAAGGTGAAACCATTCTATATGAGGTTTATCATTGTTACATTTGATAAATGGGTGCTGCACTATGAAGTGTGTATGTTTTCATTTTCAGAATTGCTTACAGGATCAAGGGTTAGATTGCATATGGAAAGCATGGATGGTCAATGAAGTTAATTGGGGACCAAATCCAAGTGTTCCTAACGTTCTCCACCAGGCCACCACATCACTTTCAATCCAAGAAAAGCAAGAGTCCAAGTCCAACACGTTTTGGAAGTTCAATTCAGACTGTAGAATAGTCCAAACTTGCGACGGTTGCCACGACTTCATATGGATTCCGATTGGGACGTTCTTGGACTTTTTGGAAAGCTTATCAAGTCTAATTTCCAATGGGTCCGCACTCATATTTATATCTTATAAGATACGTGCGCAGTAGATAGTTTAATGCCAACAACTTTTCTGCCAACGGTGCTGTGTCACCCAATTTTGGGCTCATGGCCCATGTATCAACTTGAGTCCATTAGGGACTCATCCTAGGGTTATAGGACGACCCCAGGACCCTTGTGGTCGTCCTACCTCCTCTTTCCCCCTAGAGCTGCCACAAACAGATTGGGTTTTGTTTAGATGAAAGTTTAGCTGCTGCTACTTCCTTGTAGACGCGTGTATCGATTAGACCATCCATTCTACTTGATTCGGAACCCCACCTTCATGTGTATCACATCTGATCCTTCATATCTTATTTGCAATTGAGTGCTTGTTCTACTTGTTCTTGCTTGTTCTTCGATTGCTTGCAGGAATAAGCCTAGTGGTTTGGTTGGTTGTGATCCGCAAGATCGTGAGCAACCGCTGGATTTGGTGTATCGATCGCTAAGGCGCAGCGTCCTTGGATGGTTGTAGTTGGATCGTGAACGTCTCTCCAGTCAAATCGTAGTTATCTATCTCCACCGAAAGATCGGGACACCCATACCCTCATCACCGATGATGGAAGAATGTTCAACTCAATCAACCAAGATAATACACAAGGCTTTGATAGTATCACATTTGGTGACAATGGCAAAGGCAAGGTGAAAGGGCTTGGGAAGATTGATATCTCCAATGATCTAAGCATTAGCAATGTGCTTCTAGTGGAAAGACTTGACTTCAATCTATTGTCGGTTGCTCAATTGTGTGATCTAGGTTTCAAGTGCATCTTTGGAGTGGAGGATGTGGAAATCATTAGTGTAGATGGTTCAAACATGATCTTCAAGGGATTTCGGTATGATAACCTCTACCTAGTGGATTTCAATGCTAGTGAGACCCAACTCTCTACATGTCTCATCTCAAGGTCTAGCATGGGTTGGTTATGGCATAAAAGGCTTGGACATGTTAGCATGAAGCAATTGAACAAGCTAATCAAGCATGATCTAGTAAAGAGCTTGAAGGATGTCACATTTGAGAAGGACAAGCCATGTAGTGCATGTCAAGCGGAAAGCAAGTTGGAAATACTCATCCAAAGAAGAGCATCATGAGTACAAGCAAAGCTTTTGAGTTATTGCACATGGATCTCTTTGGGCCAACTACTTATACAAGCATCGGTGGCAATAAGTATGGATTTGTGATAGTGGATGACTTCACAAGATACACATGGGTATTCTTCTTGAGTGGCAAGAGTGACACATTTGATATCTTCAAGTCATTTGTCAAGAGGTGCCAAAATGAGTTCGAAACAACTATCAAGAGAGTTAGAAGTGACAATGGGAGTGAGTTCAAGAACACAAGAATTGAAGATTTTTGTGATGACTTTGAAATCAATCATCAATTCTCTCCAAAGTACACTCCTCAATCCAATGGGATAGTTGAAAGGAAGAATAGAACCTTGATTGACATGGCAAGATCAATGCTAAGTGAATACAATGTTAGTGATTCTTTTTGGACCGAGGCTATGAACACGGCTTGCTATTCTTGCAACCGTATCTATTGTCATGGAATGCTTGAGAAGACTCCCTATGAGCTATTGAATGGAAGAAAACCAAACATTTCCTACTTTAGGGTGTTTGGATGCAAGTGTTTGAAGGACCGGAAACAGCAACAAGACGGGGGGGGGGGGGGGTGAATGGGAGCCAAATAAAAATTCCTTTCGGAAAATCTTGACCTTGTCCCAAGCACAACCCAAAGCACTAACAAAGCTCACGACCCACAAGTGGGTGGATGTTCTAGGAGATCTCCTAGGAACACAGCGGAGCTAGCCACGAACCCGGAGAAACAAATCGCAACAAAGACAGAAGAAAAACAGCAACACCAGAGGCTCCGGACCAGTTGGGACAAAGCCACCGCACTGTGGCGAGTAGTTCGGAGCTAAGGTCCGACGCTGGCCAGGCCGAGACAGAAAAGAACTAGGGAGCACCCGACCTCCGGACAACCTGCTCCGGACTAGTCCGGTGGTACGGGAGACTCGTCCGGTGCTCACTCTTCCTACTGCCGAAACTGAGCAATAAGCTCCCAGGCTCCGGACTGGACCTCCAGGCTACCCGTCGGACTATCACGAGTGGTCCGACGCGTGGTAGCAAGTTCTCAGCAGGACCTCCGGACCATTCGCCTATGGTCTGGTGCTCAGAAGCTAAAAGGTCTAGAGGGTGGTCCGACACTCCTAGCTGCTTGACACGAAGAAAGTCAAGACCATCGGACCACCTTCTATGGTCCGGAGCTTAGGGCAAAGTGGTCCGACGCTCACAGGAGAAAAACCGTTCCTCGCGAAAACGAACTTCTCTCCACCAAATCTTTCCAAAACTCAACCAAATTATCACCAACTACAACCAAACTTTGTAGGTATGATCCTAGTGCAGTTGGGGAGCTATCCCAAAGAAATCATTGCTCAATTTGGAGAGAAGAAAGGGGAACCCTCGGATTGGGGGGAGAAGAGAGCAAAATGAAGAACGCTACAAAGAAATCGCCCGATCTACGAACTCGTGAGGTTTGAGGAGAATTCCTTCAGTGCAAAGAAGCTCCTCACGAAGACAAACAACTTGGTTAAAGTGGTTTTTGCAAAGCCGGTGCCAAGTACTAGCCACCACAGCTAGTCCGCCGGCGCCCACGGTCTCTCAGTCCGAGCCCCGCTTCCGCCCTTCACCGCTCTCAGTCCATCGGCATGGCAAGCCTCTACTCGACCTTCTCCACGCCATTGAACGCTATCACTAGTCATAGAACTTGCACACCACAAGCCGATAGACAAGCACACGTTTCTGCTTTCGCAGAGGTTAGAGTAAGTCACTCAAACTGGAACACTCATGTGTTGGACGATCACTCATCATCAAAGCTGAACATACATGGGTACTTATCCACCATGTGTTCGCAATCTCCCCTTGATGACTGCATTGTCAACACAAGTGCATTTCAGATTTGAGCCACACAGTAGAGCTCTCCAAGTGACCAAAAAGCTACAAAAGCCAAAACGGGGTCACTTGAGAGAAGCAAACACGATACCAATTAAAAGCATCCTCAAAAACACCTCATGTCAAAGCCACTTACAAATGCCAAACAAAAGCACATGGGTAAAACAAAGCTAGCCCTCAAGAAGAGGCAGAAAATGGGCTCAACACCGCTAGCAAGCCAAAGATACCAATCAAAAACTCTTCAAAGCTCAGACTTTCAAATTAAACACTAGGGGAGCTCAAAAGATACCAATTGAAACCACTTACGTCCCGTAATGCTCAAGAAGCAATCGAAACCTGTCGAAGCCAACAAAGTAAGCTAGACCCTCCAGAAGAGGCAAAGGATCAACACATATAGCAAAATCTCCCCCTGGGCAAAAGCACACTCAAGATACTAAAATGAGATCCTTAGGGAAAAAGAAGCACACAAAACTCCCCCTTGACCAAAGAAGCTCTAAACCAATGAAACCAATGAGATGCACTCTTTCCCCCCTTGGAAGTAGATGGCTGAAAATGGAATGAAATGCACATCTCTCCCCCTTGATTGACACATGTAGCTCATCAAACATCAACAACTCAAGATCCGGCTACGAATGCCATGAAATGCAAAATGAGTGCAAAAGCTTCATACTTAGAGCTAAGACAATGAATAGATGCTCTAAGTGATGTGATCCTATGAGAATAGGAAGAGCTCTACGTGCCCAACAAAGACTCAAGTTGAGCTTAAGATCACTTTAGAAGCTATTTTAGAGAGCATATCATGTGAGAGCAGAGAAAGGGTATCACCTCCTAGAGACAGCTAGACATGGCAAACAAGATAGGATGATGAGGACATCACCGGCTTAGATATAACCATGCCAACCACTTCTATACCAAAGGTGAAACCATTCTATATGAGGTTTATCATTGTTACATTTGATGAATGGGTGCTGCACTATGAAGTGTGTATGTTTTCATTTTCAGAATTGCTTACATGGATCAAGGAAGGGTTAGATTGCATATGGAAAGCATGGATGGTCAATGAAGTTGATTGGGGACCAAATCAAAGTGTTCCTAACGTTCTCCACCAGGCCACCACGTCATATTGGATCCAAGGAAACAAAGA